>JAMZEH010000034.1:200000-790000 GCA_024699665.1 Ostrea denselamellosa | reverse complement strand
TTCCCCATCTTCTTTTCTCTTATTTTTTGTACCCCTGATTAGGAAATTTTGTGTAATTTGTAGAAATAATCAGTTGTTTACAGTGGAACTATTTGATGTTGGTAGCTGAGGTTTCTTCCCGAGGAGCACTCGGTCTGTTTACACACATGTGAAAAACACGTGGATTTGAGGGTAATCTTGTTTGCGGGTAAAATTATTTCGAAAATGCCGTGTAGGGTGTCTTTTTTCTGGTGTCAGCAGACGAGAGAGGTAACATAGAACATGTCCGAGTGCGTTATTTGGCATCAATTTTGTAAACTGATTTTTAATGATTTTTTCCCCTCTGTAGTAATATATAGTGAAAATAATTACCGGTGTGATACCTGAACACAAGCGGTACTCTCGCGAGATTATACATACTGGGGTGAAACGTCACCAGTGAAGAATATATTTCCGAAAAAATTATAATGCATAACAAACCGTATCAAACTACGGGCAATTAAACATAATACAGTCATATCTATTAAATATAAAATACCTCACATATTTAATTGCATTACACCGATATTTTGAGGTACAACGGGAATGAAATCACACGTTATTTGGATAGGCTATATTCATTTCTTTTTAAATATACGGTAGATCTTAATATATATATATATATATATATATATATATATATAGAGAGAGAGAGAGAGAGAGAGAGAGAGAGAGGTTTTCAGAATTTTAACTGACTTGTTTTGCACATAACAATCGTGAAGAGTATCAAACACATAGCATTGTGTTTTTATTTATTTTTTTTTTTCTAAAAGGGTTTGAGAAAGATGTTATCTAAGATTCTTGACATTCAAAAGAAGAAAATTGGGACCAAAATAATAATAGTAATAAAATAAATAAATAACACAAACTATTCGTCATTCCAAACTTCAAAATCCTCAATAGGGTGTTATTTCTAGGGGGCGGGGGAGTAACTTCATCCTTCAATTCATCAGTTCTTCAATGATGTGTCAGCCAATGTATCTTACTTTAAGATGTAAAGTAACTAATGAATGAAGTAAATAAAATAAAAATTATAAGAGTATAAGATATCTTATAAGGATTTCGAATGGGAATGGGACAGTGATTACCCAGTAAAACAACTTTTTGGAGACTAACAACGCTTTTTCTTATGTCCATGTTATGTGCAGTATGATCATACCGTTATGAATATTAGTATTTCGACAGTGTTCACATAAAAAGCTTGCAGGAAATTAGAAACAGACCATTCAGAATGATTTATGAAGGTGATTAGTGGGGAAATCACATATTTTGAAATTATAATTGGTGCTAAAATATTTTTTTTTCATTGGGAAGACAGGAAAAGGGGTATGCAAGTAAAATATATACATGCTATCCACACTTCAGTTGCCTGCACACTAAACTAGTCCTGGAACCACACAAGCACTAGTGTCTGTGACAGGTTTATAAGACACATGAAAAACTGCATGGGAGATATTGGCAATGATATCACAAAGGAATTATGATGTCCCTCTGCATGCATGGAATGGGAGAAAGGACTGTGCTATAGGTGTTCTACCTGGAGATGGCATGGAGGTTGTGAGGACCTGATGCTATTTTTGCAACAGAGTGCGATACATCATGACCTCTGCCCTTGTTGACCGAGTACACAGATTTCTGAATGACAGTTGGATCTTTGCTTTTCACCATATCACTGCTTTTAAAGACCATCAATTTTTTTCATTGCAACTTGCAAGAAATGTGATAAAATGAGAGTCTAATAAAATGAAACACACAAGAATCTATATACTGTAATCATGGTGAAGTAAAGCTTGTTTATAAGGATTTCCCTGTGATAAATAAATTCAAAAATACTTTTAATCTTTAACTAAGAATCCTTATAGCAAGACTTTTTTTAAGTTAAACAAGTTCATTATAATATACAGTGAAGTTTCTTAACAAATTAACAAACTCCATAGCATATCATAATAAACTTGCTGCTAATGACAATAACTCCTGAATTAGGTTTGTGGAATTTAATACCACAGTGCAGAATATTGTATTGTAAAATGTACAAATGTATAGCCCTAAAATAGATTAGATTTAACAATAATAGGATGTCACAAAGTACATTAATCAGTAATGCAAATTTCAAATGGTTGCACCCCGTTTAAAATTCTCACTAACACAGAAGTATTGAAAGAAAGATAAAGGAGAAATTGGTTTTGCTCAGACTTAAATTCACCCAACACAATAAGGGCGAAAATAAAACGGATATTTATATGCATATAATACATGCAGTTCAATGAATGATATTCAAGAGCAACAACTCTTCAAGAAACACATTCTGTTCTGAACATATTTTCTTCCATAGTCACAAGATCTACATCATCATTAAAACTAATGTGTTAATATGTGCTTATCTTGGAAATGATTTCCACACACATACCATAACCTATTAAATGTACAGGGACTCTGTAGTTTAGATATATTTTGTCTAAAAATACCTATTTTTATAAAATCAAACTCATTAATACTGAACAAATTAATCAAATATCGGATACTAATAACTGTTAGCATAAAATGACACCAACTTTTCAATGAATATGAGAAGGATACATCCTTAAGGTGGTTACTTACTTGTATGTTTCATATATATGTACTGGTTAGAGAAACAAAGTAGTGGATCGAAAATTTTAATTTGAAATAAATTTTTCCATGCAGATTCCAGCACATCCATTCATATTACTGGTCACTCCATTTCCAACAATCTAGACATTACTAAGCAATTGATTTTCTGTACACCAAAAGGCACATGAGGCTACTATCTTGACCTCATTCCATCTTCCCCATCCTACACTTCTTTCTGCTTCTACTTTCCTTCTCCAGGCTGTTTTTGAATTCTTTGTGCCTGTTTCTCTTCTGGTGTCCACACTAATGCTATCTCACAGATGTGTTTGCCTTCCGTCCGCAGTACGTGTCCTACCCAGTTCCATTGCTGTCTCTGTAGCTAATTGCTTTTTGCATTCATGTCCACCCTGTCTGCCACTTTCCTGTTTGTCAAAATCCTGGGGTTGTGAAATTCACAATTTTTGTACATCCTAAATATACATGTAGTTTTTATACAGTATCAGCAGGATTATAACTAAATATGAAAAGAGCTGGAATTGTAGTTATCAAGAAATTAAAATGTTCAAAATTCTTTTGAACCAATAAATAATCATAAATTATGCCACTAATTGCACACCCCAACATAAAGTAGCACTCTGTATTATAGAAAAACAGTGATGAAAAATTTTGTTCATATACTTCACTTGAGCTTTCTGGTGTTGCCTCAATCTGCTACTGAACGGACACGATGTCAAAGCTCCAAAGTACATCTTAGGATCAGGAACTCCTTTGCCATCTGTTTACTGAAATAAATAGATCCATGAAATATGTCACAATATAACATAAATTCAATTACATGTATTACACTATGAATAATTTTAACTGTGTGACACTGTTGTCCATTCTCAATAACTGTAATCCTTTTCCCTAGCACTGAGGATGGGATCCTCATCCAAGATAGCTGACCCACAGTGCCCTGACCAACATTAATCTTATGCAGTATGAAATATCTAAAACTTGGATTTCTGTGTTCTGAATAGGTTTCCATACCAAACAGGTCTATTTGTGATTTTCGCAAGAGTTCCTATCCTTAATGAAGATATGTAAATAATGCACTATCAATGGATTATCAGATTAGTGAATGCAAATATCAAGAATTATAAAATGCGTACACAATTTGTTCTCTATTGGTGGGCATGTATTTTGGTTGTTGGAAAGGAGCCAACTACAATGGCGGATATGATGCTACTGATCGAGTGATGAGATGGTCCTGCTGTGTCCACTTCCTCAAATGTTGGGTTTACTTGTCCCCCATTTCTGTAATTTACAAAAAATGATAAAGAAAATCAAAGTTTTATGACATTGTATTCACTACATAATTCAATAATTTTTTCTTTTAAGATATTTCAGCATGTTTCTTTGTAATTAAAACAAAGACTTTAGAAGTTCTTTAAGTTTTCTTCTTTTGGTTTTACAGTGTGCCCCCCTCCCCACCCTTTTTTCAGTGGAAGGAAATCTGGGTTGCATTCCCAGCTATTTCTTCATTGATCATCAACTTTCTGGAAATGTCTGTTTGGAGGTTCAAGAGGCTTAATCACTTTGTTTCCTGAAATTAAGCTTTAAAGGAAAAACCTGTTCAGAATTTCTGACTTTAAACTTTTATATACTTGGCTGTCACCTTCCCATTGTATGCTTCAAGGATGGATTTGTAAAACACATAAGCTGCTGATTTGACAATGCACTTCCTTGTTTTTCTTTGGTATTTTGAGTTGCAGTCTGAATTACACTGGTTTCCACCTGTCTGAATATTGAGGCTGTCCTCTGATATCACATGTAAGCAAAGTGTGGATATTACTGGAGGAATATTCTAACAATTTCTTTTTTCATATCAACAGTGCCTGAAAATGCAGTTGCTTTGTGTTACCATTATGACCCTGACGTTCAATTCTTATTGAATCTAATTTGGGTAGATCAAAAGATTTTTTGTTTATCACAGATTTATAATAAATGTTACCACAAAACATTGATGATTTGCTGAGGTTGTCCACATTTCCATATGTAGTGATTGGGTTGTAACATGTATCATTGCCAACAATTTCCAGTATATCAATATCTACAGTTGAAATAATTTTGAAACAAACTTACATTTCTGTTCCACAGACATATTTCAGAGTTATAGAAGATGTCTATTCTGATGAAAATGAGAATTATGTTATGTGAGAAGCTCTATGTCATAATAGTGGATGTCACGTTTCTAATCTAATGACCTACTTTACGTCTCTTCTAGGCGTTATATAGCTCCCTGTCCAGTGGGATGCCATTGTGATGTCACGGATGTTAGACTCTCAAACCCGAGAAAATGGAAAAAAAATTGTGATTTTTTTTTTTTTCATTTTACTTGAATTTGTACAACAATTCTCCTTGGAATATGAATGACAAAATACTCAGAATGAGTTTAATTTTGCCTATTTCTTTGAAATTCTTAAGTAATGGTAAACATTGAAGGTACCGTTCAAGTATATATGGTGATAAAAGGTAATTATATATACACATGTATAGTAGTACAAAGGTCAACGTCGTTCAACAATCAGGTAAGCATGGATACTTCCTACTCCCATTTCTTATTAAGTCCAAACAATGGTGAGATTGTTTGATTGATTGATTGTTGTTTTCCACCACACTCAACAATTTTTTAGTTATCTGGTGGCTTCCAGTTTTTATTGGTGGAGGAGAGAACCCTGATACAATATACCCGGGAAGAGACCACCGACCTTCCGAAAGTAAACTGGCAAACTTTCTCACATATATCGGCGCAAGCGAGATTCGAACCCGCCCCGACTAGAGGTGAGAGGCCTTGTGGTTTTGAGCGCGATGCTCTAACGACAACAGTCAGACTAAACAAGGGAACAAAATCATTACAAATATCATATTTTGATATCATATTTTTACTAGACCTCAAAATCTGAAAACATTATAGAACATTCTGACAGGACATCCATTCAATATAGTCTGTGTGAAATTCAGACAAATATATTTTCAGAGAAAATTTAACAAGACTGTGGTAACATTGATCAGTTTTAGCATTTTGTAAAGTAATTCTTTTATTCCCATAAGTCGATTTCACAACAAGACTCCTCACATGATTTGGACATATTTGTATCAAGATCATCTATACTACGATTTTACGATGTGTGAGAAAAATTCAAGGACAAATACATTTTTTCATGTCACTGTCCTGTTTATCCTTAAAGGACATATCGCGTTTTTCCAAAATACACAAATTGTATCCAATTTGTCTTTCTTATGTATATAGTAATTAATTTTGATACTTCCTCGAAATATTGCGATAATTAGTCACAATACGGATATAAATCTAAGCTTCAATTGTTAAAAAAAAAAAACGTTAATTAGTTGGGATGCCGTGTGGTACAGTGACGTCACATTCGACCTTTTCAGTCAGCAGATTGTGAAAGTAGTATTAGAAAGTTAATGTCTTTAAAAACTACGTTTTTATTCACCATTATCCACAATGGACAAGATTTATTTCTATGGTGTCAAATTGTCCGAGTTGTAACATTTAAACCGTATATGTTTTAGCAACCGGTGCATGCAAATAGCGTATAAATATCCCATGAATATAGACAGAAAAGCTGGTATGAAGTCGGCATTTGCGATGGCCACAAGGCTCGCAGTCTAAACACTACTTGGGAAGGTCATTCATTCAAACATCTCTAGTTTGCTTTGTGTTTATAATAAACTATGCAATTAATATTTATTTTTGGATTAGAGAAAAGTATGGAGTTTATTACAGCTAGTCCTACTGTCACGGCAGCATTTCGAAAAATTAGTAAATGTAGAGAGGAAATCATGAGTACTTTTCTTCTTCTTCTCTCTCTCTCTCTCTCTCTCTCTCTCTCTCATCTTTTTATTTATTTGTTAGTTTGTTTGTTTTTTTTTCGTTAATTTTTTTTTGTTTGTTTTTGTTTGTTTGTTTGTTTTTGTTTTTTGTTTGTTGTTGTTTGTTTTTGATTTTTTGGTTTGTTTTTTTTCGTATTTTTGTTTGTTAGTTTGCTTGTTATTTCTGGGGTTTTTTTTCTGTTTTTTTTTGTTTTTTGTTTTTTTTTGGTTTTTGTTATTGATTTTGTTTTGTTTGTTTGTTTGTTTTTTTTTTTTTTATTTTTGTTTGTTTTTCAAATTGTGATCAACACGTCGTTAGCAAGTGGGAGCACGGCGTCATACTATGCTTGACGTTATGATTTTTTTTTTTTTTTCAAAAAGCCATTAGGCTCTGGATTTCAATTCAAAGTTTGGGATTAAAATATTTTATTGATTGTAAACGCAAGATCAATTATCTTTTTCATCTTTAACTTTTAAACTAGACACTTAATTCCATATCTAATGGTCCGTACTTTCCTAACTCTTATACGTATGTATGTAAAGGGTGTTAAGAAAGTTCGTTCTGTTTGTAAATTTGAAAAATTGAATAGAAAAACGACATGTTTTTGTTTAAAATTTTTACTGGTAACTCTATAGACTTTTTTTCATTATATCAGCAGTTATCCTTCCCTATGTGCACTCTCTTGTGTTACTATAGTGTGATGTAAACAAAGTGTCTATTACGTCATGAAATAAATATGCCGAGTTCAGTGAAAAAGCAGACGTCCTGTACAAGTGTTGATACAATCAATGAACGAGCTCAAGTTTTGGCTTTATTAGATGCAGGATTAAGTGTGAAGGATGTGGCTAAGCAGCTATGTAAAAGTGAGCTATGGGTAACAAAGTGGAGGCGAAGGCGAGAGCAAAATAAACAACTATCCGATCAACCGAGATCCGGCCTTCGAAGACAGTGGGGGTAGTTAGGAGAAAAGTGGAAAACATAAAATACAAACGAGGAAAATCAACAAGGAAATGCAGCAAGGAACTTAAGAAGTCAGGCTTTAATGTGAGTCATGTAACTGTTTTTAATTATTTGCGAAAAGTTAAAAAATGGAAGGCATTTAAAAGACCGAGAAATCAACTATTGACGAAAACACAGAGGCAAAAGAGATTGAAATTTGCTCGTGATCACAAGCATTTGACGGCTGAAGACTGGGAAAACTACATCTTTAGCGATGAATCTACGAAATATTTGTTTCATGTTCCGAACCGACAGGACGATGTTGAATGGGGGTCCCAGTCAGATGAGGTTCCAGATGTAAGCTGCGTCAAGTCGAGCGCTAAAGTCATGGTATGGGGTGCGATGGGAGTACAGGGATTATCCAAACTTCACATTGTTCCAGCCGGCAAAACTATTAATGCTGATTATTATGTGAACAACATCCTTCAAAAAGAACTAAAACCTGCTCTAAATCGACAGAAAAATAGTGGTAGGATCGACGAACGAAAGTTACTTCAATATCCAGGACACGCCACATTTGTTCAAGATGGAGCGACCCCTCACACTGCCCTGCTAACACAGAATTGGTGTGAAAATAATCTACCAAACTTTATTACCAAAGTAGAATGGCCAGCCAATTCCTATATCTATGGAGTATTCTGGACAGCGAGGCCTACAAGGATCCGCGCCCAACGACAATGTGCCAATTACGACGCCGACTTCACCGTGCATGGAGGGAGATACCTCAGAAACATTTGATTTCTTTGATTCATTCAATGCCAAATAGAATTAAAAATGTATTGAAAAACAAAGGTGGACTGTGGTTATTAAAAACATATAAACTTGTATATGAGTTGTTTATAAATAATTTTAAGCATGCTGTAAATCATGGAACCAACTTTCTTAACACCCTTTATGTACGTATGTATGTATATACCAAAGGCACAAAACTAAGTTGTCAAATTTCGGGACGACATGCCCTTTCTTCAGCACAAAATATTTATATAGAAATGAAATTTAAATTAATAAAAAAAAAAATGAAAATGCAAACTGGCACTAAACTAAACTATGAATCCCGGAAACAAACAAAACATTTACATACTGGAATTGTCGAGTGTACTATTGGGCAATAATCCAAAAGTCTGTTCCGAACTAACATGAAGATTGAATTGAACTAATAACCTTTTATGCTAGATAAAATCATAAACAAAGAAAGGGTTAACTCGTCAGTATAAATAATGCGGTTTGTTAACTCATGCTAATGTCGGGGACGCTATAAGTGTTTCGTACCCAGAGGTGTGCAACTCTATAATTAGTGTGAAACTCTGGTGGAACTAGAACAGAATAATAAAAAGATGAAAATAATTAACAGTGACCAATCCCATGACTCCCACAAGGAATGAAAATTTAAGATTTAGGGCAAACTCGGACTCATGGCTTCGGGGCCACAAAAACTGAGATATTCTCAAATCTGTGATTTCTCAGAAAATTAGAGTTTTTCTCACTCAACTGTGCCACCCAGAAATATTTTCTCAAACTCAGATATGTTCTTGAGTTCTTTCTCACATTTGAGAATTTTCTCAAATGTGCGTGCCACCAAAATATTTATGAACTCATATAAGAGAAATATTTGAGATTTCTCAGAAAATCCAGAGGTTGGTAAAGAGCAACTTTAAATAAAATCTCAAGTGTATTTACTCACAAAAGAGGGCTGCCAGACGACTTTGTCAAAGCAGATTTTGTAGGAATTTAAGTAATCAATCTCAATTAAGATTCGGCTCGACTGGATATTCACCAGTGAAGAGATTAGAATCTATTTTGATAATAACGATTGTGAGAACAGGGAGGATCCTTCACAGGTTCAATCTTTTGGAAAGGTTGAGTGGTGGAGATATTTTCGACATATTTCGATTTTCTTCTTCAATATTTTCTGCTGCACAACAATCGTGAATAAATCATTTTAAAATCCAACCCCCTTTCAAGACTTGGTTTTTTTGTTTTTGTTTTTGTTTTTTTTTTTTTGTTGCAATGAGGTATTTTTATGTTACGGCGGGTGACGCTTTCTATGTTGAAAAGCACAAGGAACTAGCAAATATCAAGACGGCATTTTACAAGATAGTCGATAAAGATTCAAAAGAAAATTTTGTTTCCTACACGCAACTTGTATATAGTGACCATGACCCTTACATTAAAGCGAATCTTGAGCCCGATTTCAGTAACACCCTACAGTACATTTACAAGTGATATAATCTAATACATATAGATATATAGTGTCAATGACAGTCTCATTACATTTCATTTTTTCTATAAATGATAATTAAAAAAAATTACTAAAATATATCGTATGTCAAAAACAACTGTATACCATAAATGATAACTGTGTCACAGTGATTAATGTTAAATTTAGGAGGGGATCTCACTTTTGCCATTCTGTGAAACACAAATCACCACGAAAAAAAATCACTAAAATTCAATCCCAATAAGTCGTTGTGTATGTAGTCTGTCACGGGCATATCAATAAATGACTGTATTAATTTGCGTCATTTCTATAGTTTCCCTGATTTTTGTAAAAGAGTAGGCTCACTGGGGGCCGTCAGGGAAAGTTCAACATTCACAACCAAACATATTTCAGTTAACTACCGTAAAATGGCTGAAATACTGCCAAAACGGCGTAAAACCCCAAACAATCAATCAAATCTGATTTCCACAGCGATTTCATTGTCCGTACACGGCAATTGGTCACGTTGCACGGTTTGGGTCTCTAAGGTGGGACCAATATGGCTATACAATAAAGATTAAATTTTAGAAAATATTCTTCTATACGCTCAGACATGTGTGAGAAACTAAATGCATGGTTATGATGTTCATGAAGATTTCTACTAAATTGTGAAAATAATGACCGTTGGGCTAGGTGTTTAGGCCCTATGGAGTGGCTAATATGGATCTCTAGTGAAAATGTATTAAATCTTAGAACATCTTATATACATTTAGACATGTGTGAGGAAATTCAAAATGCATAGTCTGTATATGTGCTGTGGTGCTTAAGAAACCGTGAAGATCTGCAGGCCTCTTGTTTCAAATAATTTGTTTATTAAAATCCACCTGCAACAGAATTAATTTATTTATATGTTTGAATAACATTTCATACATTTATAATTTGTGAAAATCACACACACACACACACACACACACACACACACACACACACACACACACGTATCCTTATATAGATGATAGTAATAATACTTATTGATAAAGTGAGCATTTAGAATTGTTACTTCTAGTTCCATTTTAAGATAAAAGATGCAATATTACAATTTCCTTGTGTTTCCTTGGAAATGGTTCATAAAGCTTAACATTTTATAAGTCTGTTAATGCTTTCATCACACCCACAAAACATCCTGAAGGTGATTGTTTACGTGTTTAAACAATACTTTCCTTCGCCAATGGGCAGATATCTGAATCACACAAGAATCGTAAACACTTGCATTTGTAAATGTCATTTTAATAATTTCGTCGAATAATTTATTTCTTAAAATTCGCCTGCATCAGTATATTTTCTGATGTTTTAATGAGACTTTATATATTTATATATATTTTTTAAAAATTTCACACGCACGCCTCATTACATAGATGATAATATCATTACTACTGGAAAAAGTGAATGTTTAACATTATTGCTTCTATTTCCATTTTGAATTTAAAAAATGTCATGTTGCAATCCCCGCGTGTTTCCTTGGAAATAGTTTATAACGTTTAAGATGTTTAGCTATCTTTCCATCATAATTATCTGGTCAGGATAGTAGTCTCCAATAACTTTTTTTAATTTTTATTTATTTATTATTATTTGACTTTGGTTGAAAAAAATATGTACTTTGTACAGCACTGAAGTCCAATGTATTCCACTCATTTACAACGTTAATATTCTTATTCGGTTTTTGACCAGACATTTCAATTCAAAATCTGAAATGAAAAATTCCAGAAAAAAACCCCCATGAATTATATAACACATAAAGTAAAATTTAAACTTTGATGAAATGTGAAATGTTTCAAGAATATCAATTTTTCAAGCTTCCTTGATAATTAATTTGAAAAAAGCGACCACATTCCCCGCCTCTTTCACTAAAGTGGCTGTTCAACAAGGATATATATATATAGAATGGTAAGTTTGAGGAGCTTCACTACATCGCAGTAGCCGCCGAGACCGAGACAACAGGTGAGATATATTTCTATCCTTGAAGATGTAAATATTTTTACGAACTCTAAAATCGACTCACAAAACAGCTCACAATTACAGATTTACAGATTTCATACTCCTCTCACAAATATATCTCTTTGTTATTTGTTTTGAATATTCGTACATGCAATTTGTAGCAATATTTAAGAAATATTATTGTTTGAAAGATAGTCTCATAACTGCATCGGTGTGTATCACAAATTGAATAACGCTAATTGAAAATGTGTTGGCACACACCGTTGAGACTGTATCTTTCAAAAAATTACAGTTCGTTGCTTATATTTACATTTTTAGAACTTATTACAATGTGTACATTTTTATCTATATTTCAAATTTCCCGCCTAATCCTTTGGTTACTATCGATTAACGGAACGGCCATGACACAGCATAATGCTGGAAAAAATAACAGTCCAAGTCTGGAATTGATTTTTATTTAAAGAACATAAACATCAAATCAAAAGTTTGGTGGGTTTTTTTTTTTCAATTTTATCGAATGATGAATAGCGTAGGTATAATCACACTAGATGCCATTCGGCCATGTTGTCATTTTGAGAAATTGAAAATGCGATTACTTGATGAAAAGTTGTTGGAAATCATGCGTTTAAATTAATTTCATGTGTTTGTTTGGAAATGTTAGAGGTAAGATCAGCATACCTTGGCATCGAATGAGGTGATTGATTGATTGAACCACTCGGCCACGGAGGCCCCTCGAATGAGGTGTATATACGCTGTATGAGGCGACGGGAATGGACTAGAAAGTTTGTTTTCATTGTGCACACGTGCAGTCAAGCGCAGGGATTTTTAATTTTGTCCACCTTGAATCATTTTGATTTACAAATATAGTTTTAAAAGTTATAACAAACATTTATACTTTAATACTTTGATGTGTTATGAAAGAAACTTGCGAGTGTGAAATATCATTCATGTTTTGAATGACTAAGTTTGATTGTGTGATATGTAATTCATCACACTACAGTGTATACAGCTCTGTATCAACAAAAATAAATATTACATCATACTTCTATTCTTCCTACAAAAATATTCCAATTATAGTCAATTGTAGTAAAAACCTTGATATTTACTTAGATATAATACATTAAAAACTTTAATGCTATAATTAACTATTTTAATGCCGTTGACGTCATATAAAACAAAAACTGGTGTTGCACTGCCATGTACTTAGCTATCAATACCTTTTGACTTCTAATAGAAATGCTGAGACTTCTAGCCCTCGCTTCCATCATTGTCTGCGCTGTCGCAGACTACTACCCAAAGTCTTATGGACTTATGATGGGTAGCCTAGGAGGCGGAGGAATGATCGGCGGAGGATTAATTGGTGGAGGTTTTGGTGGTGGATCAGCTGCCGCTGCTTCCGCTGCTGCTGCAGGAGGTGCTGCTGCCGCTGCTGCCGCTGCTGCAGCTGGACGAGGTGCCGCCGCTGCCGCTGCCGCCGCTGCTGCCTCTGGTGGTGTTGGAGGAGGAATTGGCGGATGGGCCCCTACTTACTACTTACAACCCACATATAGCGTCCCAGTTTATGGAGTAATGGGTGGTGGTCTTGGTGGTTTTGGAGGTGGATCAGCTGCCGCTGCTGCTGCCGCCGCTGCTGCCTCTGGTCTTGGTGGTGGTTTTGGAGGTGGATCAGCCGCTGCCGCTGCTGCCGCCGCCGCTGCTGGACAAGGTGCTGCTGCCGCCGCTGCCGCCGCTGCTGCTTCTTCTGGTCTTGGTGGTCTTGGAGGTGGATCAGCCGCTGCCGCTGCTGCCGCCGCTGCTGCCTCTGGTCTTGGTGGCGGTCTTGGAGGTGGATCAGCTGCTGCAGCTTCCGCCGCTGCTGCTGGAGGTGCCGCTGCCGCTGCCGCTGCTGCCGCTGCTTCCTCTGGTGGTGTAGGGGGAAGCATTGGATGGGCCCCTACATACTACATGCCCTCTTATAGCTACCCTATGATGATGGGCGGCTATGGAGGCAAAAAGGTATTTTCTTAATTCATCTCACTTACTGAAATTTCATTAAACTATTATGAAAATGGATTACTATTTTAATGAATTACAGTAATTAAAAATAACAAGATGTTTTGCTTTCCAGGTCTATTAAAAGAAATAACGGAGACAGGACAGTATTATTGGTTTTTGATTGTATTGTTTGTATATAATATCTATGTAATAAATGTCAGCAGATTTCAATCATGTTTTTTTTACGTATATATTAGTAAATGGCATATCAGATCCGCATTAAAATAGATCCTCAATACCCCTTGCTTGTCGTAAGAGGCGAATAAATGGGGCGGTCCTTCAGATAAGACTGCAAAAACTGAGGTCAGTTCTCACAGCAGGTGTGGCACGACAAAGATGCCTCTGTGCTAAAAGGCCGTAAGTTCGGAGCATAGGCAAGAGTTTTGCAGCCCATCACTGGCAATGGTGACATCTGCAAATAACTGAAAAATCCTCCAGCGGGACGTTAAACAATATACAACCAACCAATTTGTGGGTCGGCTCTTGATGATCTTCGACAGGTGTTTATAAGAAGTAATTATTCTTTCTTCAGTGTGTAAGCAACTATATCCGATATGTTTGGTCGCCTATGGTTGTGATGTCCATTACGTGAATTTTGGTCTAGTTTTGTGTATTGCATAAACTTAGGTATAAAAATGGCGTTTAATTAGAGAAAATCAATCAATCAAATGACACGAGTTACATTCAGAAAGATATTAAGAGATATAGGGGCGTCCAAAAGTATATATGTATTGCAAACTATGGGTGGCACTTTAAATATTCTTAAAAACTCGTGTTTACGTCTACTCTGATTAAAATAAGTGAACGCAATGAAAGTGAAAATATCTTCGACATTATATAAGTAAATGAACTGAACGAAATACGAAAAAGTACTCATGATTATGCAAACTCAAAATTCGACAGCTTTCAGGGTTGATGTTTACCGGAACGACGGGAACGAAGAAAATCCTGCAAACCTCGTAAATCTGAAAGGGGAAATATGCTACGAATGTGTATTATTTGTATGCTATCGTCAAAGACATTGTTTTATAGAGTGACCTTGAAAAGGAGGTTAACGTTAGGAGGGAATGCAAAATGAAAACGTGTATCACCGTGTGAAGATGAACAGAATTTGAATGTTTTCAGCGACTGTGCACTTTCAGGTACTTTGAAGTATGTACAACGTAAGCTTTTTCGAATTAAAGAAGAGGTGAACATATTTCTCCCACAGTAACAGCATCAACAACAATACACGGGAACGTATGTCTTCCAATTCTAAACATTCAAAAACTATAAAACTATGCGCCATGATGAAGATGAAATAAAAACGTATTAGGTAAAGAAGCGAGTTCTGATCAACTCTTTGTCATTTAATTTCCACTTCCTTCAACAGACCAGAAGTATATCATGTGAGGTGTTTTATTTATTAAAACGACAAAGTATGAGAATGAGACCCAGCATTAATTTGTGAATGATTTCAATAGTGATATTAATATTCATTGATAGCGGTTTAATATAGAAATGATAGAAGCTTATGAAAAGGTGAAGATAACGAACAGTGATCAATCTCATAGCTCCTATAAGGAATACAAAATGGACAAACATGGACCCCTGGATAAATCAGAGGTACGATCAAGTGCCTAGGAGGAATAAACATCCCCTGTCGACTGGTCACACCCGCCCCGAGCACTATATTTCGATCTGATAAACAGAGTAATCCGTAGACTGGTAAACATCAGTGGTTAAAGAACGGTCTAACAAGTGGTATGAAACACGCCAGATAGCAATGGAACGTTGTATTGACAAGGTAGATCGTTATAACGAACATAAAATTGCGAAATACCGACTTTAAACGAGCCTGTTGAAACCATTGTAACATCAACATGTCTGTCAGTAGTCTGCATCAATTTAAAAACTGATCATAGTTTGAACAAGCTCTCGCATATTGAATCAGTTGAGAGACATAAACACCATATGAAGGTGATAATGCAATATTGCTACATAAATATGGGGTGCTGCCAAAGAAGAAGCTGTAGTCATCCCGTTTTTCATATAGTTAAGTTATTAGTTTGCCGTTAACACGTATTTTCAATAAAATATCTCAGTACTGAGCAGACGTGATGTCTTGTTATTTAGAGTTCACCGATAATTAAGAATGAAAATCATTATTATCAACAGATAAAACGTTGTCGATTTATTTTATATAATATTTTCCAAAATTATTACATATTTTATTTCATGCAAAATAAATCAACTAAACCATTATTAAATTATTTCTTTGTTCCCGAATGGATGGCACGTGAACTCAAATACAAATATAAAGAAATGAAAAAATATAAAGAGCATGCATTCAGAAATGATCACCTACTGCTATTTACAGAATTCTATTTGATAATTAATTAACCACTCAATTAATCTAGAAATATTTTGAGACAATTTCTTCCAGCTTAAAGAATACTCAAAATTATCCAACAGTTTGCAAACATTTACTGTGAACGTACAATTCTTAACACTAGAGAATATACTACTGACCAAGCTATTCCCCACACAATAACTACTTTTAAGGTAGTATGCAACAGGTAATGCAAAATAGTTCGATAAGTTATAAAAAAAAAGAAAAAAAAAACAACAAAATCACCCCAAAAAACCAACAACAAAAAAAAAAACAACAAAAAAAACAACAACAAAAAAAAAAAACAAACAAACAAACAAAAAGAAAAAAGAAAAAAACAAAAAAACAAAACAAAACAAAACAAAAACTAAAACCAAAAAAAAGGGGGGGGATTTAAATTACAGAGCTTTTTTAGTATATTAAACTGCATCTATTTACAAAGTCTAAAAGAAATCTGACCTGTAGAATCTTTTTATAAAGGTCACAAATCTACCTATAGACACCTTCAGTTAAATCTATTAGTTTTCCTTAAAGCATACGTTGAAAAAAATTAAAAAGCAAATGTATATTTTATGAAAGAAGGTTATTAACAAGAGGTAAATGAAATATATTTTAAAAACAACAAATATGATAGTGATTTAAGGCACAAATTAATTTTGTAATTATATAATCACACTTGAGGATATCTACAAAGGTCAAATTTACAAGCTATTTGTCGTACTTAGCACTGCATAAACAAAGAATCCATAATTCAATTTTAAAGACAAAACTAACAAATGACATTTCAAGACATATAGATTCAATAAGAAGAATATTACAAAAATTCAATTTAGGGATTTCATTTTAACAGGCATTTTACTAAACCCTCACCCACCCTCCTCATTTCGATCAATGAGAAGTGATCAGTAGACTGTTAAATACTATGCCAATGCTTTGCTATAAATAGCATTCCTTATTTCACTTTTCAAATTTAATTGACCCCAGTATCTATCAATTTATTTACATCTCTCCCATAAGTTTCTATAAAATCAACCTCTGAAGTGAACTTCAACTCCCCCCCCCCCCCCCCCGTATTTTCATATTTCATATTCAATAACATGTTCTACACGTAGCATATAAACTCACTGAATTCGCTTTGGATGTATATACATTGTACTGGGGAATTTTATATGACTAAACAAAGCATGGCATATGTGTAATTCATTCACAAGTTTCTTTAAGGTCACATGCAAGTCCAAATTGTGGGGGTTTTTTTTCATCGTAAATTTGAGGTGAAGCGGAAATTTACTTATGTTGCAAAACATGTGGTTAACTTGGTGAAAGCATTGTGTGTTTTTCATTTAATCACAATGACTTGTAGATAGGTTGCCTAATTAAATGGTTCTCATCCCTTCACTCTAATCTTTACCTGCACTTCCGAGGCCAATATAATTTATTACATCAGTAACAAATTCAGCACATGTACAGCCAGTTTCGATATCGGACGATAATAAATAGTGCATAATTATGATCTTGAATTTCCAACCACTCGCTGTTTTGTTTTTTTTTGTTTGTTTTTTTTTTTGTTTTGTTTTTTTTTGTTTTGTTTTGTTTTTTCCAGATATAACCTTCGCTTTGATTTTACAAACGCCCCATCACTTTTGTATCTACTTTCCATATTAATGCTGTCTGTATAGCCTAGTACCCGAGGCCTTCCGCTTACACACGGAAGGTCTCGGGTACTAGCCTATTGTCTCTTTAAAATACGCGAGTTGCTTCCGAAATGATAGATTTTCGGATACTGTTGCATACCACCTTAATCTCTGATAAATATAATTCGTATGTAAAATTCAGAGAGCTCCCGAAACTTTATTGAAGAAAAACGTACACTGGATTCCGCTCTCTATGAAATAAAATGTGTACAACGGAGATCGATAGTTGAAAGTTCACCAAGGATGGGTTAATTAAAATGGAAATGAAACTTCTTCTACAAAATGCTTTACAAAACTGTGTATTCAATGTGACAAATTGTTGGAAACTTTAATGTGTTTGTTATGTTTAGCTGATGTCATGTTCTCGAGAATAGGGAACATCCTGAAAGCTTTCGTGATTTTCACCCGTTCCAGTGAAAACATTCAACGTCATAATGCAATGGGCAGATACTACCTTGGCGCAGTGTACTTCGAAAAGACATTTCGCCCATAGACGCTTGAGTCATGGATATTGCACTATAAACAATATGCAGCATTGAAGGAATTTAGAAACATGAATAAATAATTTTCTCCAATCTATGTTGCCCCGTGGGAATGCAGATTAGATATAGATCTGCAGTACCCGTTGCTTGTCGTAAGAGGCGACTAAATGGGGGCGGTCCTTCGGATGAGACCGCATAAACCGAGGCCCCGTGTCACAGTAGGTGTGGCAAGATAAAGATTCCTCCCTACTCAAAGGCCATAAGCGCCGAGCATAGGCCTAATTTTTGCAGCCCCTCACCGGCAATAATGATGCCTCCATATGAGTGAAAGATTCTCGAGAGGGACGTTAAACAATATACAATCAATAAATCAATCAATCAATCCAAACTATGTTGTCTCTTTTTGCATTTTTTCATATTTCAGGAATGTGTTATTACCAAAGAATACTAATTTATACATGTTTTAAAAAAATGTCTTATCCCACTGATTCTCTCTCTCTCTCTCTCTCTCTCTCTCTCTCTCTCTCTCTCTCTCTCTCTCTCTCTCTCTCTCTCTCTCTCTCTCTCTCTGTATATATATATATATATATATATATATATATATATAACATTCTGAGTGTAAGCAATACAAAGTCCCTTATCGGTAGGATAATTCAGTCAACAGTAGGTCAAGCATAACGAAACTCAGACTTGAGCTGTGGCTATATAATACCAAGCCGCATATTAAATTTCAGATGCATATCGTCAACCCATGCGGGGAAAAGTCCGAAAAACTGATTCTTGCAATTTTATCCAGAGGAATAATTCATTCAAAAATAGGTCATGCGAACCGAAACTCAAACTTGATCTGTAACTATCCAAGAAAAAACAATATGTTAAATTTCAATTAAATATCTTCATCCAATTCGGAGAAAAGTCTGAAAACTGATTCGGAATGACATACAGACGGACAGATCAAAGGTACATCGATAGTCTCCTTCGGCAAAGCCGGTAGGCTTGCAACTCAGTGTACCCCTTCCGTGCCCCAGGACAGGTGTTTTTCAATTAAAAGTTATCTATACTGCTTAACACCTGGTGTTCGAGTCTAATTCACTCCAGGTAATTCCTTCAAAATTCAAAATCTTTTAATAGCAGCTATCTATCCGTGTATATATATATATATATATATATATATATATATATATATATATATATATATATCTCATCTCATTCAAATCCCCAATCACGAAAGTGAGTAAATATTAAAAAACTCGAAACGGAATAAGGGCTGTACGATTTGATATCGAGTTCCGAAACCCAAGAGGATATCGAGATACTGGCGCTCTATTCACCAACAATATGGTGATTATTATGCTCTGCACGGACAATCTTTTTCACGACTAAACTATCCAGGTGTTATGAATTTCAAAACAATGCAACATAAAAGGAAACGATAACAAAATAATCAGGTACCAAGAAGTGAACAAAGTGCCAGTTATTTGCCCAGCTAGGATCTTATTCTTTCAGTTTAGATTAGCACTACCAGCTGCCTAAAGACATCCCCTTTGTCAAATAAATGTTGAGTTATTAGATTCCCATGAAGTAAGTGATCTCCTCACTACTGAGCACATCCGCGAAAGATGCTATAACTTAGTATTTACTGATCCAATACTGAACCCATTGGTGAAAACATATTCCACAAATATTACTGAACCTTATCCAGTCGACAAATCTTGTATTATCAAATTTTAAAAGTGTTTAGCAGGGACTACATTTTATTGCGGAATGATTGTCTAATCTAAACGTTCATAATCTTCACGATTATAAAGCTAGTGTTCCATCCAATACATCTGCTTCATCCAATGCATCGTATTGACATGAATTTTAGTTTTGCAATTTATGATACAAGCAGATAAGACTTGGAACTATTTCAAATGAATTTAATGAATAATACTTTTCCAAACATAACGCCGTTTCTCAAAATTCTAAATTTATTTAACCGATATTTTGTATAAAAAGTTAGTGTTTTGACCAATAATTCAAACATCAATCTCTAACCCCCACTTTTTAAAGTGTCATTTCAAATTCTAAAATAAGTCACCTTATACAGGAGTACAGGGGCTTCCATGCAAATGAATTTACCAAAAAAGGTGTGTGTGTGTGTGTGTGTGTGTGTGTGTGTGTGTTCAAAACCCTCGACATTGCAATCCACCGCATAGCTAGTCTAGCAAAATATCGCTATCCTCATCAAGTAGCACAAATGCAAGGTATTAGCACAATACTGGCCATGTTTGCTTTTCTCATTATATTCTATGACATACTAATCATTATTGCAGATTACCATATACATATTCCAAATAGACCAGTAATTTGAATAAAATCCTATGGAAAGCACACACAAAATCTCCTGATGATGAATTTTACATGTTTAAAATTTACTTACCTTCGCTTTCATTCAGTGGACAGATATCTTAATCACACAACAATTGTAAACACTTGCATTTGTAAATGTCATTTAATATTTTCTTCAAATAATTTATTTAGTAAAATGCGCCTGTATCAGTATATTTATATGTTTTAATAATATTCCATAAATTCATACTTTTTGAAAATCACAAGCACGTGTTCTTACATAGATAATAGTATTAATACTTCGTGCTAAAGTGAGCATTTAGAATTGTTACTTTCATTTCCATTTTAAAATAAAAATGTAACATAACAGTTCCTTTGTATTCACTTGGAAATGGTTCATAAAGCTTTACATTAAGAAGTCTATTAATATTCTCATCACAATTATATTGCTAAGATAGTATACTCAATCTCTATAAGATACAGGTAATGGTGACGTCTCCATATGAGTGAAAAATTCTCAAGCGGGACGTTAAACAATATACAATTATCAATCAACCAGTCAATCTCTGTAAGACAAATTACCAGTAAACATATTTGTAATTTGTTGTTTTCTATAGGTAATTTTCTCTTTCACAATTGCACTTTCTACAACACTGAAGTCCAATCTATTCATTTCAATTACAAAACATCAACACAATCTCTTGTATTTTATTCAGTATTTGACCTTAAATTTCAACTCAGAAAGGACATAAATATTTGAAGATACAGGCCCTGAAGTTCATAACACATCAAGTAAAATATAAACCAATGTGGAAATGTCATAAAATGTTTCAAGAATATCAATTTTTCAAAGAAAATGAACTTCCTTGATAATTAATTTGAAGAAAGCGACCACATTCCCCGCCTTTTTCACAAACATGGCTGTTCATCAAGGATATATATAGAGATAGTAAGTAGAGAAACTTCACTACACCACAGTAGCTGCCAAGACCGAGACAACAGGTGAGATATTCTTTCCATCTTATTGAAGACTTGAATATTTTTTGAATTCTAAAACCATCTAAAAATTTCAAATTTAGGGATTCCATTCTCCTCTCATAAACGTTACATAAATGATATGAATAAAAGTAGATGCGATTTTTAGCGAAAATAAAGAAATATCAACTTATCTAATGTAAATATAGATTTATGAACACAGGCTCAAGAGATATTTTAAGGGAATAGTAAATTTGCAGAGAAAGGCCAAAAATAAATATCTACTCTACAAATGATGAATCAAGTTTAGTATTCACTCATACAAGACTACAACAATAGACATATTTTGAAACATTTTGATTTACAATTACAGTAAACAAAAACCTAAATATAACAAAGATATATACTTTAGTACTTTGATGTGTGAATGTCATCGATGGTTGGAATGAATAACTTTAATTATTATTTATTTTATCTATAATTGATAATATCACTGTGGATATAGCTCGATATCAACAAAATAATTATTACATACCTTTTACTGTTCCAACAAAACTATTCACATTATAGTTAACTGTAGTAAAAACATTGATATTTACTTTGATACATTTGATCATTTGACTTACAATATATATATACAGTTACAAAAACCACAAGTAAATGCTTATAATTTATATAATAGCCCCACCAATATACAGCAAACAACACCTGTTTTCCTCCTAGATTTCATAGTTAAATTGTTCAAGGTTAAGGTTCAAAACAGACTGCATTTAGAGTACTTTTATTTTTGCCAGTGATAATTTGCTGTAGAAAATAAATAATATTAGAAGTTCTTGCATACAGTTACTGCAAACTACATGATAGATGTAAAACCAACTTTAGTTTTTATCATAATAAACATTCATTTCAAATGAACGTTTTCGCACCTACATGCTGTGCTTTACCAAAATAATTTGTCTTCCAGTAGAAATGCTGGGACTTCTAGCACTCGCTTCCGTTATTGCCTGCGCTGTCGCAGACTATTACCCAAAGTCTTATGGACTTATGATGGGTAGCGTTGGAGGCGGATCTCTTGTTGGCGGAGGACTGATCGGAGGAGGATTAATTGGTGGAGGTCTTGGTGGTGGTTCAGCTGCCGCTGCTTCCGCTGCTGCTGCAGGAGGTGCTGCTGCCGCTGCCGCTGCTGCTGCCGCTGGACGAGGTGCCGCCGCTGCCGCTGCCGCCGCCGCTGCCTCTGGTGGTGCTGGAAGAATTGGCGGATGGGCCCCTACTTACTACTTACAACCTACATATCGTGTCCCAGTTTATGGATTAATGGGCGGAAGTCTTGGTGGTCTTGGAGGTGGATCAGCCGCTGCCGCTGCTGCCGCCGCTGCTGCCTCTGGTCTTGGTGGTGGTCTTGGAGGTGG
The DNA here is from genome assembly GCA_024699665.1 of Ostrea denselamellosa. Taxonomy (NCBI): domain Eukaryota; kingdom Metazoa; phylum Mollusca; class Bivalvia; order Ostreida; family Ostreidae; genus Ostrea; species Ostrea denselamellosa. The sequence continues at coordinate 767,032 of JAMZEH010000034.1, read as the reverse complement.
ATCAGCTGCTGCTGCTGCTGCCGCCGCTGCTGCTGGACAAGGTGCTGCCGCTGCTGCCGCCGCCGCTGCTGCTTCCTCAGGTCTCGGTGGTCTTGGAGGTGGATCAGCCGCTGCCGCTGCTGCCGCCGCTGCTGCCTCTGGTCTTGGTGGTGGTCTTGGAGGTGGATCAGCTGCTGCTGCTGCTGCCGCCGCTGCTGCTGGACAAGGTGCTGCCGCTGCTGCCGCCGCCGCTGCTGCTTCCTCAGGTCTCGGTGGTCTTGGAGGTGGATCAGCCGCTGCCGCTGCTGCCGCCGCTGCTGCCTCTGGTCTTGGTGGTGGTCTTGGAGGTGGATCAGCCGCTGCCGCTGCCGCCGCCGCCGCTGCTGGACAAGGTGCTGCTGCCGCCGCTGCTGCTGCCGCTTCCGCCGGTGGTGTAGGAGGTTGGGCCCCAACATATTACGCACAGCCCTCCTATAGCTACCCTGTTATGATGGGTGGCTTCAGAAGCAGAAAGGTATTTTCTAAACAAATCTAAGTTAGCTTCTGAATTGCATACATATTTTTTAGGAATCATTACTGTAGAATAACGTGATGTTTTCTTTTCAGGTATACTAAAAGACAAGCAAAGTCAGGAAAGGATTTATCGATGTTCGGTTGCGTTGTTTGTACATGTAAATATAGATATTTTTATATTAAATCTTATAACAGATCTATTTAATGTTATCCCTTTTTATTTGGTATAATATCTGGTGTAGTAATTTTATGGCAATTTGCTTGCCATGTCAAAACAAAGATTGTTCATACCATTAGGAAGTATGGTCAGGAAAATTCGCTGTTCATAGCCAACTGACTGTTCATAAGTTTAGAAAAGATGGAACTGCACGTCTTATGGGATCATGACGTACACTAATTTAGCAAACATTTTTTTAATTTAGTTTCATTTTTTTTTATTCCTGAGTCATTAAGTACACACAGTGTTATGTATGTTGTTCACGTACAGGTGAAAGAAAACATATATACTCTGCAAAAAAAGAAACGCATAATGGATTTTTTAAGATTTTAGTAGATGTATTTTGGATTATGATTTGACAATAAAAAATGTAGATATTCACTAGAATTGTTTCAATTGAAAAAAATTACAGTCCAAACCTTAGATATTGGTGGAAAAAAAGTCAGATCATCACAGTTAAGAACACTTCCTGTCACGTTTAAGTTAGTACCGTGTATGACCACCTCGAGCTGCCAACACAGTTCTGCATCTCCTTGGCATAGAGTCAATCAATGTTCTTACGTTATTGCGTGGAATTGTTCGCCATTCCTGTTGTAACATTTGACGGAGCTGATCGAGGGTCTGAGGCGGAGGTTGGCGCAGGCGCACACGTTTATCCAGTTGGTCCCATAAGTGTTCAATCGGATTCAAATCCGGTGATTTGGAAGGCCATAGTAGCACATTAATGTTGTTCTGCTGAAGGTAGTCAATTGTTAAGCGGGCTGTGTGAGGCCTAGCATTGTCATGTTGGAATAACTCCCTCTGTCGGTCAATTACGCGCATAAGGTGAAGTTGGAGAATTTCGTCTCTGTACCTTTGAGCCGTTAAATTGCCCGGGACATGTACCAGTTCTGTTTTACGGTCATTAGAGATCGCCGCCCACATCATGACGCTACCTCCACCGAAGCTATCCACTTCTTGGACACACGAGGAAGAGAAACGTTCATTCCTGCGCCGGTATACACGGATTCTTCCATCACGTTTCTGTAGCAGAAAACGGGACTCATCGCTGAACCAGATTCTACGCTAGTTGCGGAATGCTCAGCCCCTCAATCTGTTGCACCATCGGACTCTTTCTCGTCTGTGTAACGGTGTCAAAACTGCTCCAAAATACGGTCTTCTGGGTCTAATGCCATATTGTCGAAGTCGGTTGCGGACTGTTTGCGAGCTGATTCTTCTCAATCCAGGTATTCCGACTGCAGTAGCTGTTGCAGCAACGGTTCGATTCCGTAGATGAAAGACCCGGATGTAGCGATCTTGTCCAGGAGTCGTAATGCGAGGTCGCCCACTCCTCGGTCGGTCATTAGTAGAGCCAGTCTGCTGGAATCTGTTCCACAGCCGAGAAATTGTGCTCTGATTTACGTTTTCAGTTCGTGCAATCTCACTTTGGGATACTCCGGCCTGGAGACGGCCAATGACGATATTTCGAGTAGCAGGGTCCAAACTTGGCATGGCAGCATTTTAACGTTATGATGAATTCAAGCTTCAAACTTCGTCCTTTTATACGCTTTAATGTAGTGGTTGAATTAAGCACAAAGTTCTCGTGAAAAACGTAAGCCAAATTCCATGGCGATAGAGGCGATGTGCAATTTTAGAGAGTCGCCGAGCTAATTTGGCAGAGAGCCAAATCAAATGAACAGACCTTTAAAGTTTCATACTTACCTGTAAAAAATCAATTACTCAATTGACCATTTCAGTTTACCTGGTAAAATACATAATTTGCATTTTTAAAATTTCAAAAGGGCTATGCGTTTCTTTTTTTGCAGAGTATATATGAGCCGAATCTATTTCAGATATGTAACAAAGTATTTTGGAGTTTTAAGATGAATGATGGTTTCACATGCAATGAAATAATGATGATAATCATAAAGGGTGTTCAGAAAGTTCGTTCCGTTTGTAAATTTGAAAAATTAAATAGAAAAACGACATGTTTTTGTTTCAAATTTTATTGGTAACTCTATAGACTTTTTTTTCATTATATCAGCAGTTATGCTTCCCTATGTGCACTCTCTTGTGTTACTATAGTGTGATGTAAAGAAAGTGTCTATTACGTCATGGAATAAATATGCCGAGTTCAGTGAAAAAGCAGACGTCCTGTACAAGTGTTGATACAATTAATGAACGAGCTCAAGCTTTGACTTTTTTAGATGCAGGATTAAGTGTGAAGGATGTGGCTAAGCAGCTATGTAAAAGTGAGCTATGGGTAACAAAGTGGAGGCGAAGGCGAGAGCAAAATAAACAACTATCAAATCAACCGAGATCCGGCCGGCCTTCGAAGATACTGGGGGTAGTTAAGAGAAAAGTGGAAAACATAAAATACAAACGAGGAAAATCAATAAGGAAATGCAGCAAGGAACTTAAGAAGTCAGGCTTTAATGTGAGTCATGTAACTGTTTTTGATTATTTGCGAAAAGTTAAAAAATGGAAGGCATTTAAAAGACCGAGAAATCAACTATTGTCGAAAACACAGAGGCAAAAGAGATTGAAATTTGCTCGTGATCACAAGCATTTGACGACTGAAGACTGGGAAAACTACATCTTTAGTGATGAATCTACGAAATATTTGTTTCATGTTCCGAACCGACAGGGCGATGTTGTATGGGCTTCCCAGTCAGATGAGGTTCCAGATGTAAGCTGCGTCAAGTCGAGCGCTAAAGTCATGGTATGTGGTGCGATGGGAGTACAGGGATTATCCAAACGACACATTGTTCCAGCCGGCAAAACTATTAATGCTGATTATTATGTGAACAATATCCTTCAAAAAGAACTAAAACCTGCTCTAAATCGACAGAAAAATAGTGGTAGGATCGACGAACGAAAGTTACTTCAATATCCAGGACACATTTGTTCAAGATGGAGCGACCCCTCACACTGCCCTGCTAACACAGAATTGGTATGAAAATAATCTACCAAACTTTATTACCAAAGTAGAATGGGCAGGCAATTCCCCAGACCTAAATTGCATCGAAAATCTATTGAGTATTCTGGACAGCGAGGCCTACAAGGATCCGCGCCCAACGACAATGTGCCAATTACGACGCCGACTTCACCGTGAATGGAGGGAGGTACCTCATAAACATTTGATTTCTTTGATTCATTCAATGCCAAATATAATTAAAAATGTATTGAAAAACAAAGGTGGACTGTCTGGTTATTAAAAACATATAAACTTGTATATGAGATGTTTATAAATAATTTTAGGCATGCTGTAAATCATGGAACAAGCTTTCTTAACACCCTTTACGTTATTTGAAAACAGTAAGTCACTCAAATACCATTCAATAGTCTTCCCCGAGGTCCTCTATAACGATACACACATATATATAACACAATGTATACAGTGGAAAGTAAATACTATATACAGGGTTATTTTAGTCCCATCTTATTTTCGCCTTTCAGTACTTCCAAACATATTCTCCCTGGTTTAAATTCGCACAGATACATTTGTGTTAAAGGACATATAAGAGTTTTGGCTAGTCTTAAATTCGCCTGTTGATGAGAGTGAAAGGCGCGAAAACAAAAACATGATTTATATTCTCCTGTATATAGTAAATTAATTACACAGATATATCAAACAAGCTAATGACAAACTGCATAAAATGGAAATCACACACTAATACTTTATTTATATTCATACGATACACACAAATCTCTAATTTACAAAAAAGAGCGTTTGGTGTTTTGCTTAAGATTACTTATTGATGGTGAATTTCGTAAATATAATGATTAAAATTTCAATCAAAGCTTTACGTCAGAATAAGATTTATTTTAAGAAATTAGTTTTAAATGCAAGTAGACGAAGATCGTGATTTGATGAAGATACTATACTTGTAACTATAATTTCAATGCGGATATAAATGGTAAGTAAGAGTAAAACAAACACCACGGTGCAGAATTTCTTCAACACAAAATATACATTACGTCCTTGTTTTTAAAATTTGCAATACATATAACTTTTATTGTAGATTAATAAATAAATATTCGCGATGCTTTTACCTTAGACATCTTTATCAAACCTGATAATACTCATTCCATCATGAATGCGATGTGCCTGTGAACACATGTCTTTAAAGATATACTACATCTCTTTGAACAGCTGTAAATCCCGACGGGAATTAAAGTAGAATATATATATATATATATATATTACATTTTCAGCACTGAAATATTGAAATGTATCCTTTCAATAAAATTGATATTTTCAGATTTGTTATTTTCACAATGAAAATAACAAGTGTTATATTCACTGTGAAAATAACAATCGGTACTACACGTTAAGTTCAATCTTTCATAGGGAGGTCAAACAAAGCACACTTGCATGTCATGCGCACAATACAACTTGGAACGCGGCTTTTCATCTCACGCACCCCCACGAAAAATATTTAAAAGAATCCTACCGATCGACAGCGACAGTGAACAAATCACCTTCATCGTTTTAATGTTCTGCGTTCTCATCGTTCATGTTTACAATTTACTGCTTCAATTTCTTATTACAGGTTGTAAATTGTCAAACAATTCATCCACGATAAATACCACCATCTTTATTTTACGTAAGAAAAATTCTTTATCGTGTCTTTACTTGAATATCAAAATAAAATTTAATCAAAGTTGTTTTACTGTTCAAATGTATTTATTTCTATATACTTTACATTTTTAGTAAGATGCTATTACTTTCTTGCCGCCTTATTGTTATGAACGTTCAGTACAGGGTGGGTTGAAAGAATGCCTGCAAGTGGTTAGAGCGACAAGAAAACGTAAAAAAGATGTAATAAACAGAAAATTCACTGCTTTGTTGTTGGATATTGAATTTATTTAAATCGTGAGTCGGGAGTTTTTTTTCATATTTACGCTCATCCTTCGCATTCGTGAAAATATCAAAATATCCCGTCGCACTCGTGATCAATTCAATATCCACCAACAAAATATTGCATATCATACTTTTCATGAAATATGTTGATATCAAGTCTGTCAACTCATGTCCTTGTGTGTTTTTTTAAATGAAATTTATTTCTTAGATAAACCATTTAGATACGTGGAACTAACCCGGAGAAAATTTCATGCAATAAAATGTATAAATGGATTTCTGAATCGGCAAGAACCACTGTCTGGTTTGTTGGGTATGTGGTGTGATTACAATGTTACAATGTGACTACAATGGAAAACGTGAGGTTTTAAGCATGAATAAATCACGTTTTCCATTTTATTATATCACCTCTACTGTACATCAAACAAAATAAATAGTGATTTTAAAATTATATATATATATATATATATATATATATATATATATATATATATATATTCACTCATTCATTCATTATATATTGTTTAACGTCCCGCTCGAGAATTGCCACCATTGACGATGAAGAGCTCCAAATGTAGGCCTATGCTCTGTGTCGACGGCCTTTGAGCAGGGAGGGATATTTATCGTGCCACACCTGCTGTGATACGGGATCTCGATTTTTGATTCATCCGAAGGGCAGTCCCATTTAGTTGCCTTATACGACAAACAAGATCACTTGATATTCTTACTGCTAGCTTCTAGAGTTTTAAAATTTGCTTTGAATGTGAAAAAGGAGCGCTGCCCAGACTGTTTAACAATTATTGCTTTAATGGTAGAAGAAAAAGAACAGATTTCTTAATTCTTTGTAAAAGATGACATTTTAACCCGAAAAAGCGAGCAGCAAGAGTACTGTGTCCTACTTATGTATATTTACGTGTCCAACTCTATCGCCGTGATAAATGATTTAGAAACTCCTTCTTTGTGAGTGGGAAACTGAAGTGTAATTGTTTTCACTTCTGATGTTATGTGGTATTTTATTTTGGATTTATACGAAAGCTAAGTGTGGTAATCTTACTTTCACATTCATTTCATTTGTTATGTTCGCTATTAGAATGAAATGGACGTTACATCCCTTCAAAGTATTCTCCGTGGTTTGAAATACATATTTTCAATCTCTGAATCCATTTCTGAAATGCATCACGGTACGGGATTTGAGTAAACCTCGCACCTCGCCCCGTGGGGATCTGGGTTGTCAAAATATATCCTCAGTACCCCTTGCTTGCTGTAAGAGGGGACTAAATTGAGCGGTCCTTCTGTTGAGACCGTAAAAACCGAGGTCTCTTGTCACCTCAGATGTGGTACGTTAAAAATCGCTCACTCCTTAAAGGCCTCGAGCGCCGAGCATAGGCCTAAGTTTCGTAGTCCTTCAACGGCAATGGTGATGTCTCGATATCAGTGAAAAATCCTCGAGCGGGACGTTAAACAAACCATCACATGAGAAGAATATGCAAAAAAATCATTCTCTGTGTTGATGGTTCTTTAGGCAACTGCAGGCCTTCTATCGTGTTTATTTAGCCATATTTTGTTTCCAAATTCTCTTACTGGTTCGAAATAGTCAACCCATGTGTCGTCACCAGTAGCAATGTTTGCAAATTGTCTTTGAATGAATTTGGGAAACATTTTAAGCATATAAATGCTTTAGCAGTTTGTACTCCTACAAATTTTTAGTTATCTGTCAATATATGCGGTATCCATCTGGCAGAAAATTTTCATACTGTCAAAATACACTTCAAAATAAAATGCACCTACGATTGCCAACAACTTTGGCAACATTACGTATCGTGTACCTACCATCTCCTTCAATTATCTCCCTGACTTTTGACACATATACCTTGCCTGTTACAGTCACAGAACACCCAGATTTTCTTATATGTTTGACTGACTCTGTTGAAATGCCTATAAGTATAAAACTATGTATGTATACCGTTGGAAAGGTATTGAATAGAGCTATTCAATAGTACTATTATACACAAAAGCGCGTGTTACAATACGCATTACATATAGAACATCCCTCATTCATACAACAAATAATAAAATCGGAAGAGCGTGTGTGTGTGTGTGTGTCTTCCCTCAATTTCTACACTAACTTTCCTTTGAATTGAAAAAAAGTATACTCATGATAAATTTGACTTTTCATAGTTCTTTGAACTTCTTAAGAATTGATAAACATTGAAGGTACCTTTCAAATATAGTGGTCATAAAAGGTAGTTACCGTAGTACAAAGGTCGCAATATTTCTTCAATATAGTTCAATATTGAGACAAGCGTGAGTTCGTCATATTCACATAGTGTATTCAGTGCAAGAAATGCTTTATCTAAATGTTATTTGAAAAATAAAATATCATAAAATCAGAAAATGGGTCTGAAGCAAGAATGAAAATAAGACTTTAAATAGTGTTATTGTTCATACCTTTGATTAGATCACAAATCTAAAAAACATACTGAAAAATTACTGAAAGGATATCCATTCAATATATTTTGCGTGAATTTCAGACAAAAAATAATTTCAGAGGAAATTTAACAAGACGAAAAGGTAATGTTCAGCTCGGTAACATATATTGAATCGACATATGATTGAAAGTGAAAAATTCTCGATCGAGACGTTAATCAATATACAATTATCAATCAATTAATTAATCTCTGTAAGACAAATTATCAGTAAACATATTTGTAATTCGTTGTTTTCTAAAGATATATGCGTAATTTTCTCTTTTAAAATTGCACTTTCTACAACACTGAAGTCCAATCTATTCATTTCAATTACAAAGACTCAACACAATCTCTTGTATTTTATTCAGTATTTGACCTTAAATTTCAACTCAGAAAGGACATAAATATTTGAAGATACAGGCCCTGAAGTACATAACACATCAAGTAAAATATAAACCAATGTGGAAATGTCATAAAATGTTTCAAGAATATCAATTTTTCAAAGAAAATGAACTTCCTTGATAATTAATTTGAAGAAAGCGACCACATTCCCCGCCTTTTTCACAAACATGGCTGTTCATCAAGGATATATATATATAGAGATAGTAAGTAGAGAAACTTCACTACACCACAGTAGCTGCCAAGACCGAGACAACAGGTGAGATATTCTTTCCATCTTATTGAAGACTTGAATATTTTGTGAATTCTAAAACCATCTAAAAATTTCAAATTTAGGGATTCCATTCTCCTCTCATAAACGTTACATAAATGATATGAATAAAAGTAGATGCGATTTTTAGCGAAAATAAAGAAATATCAACTTATCTAACATAAATATAGATTTATGAACACAGGCTCAAGAGATATTTTAAGGGAATAGTAAATTTGCAGAGAAAGGCCAAAAATAAATATCTACTCTACAAATGATGAATCAAGTTTAGTATTCACTCATACAAGACTACAACAATAGACATATTTTGAAACATTTTGATTTACAATTACAGTAAACAAAAACCTAAATATAACAAAGATATATACTTTAGTACTTTGATGTGTGAATGTCATCGATGGTTGGAATGAATAACTTTAATTATTATTTATTTTATCTGTAATTGATAATATCACTGTGGATATAGCTCGATATCAACAAAATAATTATTACATACCTTTTACTGTTCCAACAAAACTATTCACATTATAGTTAACTGTAGTAAAAACATTGATATTTACTTTGATACATTTGATCATTTGACTTACAATATATATATACAGTTACAAAAACCACAAGTAAATGCTTATAATTTATATAATAGCCCCACCAATATACAGCAAACAACACCTGTTTTCCTCCTAGATTTCATAGTTAAATTGTTCAAGGTTAAGGTTCAAAACAGACTGCATTTAGAGTACTTTTATTTTTGCCAGTGATAATTTGCTGTAGAAAATAAATAATATTAGAAGTTCTTGCATACAGTTATTGCAAACTACATGATAGATGTAAAACCAACTTTAGTTTTTATCATAATAAACATTCATTTCAAATGAACGTTTTCGCACCTACATGCTGTGCTTTACCAAAATAATTTGTCTTCCAGTAGAAATGCTGAGACTTCTAGCACTCGCTTCCGTTATTGCCTGCGCTGTCGCAGACTATTACCCAAAGTCTTATGGACTTATGATGGGTAGCGTTGGAGGCGGATCTCTTGTTGGCGGAGGACTGATCGGCGGAGGATTAATTGGTGGAGGTCTTGGTGGTGGTTCAGCTGCCGCTGCTTCCGCTGCTGCTGCAGGAGGTGCTGCTGCTGCTGCCGCTGCTGCTGCCGCTGGACGAGGTGCCACCGCTGCCGCTGCCGCCGCCGCTGCCTCTGGTGGTGCTGGAAGAATTGGCGGATGGGCCCCTACTTACTACTTACAACCTACATATCGTGTCCCAGTTTATGGATTAATGGGCGGAAGTCTTGGTGGTCTTGGAGGTGGATCAGCCGCTGCCGCTGCTGCCGCCGCTGCTGCCTCTGGTCTTGGTGGTGGTCTTGGAGGTGGATCAGCAGCAGCTGCTGCTGCCGCCGCTGCTGCTGGACAAGGTGCTGCCGCTGCTGCCGCCGCCGCTGCTGCTTCCTCAGGTCTCGGTGGTCTTGGAGGTGGATCAGCCGCTGCCGCTGCTGCCGCCGCTGCTGCCTCTGGTCTTGGTGGTGGTCTTGGAGGTGGATCAGCTGCTGCTGCTGCCGCCGCTGCTGCTGGACAAGGTGCTGCCGCTGCTGCCGCCGCCGCTGCTGCTTCCTCAGGTCTCGGTGGTCTTGGAGGTGGATCAGCCGCTGCCGCTGCTGCCGCCGCTGCTGCCTCTGGTCTTGGTGGTGGTCTTGGAGGTGGATCAGCCGCTGCCGCTGCCGCCGCTGCCGCTGCTGGACAAGGTGCTGCTGCCGCCGCTGCTGCTGCCGCTTCCGCCGGTGGTGTAGGAGGTTGGGCCCCAACATATTACGCACAGCCCTCCTATAGCTACCCTGTTATGATGGGTGGCTTCAGAAGCAGAAAGGTATTTTCTAAACAAGTCTAAGTTAGCTTCTGAATTGCATACATATTTTTTAGGAATCATTACTGTAGAATAACGTGATGTTTTCTTTTCAGGTATACTAAAAGACAAGCAAAGTCAGGAAAGGATTTATCGATGTTCGGTTGCGTTGTTTGTACATGTAAATATATATATTTTTATATTAAATCTTATAACAGATCTATTTAATGTTATCCCTTTTTATTTGGTATAATATCTGGTGTAGTAATTTTATGGCAATTTGCTTGCCATGTCAAAACAAAGATTGTTCATACCATTAGGAAGTATGGTCAGGAAAATTCGCTGTTCATAGCCAACTGACTGTTCATAAGTTTAGAAAAGATGGAACTGCACGTCTTATGGGATCATGACGTACACTAATTTAGCGAACATTTTTTTAATTTAGTTTCATTTTTTTTTTATTCCTGAGTCATTAAGTACACACAGTGTTATGTATGTTGTTCACGTACAGGTGAAAGAAAACATATATATGAGCCGAATCTATTTCAGATATGTAACAAAGTATTTTGGAGTTTTAAGATGAATGATGGTTTCACATGCAATGAAATAATGATGATGATAATCATAAAGGGTGTTCAGAAAGTTCGTTCCGTTTGTAAATTTGAAAAATTAAATAGAAAAACGACATGTTTTTGTTTCAAATTTTTATTGGTAACTCTATAGACTTTTTTTTCATTATATCAGCAGTTATGCTTCCCTATGTGCACTCTCTTGTGTTACTATAGTGTGATGTAAAGAAAGTGTCTATTACGTCATGGAATAAATATGCCGAGTTCAGTGAAAAAGCAGACGTCCTGTACAAGTGTTGATACAATTAATGAACGAGCTCAAGCTTTGACTTTTTTAGATGCAGGATTAAGTGTGAAGGATGTGGCTAAGCAGCTATGTAAAAGTGAGCTATGGGTAACAAAGTGGAGGCGAAGGCGAGAGCAAAATAATCAACTATCAAATCAACCGAGATCCGGCCGGCCTTCGAAGATATTGGGGGTAGTTAAGAGAAAAGTGGAAAACATAAAATACAAACGAGGAAAATCAATAAGGAAATGCAGCAAGGAACTTAAGAAGTCAGGCTTTAATGTGAGTCATGTAACTGTTTTTGATTATTTGCGAAAAGTTAAAAAATGGAAGGCATTTAAAAGACCGAGAAATCAACTATTGTCGAAAACACAGAGGCAAAAGAGATTGAAATTTGCTCGTGATCACAAGCATTTGACGGCTGAAGACTGGTAAAACTACATCTTTAGTGATGAATCTACGAAATATTTGTTTCATGTTCCGAACCGACAGGGCGATGTTGTATGGGCTTCCCAGTCAGATGAGGTTCCAGATGTAAGCTGCGTCAAGTCGAGCGCTAAAGTCATGGTATGTGGTGCGATGGGAGTACAGGGATTATCCAAACGACACATTGTTCCAGCCGGCAAAACTATTAATGCTGATTATTATGTGAACAATATCCTTCAAAAAGAACTAAAACCTGCTCTAAATCGACAGAAAAATAGTGGTAGGATCGACGAACGAAAGTTACTTCAATATCCAGGACACATTTGTTCAAGATGGAGCGACCCCTCACACTGCCCTGCTAACACAGAATTGGTATGAAAATAATCTACCAAACTTTATTACCAAAGTAGAATGGGCAGGCAATTCCCCAGACCTAAATTGCATCGAAAATCTATTGAGTATTCTGGACAGCGAGGCCTACAAGGATCCGCGCCCAACGACAATGTGCCAATTACGACGCCGACTTCACCGTGAATGGAGGGAGGTACCTCATAAACATTTGATTTCTTTGATTCATTCAATGCCAAATATAATTAAAAATGTATTGAAAAACAAAGGTGGACTGTCTGGTTATTAAAAACATATAAACTTGTATATGAGATGTTTATAAATAATTTTAGGCATGCTGTAAATCATGGAACAAGCTTTCTTAACACCCTTTACGTTATTTGAAAACAGTAAGTCACTCAAATACCATTCAATAGTCTTCCCCGAGGTCCTCTATAACGATACACACATATATATAACACAATGTATACAGTGGAAAGTAAATACTATATACAGGGTTATTTTAGTCCCATCTTATTTTCGCCTTTCAGTACTTCCAAACATATTCTCCCTGGTTTAAATTCGCACAGATACATTTGTGTTAAAGGACATATAAGAGTTTTGGCTAGTCTTAAATTCGCCTGTTGATGAGAGTGAAAGGCGCGAAAACAAAAACATGATTTATATTCTCCTGTATATAGTAAATTAATTACACAGATATATCAAACAAGCTAATGACAAACTGCATAAAATGGAAATCACACACTAATACTTTATTTATATTCATACGATACTCACAAATCTCTAATTTACAAAAAAGAGCGTTTGGTGTTTTGCTTAAGATTACTTATTGATGGTGAATTTCGTAAATATAATGATTAATATTTCAATCAAAGCTTTACGTCAGAATAAGATTTATTTTAAGAAATTAGTTTTAAATGCAGGTAGACGAAGATCGTGATTTGATGAAGATACTATACTTGTAACTATAATTTCAATGCGGATATAAATGGTAAGTAAGAGTAAAACAAACACCACGGTGCAGAATTTCTTCAACACAAAATATACATTACGTCCTTGTTTTTAAAATTTGCAATACATATAACTTTTATTGTAGATTAATAAATAAATATTCGCGATGCTTTTACCTTAGACATCTTTATCAAACCTGATAATACTCATTCCATCATGAATGCGATGTGCCTGTGAACACATGTCTTTAAAGATATACTACATCTCTTTGAACAGCTGTAAATCCCGACGGGAATTAAAGTAGAATATATATATATATATATATATATATTACATTTTCAGCACTGAAATATTGAAATGTATCCTTTCAATAAAATTGATATTTTCAGATTTGTTATTTTCACAATGAAAATAACAAAAGTGTTATTTTCACTGTGAAAATAACAATCGGTACTACACGTTAAGTTCAATCTTTCATAGGGAGGTCAAACAAAGCACACTTGCATGTCATGCGCACAATACAACTTGGAACGCGGCTTTTCATCTCATGCACCCCCACGAAAAATATTTAAAAGAATCCTACCGATCGACAGCGACAGTGAACAAATCCCCTTCATCGTTTTAATGTTCTGCGTTCTCATCGTTCATGTTTACAATTTACTACTTCAATTTCTTATTACAGGTTGTAAATTGTCAAACAATTCATCCACGATAAATACGACCATCTTTATTTTACGTAAGAAAAATTCTTTATCGTGTCTTTACTTGAATATCAAAATAAAATTTAATCAAAGTTGTTTTACTGTTCAAATGTATTTATTTCTATATACTTTACATTTTTAGTAAGATGCTATTACTTTCTTGCCGCCTTATTGTTATGAACGTTCAGTACAGGGTGGGTTGAAAGAATGCCTGCAAGTGGTTAGAGCGACAAGAAAACGTAAAAAAGATGTAATAAACAGAAAATTCACTGCTTTGTTGTTGGATATTGAATTTATTTAAATCGTGAGTCGGGAGTTTTTTTTTCATATTTACGCTCATCCTTCGCATTCGTGAAAATATCAAAATATCCCGTCGCACTCGTGATCAATTCAATATCCACCAACAAAATATTGCATATCATACTTTTCATGAAATATGTTGATATCAAGTCTGTCAACTCATGTCCTTGTGTGTTTTTTTAAATGAAATTTATTTCTTAGATAAACCATTTAGATACGTGGAACTAACCCGGAGAAAATTTCATGCAATAAAATGTATAAATGGATTTCTGAATCGGCAAGAACCACTGTCTGGTTTGTTGGGTATGTGGTGTGATTACAATGTTACAATGTGACTACAATGGAAAACGTGAGGTTTTAAGCATGAATAAATCACGTTTTCCATTTTATTATATCACCTCTACTGTACATCAAACAAAATAAATAGTGATTTTAAAATTATATATATATATATATATATATATATATATATATATATATTCACTCATTCATTCATTATATATTGTTTAACGTCCCGCTCGAGAATTGCCACCATTGCCGGTGAAGAGCTCCAAATTTAGGCCTATGCTCTGTGTCTACGGCCTTTGAGCAGGGAGGGATATTTATCGTGCCACACCTGCTGTGATACGGGATCTCGATTTTTGATTCATCCGAAGGACAGTCCCATTTAGTTGCCTTATACGACAAACAAGATCACTTGATATTCTTACTGCTAGCTTCTAGAGTTTTAAAATTTGCTTTGAATGTGAAAAAGGAGCGCTGCCCAGACTGTTTAACAATTATTGCTTTAATGGTAGAAGAAAAAGAACAGATTTCTTAATTCTTTGTAAAAGATGACATTTTAACCCGAAAAAGCGAGCAGCAAGAGTACTGTGTCCTACTTATGTATATTTACGTGTCCAACTCTATCGCCGTGATAAATGATTTAGAAACTCCTTCTTTGTGAGTGGGAAACTGAAGTGTAATTGTTTTCACTTCTGATGTTATGTGGTATTTTATTTTGGATTTATACGAAAGCTAAGTGTGGTAATCTTACTTTCACATTCATTTCATTTGTTATGTTCGCTATTAGAATGAAATGGACATTACATCCCTTCAAAGTATTCTCCGTGGTTTGAAATACATATTTTCAATCTCTGAATCCATTTCTGAAATGCATCACGGTACGGGATTTGAGTAAACCTCGCACCTCGCCCCGTGGGGATCTGGGTTATCAAAATATATCCTCAGTACCCCTTGCTTGCTGTAAGAGGGGACTAAATTGAGCGGTCCTTCTGTTGAGACCGTAAAAACCGAGGTCTCTTGTCACCTCAGATGTGGTACGTTAAAAATCGCTCACTCCTTAAAGGCCTCGAGCGCCGAGCATAGGCCTAAGTTTCGTAGTCCTTCAACGGCAATGGTGATGTCTCGATATCAGTGAAAAATCCTCGAGCGGGATGTTAAACAAACCATCACATGAGAAGAATATGCAAAAAAATCATTCTCTGTGTTGATGGTTCTTTAGGCAACTGCAGGCCTTCTATCGTGTTTATTTAGCCATATTTTGTTTCCAAATTTTCTTACTGGTTCGAAATAGTCAACCCATGTGTCGTCACCAGTAGCAATGTTTGCAAATTGTCTTTGAATGAATTTGGGAAACATTTTAAGCATATAAATGCTTTAGCAGTTTGTACTCCTACAAATTTTTAGTTATCTGTCAATATATGCGGTATCCATCTGGCAGAATATTTTCATACTGTCAAAGTACACTTCAAAATAAAATGCACCTACGATTGCCAACAACTTTGGCAACATTACGTATCGTGTACCTACCATCTCCTTCAATTATCTCCCTGACTTTTGACACATATACCTTGCCTGTTACAGTCACAGAACACCCAGATTTTCTTACATGTTTGACTGACTCTGTTGAAATGCCTATAAGTATAAAACTATGTGTGTATACCGTTGGAAAGGTATTGAATAGAGCTATTCAATAGTACTATTATACACAAAAGCGCGTGGTACAATACGCATTACATATTGAACATCCCTCATTCATACAACAAATAATAAAATCGGAAGAGCGTGTGTGTGTGTGTGTGTGTGTGTGTGTGTGTGTGTGTGTCTTCCCACAATTTCTACACTAACTTTCCTTTGAATTGAAAAAAAGTATACTCATGATAATTTTGACTTTACATAGTTGAAAAAGTATACTCATGATAATTTTGACTTTACATAGTTCATTGAACTTCTTACGAATTGATAAACATAGAAGGTACCTTTCAAATATAGTGGTCATAAAAGGTAGTTACCGTAGTACAAAGGTCGCAATATTTCTTCAATATAGTTCAATATTGAGACAAGCGTGAGTTCTTCATATTCACATAGTGTATTCAGTCCACGAAATACTTTATCTAAATGTTATTTGAAAAATAAAATGTCATAAAATCAGAAAATGGGTCTGAAGCAAGAATGAAAATAAGCCTTTAAATAGTGTTATTGTTCATACCTTTGATTAGATCACAAATCTAAAAAACATACTGAAAAATTACTGAAAGGATATCCATTCAATATATTTTGCGTGAATTTCAGACAAAAAATAATTTCAGAGGAAATTTAACAAGACGAAAAGGTAATGTTAATGAATTTTGGCTGTTTTCCTCCATGCTTATAACACCATTTGATAACACGAAATCTCACGTGATATGGATATATTTGTCTTGAGGATCATCTACATGTATATTACGATTTTACGCAAATTCAATAATAAGTCATGTTTTTTATACCAATGTCTTGCATATCCTTCAGCTCGGTAACATATATTGAATCGACATATGATTGAAAGTGAAAAATTCTCGATCGAGACGTTAATCAATATACAATTATCAATCAATTAATAAATCTCTGTAAGACAAATTATCAGTAAACATATTTGTAATTCGTTGTTTTCTAAAGATACATGCGTAATTTTCTCTTTTAAAATTGCACTTTCTACAACACTGAAGTCCAATCTATTCATTTCAATTACAAAACATCAACACAATCTCTTGTATTTTATTCAGTATTTGACCTTAAATTTCAACTCAGAAAGGAAATAAATATTTGAAGATACAGGCCCTGAAGTACATAACACATAAAGTAAATTTTAAATCTATGCTCAAATGTCATGGAATGTTTCAAGAATATCAATTTTTCAAAGAAAATGAACTTCCTTGATAATTAATTTGAAGAAAGCGACCACATTCCCCGCCTTTTTCACTAACATGGCTGTTCAACAAGGATATATAAAGAGATAGTAAGTAGAGAAACTTCACTACACCACAGTAGGTGCCAAGATCGAGACAACAGGTGAGATATTCTTTCCATCTTATTGAAGACTTGAATATTTTGCGAATTCTAAAACCATCCTTGAAACGTTTTGACTTGCAATTACAGTAAAAAAAACTAAATATAACAAAGATATATACTTTATTACTTTGATGTGTGAATGTCATCGATGGTTGGAATGAATAACTTTAATTATTATTTATTTTATCTGTAATTGATAATATCACAGTGAATATAGCTCGATATTAACAAAATAATTATTACATACCTTTTATTGTTCCTACAAAACCATTCACATTATAGTTAACTGTAGTAAAAGCATTGATAGTTACTTTAATATATTTGATCATTTGACTTACAATATATATATATACAGTTACAAAAAGCACAAGTAAATGCTTAGAATTTATATAATAGCCCCACCAATATACAGCAAACAACACCTGTTTTCCTCCTAGATTTCATAGTTAAATTGCTCAAGGTTAAGGTTCAAAACAGACAGCATTTTGAGTATTTTAATTATTGCCAGTGATAATTTGTTGTAGAAAATAAATAATATTAGAAGTTCTTGCATACAGTTATTGCGAACTACATGATAGATGTAAAACCAACTTTAGTTTTTATCATAATAAACATTCATTTCAAATGAACGTTTTCTCACCTACATGCTGTGCTTTACCAAAATAATTTGTCTTCCAGTAGAAATGCTGAGACTTCTAGCACTCGCTTCCGTTATTGCCTGCGCAGTCGCAGACTACTACCCAAAGTCTTATGGACTTATGATGGGTAGCCTTGGAGGCGGATCTCTTGTTGGCGGAGGACTAATCGGCGGAGGAGTGATTGGTGGAGGTCTTGGTGGTGGTTCAGCTGCCGCTGCTTCCGCTGCTGCTGCAGGAGGTGCTGCTGCCGCTGCCGCTGCTGCTGCCGCTGGACGAGGTGCCGCCGCTGCCGCTGCCGCCGCCGCTGCCTCTGGTGGTGCTGGAAGAATTGGCGGATGGGCTCCTACTTACTACTTACAACCTACATATCGTGTCCCAGTTTATGGATTAATGGGCGGAAGTCTTGGTGGTCTTGGAGGTGGATCAGCCGCTGCCGCTGCTGCCGCCGCTGCTGCCTCTGGTCTTGGTGGTGTTCTTGGAGGTGGATCAGCTGCTGCCGCTGCTGCCGCCGCTGCTGCTGGACAAGGTGCTGCCGCTGCTGCTGCCGCCGCTGCTGCTTCCTCAGGTCTCGGTGGTCTTGGAGGTGGATCAGCCGCTGCCGCTGCTGCCGCCGCTGCTGCCTCTGGTCTTGGTGGTGGTCTTGGAGGTGGATCAGCCGCTGCCGCTGCCGCCGCTGCCGCTGCTGGACAAGGTGCTGCTGCCGCCGCTGCTGCTGCCGCTTCCGCCGGTGGTGTAGGAGGTTGGGCCCCAACATATTACGCACAGCCCTCCTATAGCTACCCTGTTATGATGGGTGGCTTCAGAAGCAGAAAGGTATTTTCTACATCATTCTAAGTTAGCTTCTGAATTGCATACATAGTTTATAGGAATCATTAC
This sequence comes from Ostrea denselamellosa, assembly GCA_024699665.1. Taxonomy (NCBI): domain Eukaryota; kingdom Metazoa; phylum Mollusca; class Bivalvia; order Ostreida; family Ostreidae; genus Ostrea; species Ostrea denselamellosa. The sequence goes on along the minus strand of JAMZEH010000034.1, from coordinate 748,081 downwards.
TGTAAAATAACGTGATATTTTCTTTTCAGGTATACTAAAAGACAGGCAAAGACAGGAAAGGATTTATCGATGTTCGGTTGCGTTGTTTGTACATGTAAATATAGATGTTTTTATATTAAATCTTATAACAGATCTATCTAATGTTATCCCTTTTTATTTGGTATACTATCTGGTGCAGTAATTTAATGACAATTTGCTTGCCATTTCAAAACAAAGATTGTTCATACCATTAGGTACTATGGTCAGGAAAATTCGCTGTTCATAATATTATGAAAGTTGGCACTGCACGTCTCATGAGATTTTTTAAATTTAGTTTCATTTTTTGTTCATTCCTGAGTCATTAAGTACACACAGTGTTATGTATGTTGTTCACGTACAGGTGAAAAAAAACCATAAATATGAACTAAATCTATTTCAGATATGTAGCAAACTATTTTGGAGTTTTAAGATGAATGATGGTTTTACATGCAATGAAATAATGATGATGATAATGATACGTTATTTGAAGACAGTAAGGCACTTAAATACAGTTCAATAGTCTTCCCCGAGGTCGTTTATAATGATACATATATATATAACACAATGTATATAGTGGAAAGTAAATACTATATACAGGGTTACTTTAGTACCATCTCATTTTTGCCTTTCAGTACTTCCAAACATATTCTTCCAGGTTTAAATTCGCACAGATACATTTGTGTTAAAGGATATAAAAGAAAAAAAAAACAGTTTTGGCTAGTCATAAATTCGCCTATTGATGAGAGTGAAAGGCGCGAGAACAAAAACATGATTTATATTCTCCTGTATAAAGTAAATAAAGTACACAGGGATATCAACAAGCTAATGAGAAACTGCATAGAATGAAAATTACACCTAATACTTTATCTATATTCATACGATACAGACAATTCTCTAATTTACAATAAAGAGCGTTTGGTGTTTTGGTTAAGATTACTTATTGATGGTGAATTTCGTAAATATAACGACTAGAATTTCAATCAAAGCTTTACTTCAGAATAAGAATTATTTTAATAAATTAGTTGTAAATGAAGGTAAACGAAGATCGTGATTTGATGAAGATCGTAACGTATACATGTCAGTATAATTTCAATGTGTCAATAAGTGGTAAGTAAGAGAAAAACAAACACCACGGTGCAGAATTTCTTCAACACAAAAAATACACACTACGTTCTTGTTTTTTTTAAAATGTACAATACATAAAACTTTTATTGTAGATTAATGAATAAATATTCGCAATGCTTTTACCTTAGACATCTTTATCAAACCTGATAATACTCATTCCATCATGAATGCGATGCGCCTGTGAACACATGTGTCTTTAAAGATATACTACATCTCTTTGAACAGCTGTAAATCCCGACGGGAATTAAAGTAGAATATATATATATATATATATATATATATATATATATATATATTACATTTTCAATAAAATTGATATTTTCAGACTTGTTATTTTCACAATGAAAATAACAACCGGTACTACAGGTTACGCTCAACCTTTCATAGGGAGGTCAAACCAAGCACACGTGCATGTCATGCGCACAATACAACTTGGAACGCGGCTCTTCATCTCACGCACCCCCACGAAAAGTATTTAAAAGAATCCTACCGATCGGCAGCGACAGTGAATGAATCCCCTTCCTCGTTTTAATGTTCTGCGTTCTAATCGTTCATGTTTACAATTTACTACTTCAATTTCTTATTACAGGTTGTAAATTGTCGTAAAATTCATCCGAGATAAATACGACCACCTTTATTTTACGTAAGAAAAACCGGTCTCTGTAGCTCAGTGGTTAGAGCGGGACGTAAAACAAACAAACAAACAAACGTAAGAAAAATTCTGTATCGTGTCTTTACTTGAATATTAAATAAAATCTAATCAAAGTTGTTTTCTTGTTCAAATGTATTTCTTTCTATATACTGTATATTTTTCGTAAGGTGCAATTTCTTTTTTGCCGCCATATTGTTATGAACGTTCAGTACAGGGTGGGTTGAAGGAGGCCTGGAAGTGGTTAGACCGAAAGCAACACGTAAAACAGAAAATGTAATAAACTCGTGAAAATATCGAAACATCCCGTCTCACTCGTGATCAATTCAATATCCATCAACAAAACATTGGATATCATACTTTTCCTGAAATATGTTGATATCAAGTGTGTCAACTAATGCCCTTGTGTATTTTTTAAAATGAAATTTATTTCTTAGATAAACCATTTTGATAGATGGAACGAACCCGTAGAAAATTTCATACAATAAAATGTATTTATAAATCGGCAAGAACCACTGTCTAGTCTGCTGGGTATGTGGGGTGATTACAATGCAACTACAATGGAAAACGTGATGTTTAAAGCATGAATTATCACGTTTTCCATTTTATTATATCACCTCTACTGTACATCCAACAAACTAAATAGTGATTTTAATATATATATATATATATATATATATATATATATATATATTCATTCTTTCATTCCATATTGTTTAATGTCCAGCTCGAGAATTTTTCACTCACATGTAGACGTCACCATTGCCGGTGAAGGGCTCCAAATTTAGGCCTATCTTCGGCGATTACGGCATTTGAGCAGGGAGGGATATCTATCGTGGCACACCTGCTGTGATACGGGATCTCGATTTTTGATTCATCCGAAGGACAGTCCCATTTAGTTGCCTCATACGACAAACAAGGGGTACTAAGGACCTATTCTAACCCGGTTTCTCACGGGATTATATATATATATATATATATATATATATATATATATATATATATATATATCACTTGAGATTCTTACTGTTAGCTTCTAGAGTTTTAATATGTGCTTTGAATGCGAAAATGGAGCGCTGCCCAGACTGTTTAATAAGCATTGCTCTCATGGTAGAAAAAGAAGACATTTCTTAATTCTTTGCAAAAGATGTCATATTAACCCGAAAAAGCGAGCAGCGAGAGTACTGTGTCCTATCTTATGTATATTTACGTGTCCAACTCTATCGCCGTGATAAATGATTTAAAAATTCCTTCTTTGTGAGTGGGAAACTGAAGTGTAATTGTTTTCACCTCTGATGTTATGTGGTATTTTGTTTTGGATGTATACGAAAGCTAAGTGTGGTAATCTTACTTTCACATTCATCTGATTTGTTATGTTCGCTATTAGAATGAAATGGACATTACATCCCTTCAAAGTATTCTCCGCGGTTTGAAATACATATTTTCAATCTCTGAATCCATTTCTGAAATGCATCACGGTACGCGATTTAAGTAAACCTCGCCCCGTGGGGATGTGGGTTGTCAAAAGATATCCTCAGTACCCCTTGCTTGCTGTAAGAGGGGACTAAATTGAGCGGTCCTTCTGTTGAGACCGTAAAAAGCGAGGTCTCTTGTCACGTCAGATGTGGTACGTTAAAAATCGCTCACTCCTTAAAGGCCTCGAGCGCCGAGCATAGGCCTAAGTTTCGTAGTCCTTCAACGGCAATGGTGACGTCTCGATATGAGTGGAAAATGCTCCAGCGGGGCGTTAAACAAACCATCACATGAGAAGAATATGCAAAAAAGTCATTCTCTGTGCTGATGTTCTTTAGGCAACTGCAAGCCTTCTGCCGTGTTTATTTAGCCATATTTTGTTTCCAAATTTTCTTACTGGTTCTCAATAGTCAACCCATGTGTAACAAATGTTTGCGAATTGTCTTTGGATGAATTGGGAAACATTTTAAGCATGTAATTGTTTTAGCAGTTTGTACTCCTACACGTTTTTGGTTATCTGTCAATATATGCGGTATCCATCTAACAGGACATTTTCATACATTCAAAGTACACATCAAAATGAAATGCACCTACGATTGCCAACAGCTTTGGCAATATCACGTATCGTGTACCTGCCATCTCCTTCAATTATCTCCTTGACTTTTGACTCATTTGCCTTGCCTGTTGCAGTCACAGACTTTGTTATATCTTTGACGGACTCTGTTGAAATGCCTATAAGTATAAAACTATGTGTGTATAACGTTGGAAAGGTATTGAATAGAGCTATTCAATAGTACTATTATACACAAAAGCGCGTGGTACAATACACATTCCATATAGAACATCCCTCATTCATAGAAGCGATCGAATAATAAAATCGCAAGAGCTTGGTGTGTGTGTGTGTGTGTGTGTGTGTGTGTGTGTGTGTGTGTGTGTGTCTTCCCTCAATTTCTACACTAATTTCCCAAAAATAAAAAAAAATATACTTATGATAATTTTGACTTTACATAGTTCTTTGAACTTCTTAAGAATTGATAAACATAGAAGGTACTTTTCAAATATAGTGGTCATAAAAGGTAGTTACCGTAGTACAAAGGTCGCAATATTTCTTCAATATAGTTCAATATTGAGACAAGCGTGAGTTCTTCATATTCCCATAGTGTATTTAGTCCACGAAATACTTTATCTAAATGTTAGTTGAAAAATAAAATGTCATAAAATCAGAAAACGGGTCTGAAACAAGAATGAAAATAAGACTTTAAATAGTGTTATTGTTCATACCTTTGATTAGATCACAAATCTAAAAACATACTGAAAAATTACTGAAAGGGTATCCATTCAATTTATGCTGTGTGAATTTCAGACAAAAAATAATTTCAGAGGAAATTTAACAAGACGAAAAGGTAATGTTAATGAATTTTGGCTGTTTTCCTCCATGCTCATAACGCCATTTGATAACACGAAATCTCACGTGGTATGGATATATTTGTCTTTAGGATCATCTATACTACGATTTTACGCATATTCAATAATAAGTCATGTTTTTTATACCAATGTCTTGCATATCCTTCAGCTCGGTAACATATATTGAATCGACATATGATTGAAAGTGAATATTGATAATAGATAAAGCGCCGTTGATGTATCTAGATGTCATATTTAAGGCCACGGAAAAGGATCTTCTTAGAATAGATTTTTATAATCTCATAAGACGCTTTTGACCAAATTCTGCCTCAGAATAGAAATACGAAAACAAGTCAGCTTATACAGGAGTTTCCATGCAAATGAATTTACCAAAACAGGTGTGTATGTGTGTGTTCAAAACTCTCGATGTTTAAATGCGAGGTGTAGACACCACATAGCCAGTTTAGCAAAATATCGCTATCCTCATCAAGTAGCACATTATTGAAGATTACCATATACATATTCGAAATAGACCTGTAACTTCAATAAAATTCTATGGACAGCACTCACAAAATCTCCCGATGATGGTTTTACAAGTTTAAAATATACTTGTCTTCGCTTTCATTCAGTGGACAGATATCTTAATCACACAACAATCGTAAACACTTGCATTTGTAAATGTCATTTAATATTAATAGAAAGCCTTCCTTAAAACATTGTACATTCAAAACAGGTATGACCGATAACACCTGATGTTAAAAACTTACTCTTATTATAAAGACTATATTTAACATTCTAATTATTTTGTTTAAATAATGTAGATATGTTTTTTTTCCCTAAAGTTTCTTATCACACTCGTTAATAGTTAAATTGACTTCCCGCTGTAGAAATATTATTTATGCTGTCTATTTTTATGACACAAAATATTCTTTTAAGGAACTGATTTTTTTTCAGTCCTACAGGTTTATTAATTTCTTAGCAGTGGTTAACAACATAATGCGTATCATTAATCGAAAATTTTCATATTTTATCACGATTATAAAAATTGAAACTTATTTATAACCCCAAGGTAAGCATCAAAAACTAGAAAAAATGAAAAGGTGAAATATTAAAGTGGTTTTATTTTTTCTTCTTCTTCTTATTTTAGATATCTTTACCATAAAGTCTATCAGCTTTGATCCTTTTGAATAAAGGAATTATTTCGTTTTTTTAAGTAAATATTTTTTCTATACACATAAATATAGACATTTATTAGTGACTGTTTTCTCATTTTTCATTCATCACAACCACAAGTAAATTCTTTGTACATTAGGGCAGATTATTTTTTTTCTTCTTAGTAATTTACATTTCTAAGGTATAACGTAAATATATCGGGGTTTGCACAATCTCGTCTATATATTTGTATTTTGGTACTCTAGAAATAAAACGATTGCTTGCTTGATTGATCATATATTGTTTAACATCCCTCTCGAGAATCTTTCACTCATATGGAGACGTCACCATGCAAAATTCATGCCTATATTCGGCGCTTAGGGCCTTTGTGTAGGGAGCGATCTTTATCGTGTCATACCTGCTGTGACACGGGACCTCGGTTTTTACGGTCTCATCCGAAGGACGGCCCCATTTAGTCGCCTCTTACAACAAAGAAGGGGTACAGAGGATCTATACCGATCACGGTGGCTCAGTGGTAGAGCTCTCGCCTCGTGAACGGAAGGTCGTGAGTTCGAGCCCCGCTCGGGCCGGCCGCGTCAAACCTAAGACGTTAAAATAGGTAGTGATTGCTCCTTCGCCAAGAGCTCGGCATTACGAAGTGAGAGTCACGGGTCTTTCGGATGGGACCTTATAAACGGAGGTCCCGTGTCGCAGCAGGTGTGGCACGTAAAAGAACCCTCACTGCTAAAAGCCATTAGTGCTAAGCATAGGTCTAAATTTGCAGCCCCGTCACCGGTAATAGTGACAGTCGCCGGATAGCTGAAAAATTGCTCAGGCGACTATAAATAAAAAACAAACAAACAAACAAACAAGTTTAAAATATACTTGTCTTCGCTTTCATTCAGTGGACAGATATCTTAATCACACAACAATCGTAAACACTTGCATTTGTAAATGTCATTTAATATTTTCTTCAAATAGTTTATTTAGTAAAGTGCTCCTGCATCAGTATATTTATATGTTTTAATAATTCTTCATATATTTATAATTTTGAAAATCACAACCACTTGTATTTACATAGATGATAGTATTAATACTTCGTGCTCAAGGGAGCATTTAGAATTGTATTGTTATTTTTATTTCCATTTTAAAATAAAGATGCAATATTATAATTCCCTTGTATTTCCTTGGAAATGGTTCATCAAGCTTTAAATTAAGAAGTCTATTAATATTCTCATCACAATTCTATCGTTCGGATAATATACTCAATCTCTATAAGATACAGGTAATGGTGACGTCTCCATCTGAGTGAAAAATTCTCAAGCGAGACGTTAAACAATATACAATTATCAATCAATTAATAAATCTCTGTAAGACAAATTATCAGTAAACATATTTGTAATTCGTTGTTTTCTAAAGATACTTGCTTAATTTTCTCTTTCAAAATTGCACTTTCTACAACACTGAAGTCCAATCAATTCATTTCAATTACAGAGAACCAACACAATTTGTGATTTTTTCTTCGGTATTTGACCTTAAATTTCAACTCAGAAAGGAAATTTAAAAAAATGAAGAAACAATCCGTGAAGTATATAACACATAAAGTAAATTTTAAATCTATGCTCAAATGTCATGGAATGTTGCAAGAATATCAATTTTTCAAAGAAAATGAACTTCCTTGATAATTAATTTGAAGAAAGCGACCACATTCCCCGCCTTTTTCACAAACATGGCTGTTCAACAAGTATATATATAGAGATAGTAAGTAGAGAAACTTCACTACACCACAGTAGCTGCCAAGACCGAGACAACAGGTGAGATATTCTTTCTATCTTATTGAAGACTTGAATATTTTATGAATTCTAAAACCATCTAAAAATTTCAAATTTAGGGATTCCATTCTCCTCTCATAAACGTTACATAAACGATATGAATAAAAGTAGATGCGATTTTTAGCGAAAATAAAGAAATATCAACTTATCTAATATAAATATAGATTTATGGACACAGACTCAAGACATATTTTAAGGGAATAGTAAATTTGCAGAGAAAGGGAAAAAAATAAATATCTACTCTACAAATGATGAATCAAGTTTAGTGTTCACTCATACAAGACTACAACAATAGACAAATCCCATCGTAATTGTACACTTAACGTTATACTAACCTAGCAAAAGCAAGTTATATTTAACTACAGTGTACTATCAGTGATACCTTGAAACATTTTGACTTGCAATTACAGTAAAAAAAAAACTAAATATAACAAAGATATATACTTTAGTACTTTGATGTGTGAATGTCATCGATGGTTGGAATGAATAACTTTAATTATTATTTATTGTATCTGTAATTGATAATGTCACAGTGAATATAGCTCTATATCAACAAAATAATTATTACATACGTTTTATTGTTCCTACAAAACCATTCACATTATAGTTAACTGTAGTAAAAGCATTGATAGTTACTTTGATATATTTGATCATTTGACTTACAATATTTATAAAACGTTACAAAAAACTACAATGAAATGTTTATAATTTAAGTAATAACCCCACGAATCTACAGCAAACTGTGGCACCTGTTTTCCTCCTAGATTCCATAGCTAAATTGTTCAAGGTTAAGGTTCAAAACAGACTGCATTTTGACTATTTTCAGTTGTTGCCAGTGATAAGATATAATAGACATGCTATAGAAAATAAATAATATTAGAGGTTCTTGCATAAAGTTTTTTGCGAACTACATGACTACATGATAGGTGCTAAACCAACTATACTGTTAGTCATAATATACATTCATTTCAAATGACCGTTTTCGCATCGTCATGCTGTGCTTTACCAATATATTTTGTCTTCCAGTAGAAATGCTGAGACTTCTAGCCCTCGCTTCCGTCATTGCCTGCGCTGTCGCAGACTATTACCCAAAGTCTTATGGACTTATGATGGGTAGCCTTGGAGGCGGATCTCTTGTTGGCAGAGGACTGATCGGCGGAGGAGTGATTGGTGGAGGTCTTGGTGGTGGATCAGCTGCCGCTGCTTCCGCTGCTGCTGCAGGAGGTGCTGCAGCCGCTGCCGCTGCTGCTGCCGCTGGACGAGGTGCCGCCGCTGCCGCTGCTGCCGCCGCTGCCTCTGGTGGTGCTGGAGGAATTGGTGGATGGGCCCCTACTTACTACTTACAACCTACATATCGTGTCCCAGTTTATGGATTAATGGGCGGCGGTCTTGGTGGTCTTGGAGGTGGATCAGCCGCTGCCGCTGCTGCCGCCGCTGCTGCCTCTGGTCTTGGTGGTCTTGGAGGTGGATCAGCTGCTGCCGCTGCTGCCGCCGCTGCTGCCTCTGGTCTTGGTGGTCTTGGAGGTGGATCAGCTGCTGCCGCTGCTGCCGCCGCCGCTGCTGGACAAGGTGCTGCCGCTGCTGCTGCCGCCGCTGCTGCATCCTCAGGTCTCGGTGGTTTTGGAGGTGGATCAGCCGCTGCCGCTGCTGCCGCCGCTGCTGCCTCTGGTCTTGGTGGTCTTGGAGGTGGATCAGCAGCCGCAAGTTCAGCCGCTGCTGCTGGAGGTGCTGCTGCCGCTGCCGCCGCCGCTGCTGCTGGACAAGGTGCCGCTGCCGCCGCTGCTGCTGCCGCTTCCGCCGGTGGTGTAGGAGGTTGGGCCCCAACATATTACGCACAGCCCTCCTATAGCTACCCAGTTATGATGGGTGGCTTCAGAAGCAGAAAGGTATTTTTTACATCATTCTAAGTTAGCTTCTGAATTGCATACATAGTTTTGGAGGAATCATAATTGTAGAATAACGTTATGTTTTCTTTTCAGGTATACTAAAAGGCAAGCAAAAACAGGACGAGATTGATCGATCTTCGGTTGCGTTGTTTGTACATGTAAATATAGATGTTTTTATAATAAATCTTATAACAGATCTATCTAATGTTATCCCTTTTTCTTTGGTATATTATTTATAACTTTACATCTTGTGCAGTAATTTAATGACAATTTGCTTTGCATTTTAAAAATCAATTTCAACTTTTTCTCTCTAAAAATAGAAAAAAGGTCGTTCATAATATTAGGAACAATATATATATATATAATGGAAAATTGGCACTGCACGTCCCGTGAAATCATGAGCTACACTAATTTAGCTAACAAGTTTTTAATTTAGCTTCATTTTTTGTTCATTTCTGAGCCACTAACTACACGCACGGTTTTATGTTGTTCTTGTACAGGTGAAAAAACATAAATATGAACCAAATATATTTCAGATATGTAGCAAACTAATTTGGAGTTTTAAGATGAATGATGGTTTCACATGCAATGAAATAATGATGATGATAATGATACGTTATTTGAAGACAGTAAGTCAATTCAATACCGTTCAATAGTCTTCCCCGAGGTCCTCTATAACGATACACATATATATAACACAATGTATACAGTGGAAAGTAAATACTATATACAGGGTTATTTCAGTCCCATCTTATTTTCGCCTTTCTGTACTTGCCAGATTTAAATTCGCAGACATACATTTACGTTGAAGGACATATAAGAGAAAATATAGTTTTGGCCAATCTTAAATTCGCGAAAACATAAAACTATATTCTGCAACTGCAAAGCTTAAGGCCTTCATACTTTTTATGAAATATGTTGATATCAAGTGTGTCAACTCATGCCCTTGTGTATTTTTGCAAATGAAATTTATTTCTTAGATAAACCATTTAGGTAGGTGGAACTAACCCGGAGAAAATTTCATACTATAAAATGTATTTATGAATCGGCAAGAACCACTGTCTGGTATGTGGGGTGATTACACGTAACTACAATGGAAAACGTGATGTTTTAAGCATGAATTATCACGTTTTCCATTTTATTATATCACCTCTACTATACACCCAACAAACTAAATAGTGATTTTAAAATTATATATATATATATATATATATATATATATATATATATATCACTCAATATTCTTATTGCTAGCTTCTAGAGTTTTAAAATGTGCTTTGAATGTGAAAAAGGAGCGCTGCCCAGGCCGTTTAACAATAAGTGTCCTCTGCTTTAATGGTAGAAGAAAAAGAAGACATTTCTTAATTCTTTGCAAAAGATGTCATTTTAACCCGAAAAAGCAAGAACACGGAGTCCTACTTATGTATATTTACGTGTCCAACTGTATCGCCGTGATAAATGATTTAAAAACTCCGTCTTTGTGAGTGGAAAACTGAAGTGTAGTTATTTTCACGTCTGGTGTTTTTTTTTTTGGTCCGCGTTTGTCTGTTCTTTATTTCGTAATTTGTTTTGGATTTATACGAAAGCCTAGTGAGGTAAAAAAAAATTATAAAAGGAAAGCAGTAATAATGACTTTTTTATCTCGAAATAATGACTTTTTATAATTCTTTACACTTTCATTTTGACCTCACTAGGCTTTCGTAGATTTATGATCGTGATCACCGTTCGTTTGTCACCCTTTCACTCACTGCAAACAAATTCAATATGATGATAAAAAAAAAAATAAATGAAATTTGAACATTGTACACCTGTGAATTTAATTATTTTTATGCAAACGCAAGAGCATTCGTTTTGTTTTAAAGGATTTAACTGATTCTGTAAATATAAAATTTCAATTTCACAAAATTATGTCATTTTGATTTTTTTTTTTCAAGAGATGAAACGTTAGTGTGCAACGGTAGACATTGGTATACAATGAAAATAGAAAGGGCCTCGAAATAGAAAACCGTGGTGAGCCTGCTGTGAAATATAAAGTATTGAAAGAAACGCAACCCATTTAAAAACATTGCAGATATCTCATGTTCGGAGCATTAACTCCCTTTTAATTTAAACAATATTCTATTCAATATTGAATGGAAATGGGCAGCAGGATATATTTACGCTAGACCCCCTACCGTTAATGAGCAAACCAAAATTAACGGCTTTGCATTTCCGTAAAAAGGAAACAAATGCTAGTATGTATGTTTCTATATTTTTTTTATTATTATTTATTTATTTATTTATTTTATTTTTTTTTTGAAAATTTCATATTTTGACGGAAAGAGAATCCCATTTCCTTTACTGTCACCTTATATCACACCACATGAAATGTTAAACAAATATTAACAAGAATCCGTTCACAGACGGTAGCTGTGTATTTCAATAGGGTTGACCATGTTAAGTGTCCATTATTGACGAAGAAGTCATCCCTTGTCAAAGAACGATGCAACTAAATCATATCGCACTCAGTTTGTTGAAACGTTAACCTTTGAGTAGTGCGAATTTTGTTAAACGGCACATTCCACAAAATTCCCGGAAGTGTTTCACTGCACACTGTACTTTCAGATGGGGGGGGGGGGGGGGATTAAATTGCGACACCTTTCTATTTCCTCTCATTTATAATGCGTTATGATGGAATCTAATGTGCAAAGTCGACCTATAAAAATTAACGTAAATCATCAGAAATATCAATTTATTTGGTACAAGTACCAAAAAGTGTACACAGTCTATAGACATTATATCTAATTTTACATGTAAAATATCTTATACGCATGTTCCTGATAAAAACACAATACAAACCCATATTAACACATGTTTTACGGAAATCACAGTGTATTTGCAAACACTATGTAAATATACATTTTCATTATAAAAGGAAGAATAATCATCCGAGGACAAAAACCGTCATAACTGAAATTAAAACAATATCATAAAAGTGGGAATATAGCAAAATATACAATGCAGTTTGTGTATGTTCTACTGCGACTGTTGGTGTAAATTTGTGTGTCATCATCTTTTAAAGGAGCCGAGGCTGGTGTTAGGAAGGGTAATGACCCCCATAGAATAATGACCGAGGGTCACATGTTTACGTCGAAAAATTGACCCCAGGTCATTATTCGACGTAGTAAAATGACCCTTTTGCCCGTAGAATAAGTGCCATTTCCATTAAAATCAGCCCATTCTACGTAAAGAAAAATGGCCCTTTGTAAATTTTATGAAAATTTTTTTTTCTCGGGTAATGCTTCAGAGAGATTGTACAGTATTGTCACATTAATGATAAATAGAAAGTAAAATCATGTCTTTAAAATTTAACTAAAAGTTAAAAAAAAAAATGATTAAGAAAAGCATTTGTTGATAGAAAATAAAAATTTACTCGTTCCGAGATAATTATTTAGTCATAACGAGTTATCTCGTTATTATGAGTGATATCGAGACAATAGTATTAAGAGATTCTGGGTTCTGGTGTTGGAAAGTGGGTTTCTATTGGTCATATAGTGGACATGTATTGATATTTAAATATCTTATTCCCTACTACTGGGCAAAGAGCATACAAAGAGAGTGCATAATTAAGATGAACAATGTAGCCTCTACCAAAACTCTACCAAAGTCGTGGCCCCTGTGTTGACAGCGTTGGGGGGTTCTGGTGCTATAGTGGGCTCTATGGATCATATAGTACTAGTTGGCATGCATTAATATTTTGAATTAGGTCATTTAGCAGGCAAAATGATGTTTGGGATGAGCAAGGACTCCACTACCAGTTAGGTCGGGATCTATTTATCATGTAGGGAAAGTGAATTATACTTTCAAATGTAATCATACTTTCGATAATAAGTCTGAATTAAAATATGAGTTTAACCATTACACACACACAATCCTTAATTTTGAAATGAATTTCTTAATTTTATCACAGCAAATGTTTATACATAATTCATGCTAGTACCGAAGTACTTAGCAACTGGGCTGGTGAATACAATCAGGAAGTAACTGTCCACCAGCAGAGGTATCGACCCAGTGGTTGTAATATAAATCATGTACGGTACATACATAGCATAGACCTAGTTTCAAATACGAAGCCTCATCTTGCCGGTACTGTTTTTGAGCAGTTACCATTCATGTGAGTACTACTGGTCCTATCTCACTCAAATTTTCTTCCTTAATGTGACTGTGGATATATATAGCATATCATATGATACCATTAGGATATGAAAGTACATCATATGACATGTAATAATATTTTATATGATTTTGTATCACATTATACATAATATATTCTGATGTGATATTGTTACATATGATACGATTTTTATTACACAATGATATTGAATCACATGATGTGACATAACATTATGTGATATAAATCAAATCTGTAATATTATATAACATTGTATTACATGCTATGAGATAACTATTTATGAAATATTTATTTTTACTAATATTTCATCATATGATATTGCATCACCATATTGATTGATTGATTGATTATTTATTGCTTTCCGCCACACTCAACAATTTTTCAGTTATCTGGTGGCGTCCAGTTTTTGTTGGTGGAGGAGAGAACCCAGATACAATGTACCTGGGAAGAGACCACCGACCTTCCGCAAGTAAACTGGCAAACTTGCTCACATAACGCCGCGGCCGAGATTCGAACGCGCGCCGACAGAGGTGAGAGGCTTTGTGATTTTGAGCCCGATGCTCTAACCACTCGGCCACGGAGGCCCCCTGCATCACCATATACATTATATCATATGATATGACATTGTTTCATATCATGTAATATGATACTTTATAATATGATATTCCATAAGATACAATTTTGTATTTTAAAGTTTGATATTAAATCATGCGATATGATACAATATGATGTAAATCAAAATATTCATATCATATGATATTGTATTACATGATATTATATATGTTATATATAGAAACACGATCGTCATTTTTTTTCAATTGAAATGAAGTGGCGAAATTTAAAGAAACATTACTGATTCCAGTGTGTACTCTAAACCTGCAAATTGTTACAATAAAAAAAAATATTGCCCTTAATATTATGATCGTTACCAATATAAATCAAATGCCTATTTCTTAATGCCGCGTTTCGTCCAGTGGATAACGCGGACGGCGAGAAAGCTGAGGACCTCGGATCACATTCTTTAGAAGATACCCATTTTTACTTTTTTAAAAGCGAAAAAGAAATTTATGTAACCGAATAAAAACAATTATCTAATGATTGATATGATCGGGTGATATTTTTGAGTACTGGAAGATATTTGAAGATATTTTAAAATTTTTAATATTGTCATCAGGCCTTTTCTTTTCAGGGCCAGCTAATATAATGTAGAGAGGAAACTGGCTACTGTCACTACAAGTCACGTGTAAATACCGACATGGATTAGAAAATTCAATCATTGACCATTCTATGGTATATCATTTCAAATATTTTTGAAAAACAGTCTAAACCAGATACTCTAGGTACAGTACACAATCATGTACAGCATGCCATGGATTTCGTGCCATCTATTTTCGTACTCCTAATTACCTTAATGAATGCATATTATCTAAAGGTGACGCCATTATTTATGGCAGACAGAACTGTGAGCCTCGTTGAACATTTTAGCAATAAATTGCCCAGGCAGCGTTTTTATATAATTGTCCCTGTGACATTTAATATTCTATTATTTTGAACTGATGCAATTGCAGTAAGTTAAGACATTCAATTCTCAAATTTCAAAAGCTTAATTTGCATCTAACATTTAGGAAGCACACAGGTCTCTGTTCATCTGAATGCCTTCAAGCAGTTGTCATATTTGCCCTGGTACACCTCAATCATTCATGTTGCAGGAAGCATTTCAAGACCATTAGAGCTGCGGTGGTGACCACATCCGCTCCGTTAACCCCCATTACATCTATCAAAAGGTGGCTACAATTTTAAGTACAGTTAGTCTTAGATTTAATTTGGCACGCACATAGCAGGACACCGCATTTCGTCAATCAATATATTCAACACACTGCTGTATTATATCTCTGTCCGAGGCAGTAGGTGTGCTGCATAGCATAAGCAGGTGTGATGAGTCTTGAGCACCTGGCCCTACCTTTGATGTGTCCTTCTCTTACCTGTGCATTCTACATGTCTATAGGAATTATGAGATTGATTAGTGTTCGATATCTCCCCCTTTTCATACTTATTATGGTATATCATTCGCCCGTACACTAATGCCCATAATACTAATGTGAACTATACATAATTAACTATATCGAATGGCGAAGTAAACAATGTGTAAATCCTAATCATAAATCCCCAAGACATATACGAGTTCGAGTGTATCTTAAAGATTTTACTGTAGCAAATCAAAGTTTTTACTATAACAAATCAAAGATTTTACTATAAAGAATCAAAGATTTTACTACAACAAATCAAAGATTTTACTATAACAAATCAAAGATTTTACTACAACAAATCAAAGATTTTACAACAACAAATCAACGTTTTTGCAATAACAAATCAAAGTTTTTACTATAACAAATCAAAGTTTTTGCTAGAACAAATCAAAGATTTTACAATGACAAATCAAAGATTTTGCTATAACAAATCAAAGTTTTTACTATAACAAATCAAAGCTTTTACTATAACAAATCAAAGATTTTACTACAACAAATCAAAGTTTTTACTATAACAAATCAAAGATTTTATTACAACAAATCAAAGATTTTACAATAACAAATCAAAGATTTTGCTATAACAAATCAAAGTTTTTACTACAACAAATCAAAGATTTTACTACAACAAATCAACGATTTTACTAAAACAAATCAAAGATTTTACTGAAACAAATCAAAGATTTTACTGTAACAAATCAAAGCTTTTACTATAACAAATCAAAGATTTTACCGTAACAAATCAAATATTTTGCTATAACAAATCAGATTTTTACTATAACAAATCAAAGATTTTACCGTAACAAATCAAATATTTTGCTATAACAAATCAGATTTTTACTATAACAAATCAAAGATTTTACTGAAACAAATCAAAGATTTTACTGTAACAAATCAAAGCTTTTACTATAACAAATCAAAGATTTTACCGTAACAAATCAAATATTTTGCTATAACAAATCCGATTTTTACTATAACAAATCAAAGATTTTGCTACAACAAATCAAAGATTTTACAATAACAAATAAAAGTTTTTACAATAACAAATAAAAGTTTTTACAATAACAAATCAAAGTTTTTACAATAACAAATCAAAGCTTTTACTATAACAAATCAAAGATTTTACTGTAACAAATCAAATATTTTGCTATAACAAATCAGATTTTTACTATAACAAATCAAAGATTTTGCTACAACAAATCAAAGATTTTACAATAACAAATCAAAGTTTTTGCTAAAACAATTCAAAGATTTTACTATAACAAATCAAAGATTTTACTGTAACAAATCAAATATTTTGCTATAACGAATCAGATTTTTACTATAACAAATCAAAGATTTTGCTACAACAAATCAAAGATTTTGCTATAACAAATCAAAGATTTTACTATAACAAATCAAAGAGTTTACTACAAAAAATCAAAGATTTTACAATAACAAATCAAAGGTTTTGCTATAATAAATCAAAGTTTTTACTATAACAAATCAAAGATTTTACTATAAAGAATCAAAGATTTTACTACAACAAATTAAAGATTTTACTATAACAAATCAACGATTTTACTACAACAAATCAAAGATTTTACTACAACAAATAAAAGAGTATGCTAAAACAAATCAAAGTTTTTACTATAACAAATCAAAGATTTTACTATAAAGAATCAAAGATTTTACTACAACAAATCAAAGATTTTACTACAACAAATCAACGATTTTACTAAAACAAATCAAAGATTTTACTGAAACAAATCAAAGATTTTACTGTAACAAATCAAAGCTTTTACTATAACAAATCAAAGATTTTACCGTAACAAATCAAATATTTTGCTATAACAAATCCGATTTTTACTATAACAAATCAAAGATTTTGCTATAACAAATCAAAGATTTTACTATAACAAATCAAAGAGTTTACTACAAAAAATCAAAGATTTTACTATAACAAATCAAAGATTTTACTATAAAGAATCAAAGATTTTACTATAACAAATCAAAGATTTTACTACAAGAAATCAACGATTTTACTACAACAAATCAAAGATTTTACTACAACAAATCAAAGAGTATGCTAAAACAAATCAAAGTTTTTACAATAACAAATCAAAGATTTTGCTATAACAAATCAAAGTTTTTACTATAACAAATCAAAGATTTTACTATAAAGAATCAAAGATTTTACAACAACAAATCAAAGATTTTACTACAACAAATCAACGATTTTACTAAAACAAATCAAAGATTTTACTGAAACAAATCAAAGATTTTACTATAAGAAATCAAAGCTTTTACTATAACAAATCAAAGATTTTACCGTAACAAATCAAATATTTTGCTATAACAAATCAGATTTTTACTATAACAAATCAAAGATTTTGCTACAACAAATCAAAGATTTTACAATAACAAATCAAAGTTTTTGCTAAAACAATTCAAAGATTTTACTATAACAAATCAAAGATTTTACTGTAACAAATCAAATATTTTGCTATAACGAATCAGATTTTTACTATAACAAATCAAAGATTTTGCTACAACAAATCAAAGATTTTGCTATAACAAATCAAAGATTTTACTATAACAAATCAAAGAGTTTACTACAAAAAATCAAAGATTTTACAATAACAAATCAAAGGTTTTGCTATAATAAATCAAAGTTTTTACTATAACAAATCAAAGATTTTACTATAAAGAATCAAAGATTTTACTACAACAAATCAAAGATTTTACTATAACAAATCAACGATTTTACTACAACAAATCAAAGATTTTACTACAACAAATAAAAGAGTATGCTAAAACAAATCAAAGTTTTTACAATAACAAATCAAAGATTTTGCTATAACAAATCAAAGTTTTTACTATAACAAATCAAAGATTTTACTATAAAGAATCAAAGATTTTACTACAACAAATCAAAGATTTTACTACAACAAATCAACGATTTTACTAAAACAAATCAAAGATTTTACTGAAACAAATCAAAGATTTTACTGTAACAAATCAAAGCTTTTACTATAACAAATCAAAGATTTTACCGTAACAAATCAAATATTTTGCTATAACAAATCCGATTTTTACTATAACAAATCAAAGATTTTGCTATAACAAATCAAAGATTTTACTATAACAAATCAAAGAGTTTACTACAAAAAATCAAAGATTTTACAATAACAAATCAAAGGTTTTGCTATAATAAATCAAAGTTTTTACTATAACAAATCAAAGATTTTACTATAAAGAATCAAAGATTTTACTATAACAAATCAAAGATTTTACTACAACAAATCAACGATTTTACTACAACAAATAAAAGAGTATGCTAAAACAAATCAAAGTTTTTACAATAACAAATCAAAGATTTTGCTATAACAAATCAAAGTTTTTACTATAACAAATCAAAGATTTTACTATAAAGAATCAAAGATTTTACAACAACAAATCAAAGATTTTACTACAACAAATCAACGATTTTACTAAAACAAATCAAAGATTTTACTGAAACAAATCAAAGATTTTACTATAACAAATCAAAGCTTTTACTATAACAAATCAAAGATTTTACCGTAACAAATCAAATATTTTGCTATAATAAATCAGATTTTTACTATAACAAATCAAAGATTTTACCGTAACAAATCAAATATTTTGCTATAACAAATCAGATTTTTACTATAACAAATCAAAGATTTTATTGAAACAAATCAAAGATTTTACTGTAACAAATCAAAGCTTTTACTATAACAAATCAAAGATTTTACCGTAACAAATCAAATATTTTGCTATAACAAATCCGATTTTTACTATAACAAATCAAAGATTTTGCTACAACAAATCAAAGATTTTACAATAACAAATCAAAGATTTTACAATAACAAATAAAAGTTTTTACAATAACAAATCAAAGTTTTTACAATAACAAATCAAAGCTTTTACTATAACAAATCAAAGATTTTACTGTAACAAATCAAATATTTTGCTATAACAAATCAGATTTTTACTATAACAAATCAAACATTTTGCTACAACAAATCAAAGATTTTACAATAACAAATCAAAGTTTTTGCTAAAACAATTCAAAGATTTTACTATAACAAATCAAAGATTTTACTGTAACAAATCAAATATTTTGCTATAACAAATCAGATTTTTACTATAACAAATCAAAGATTTTGCTATAACAAATGAAAGATTTTACTATAACAAATCAAAGAGTTTACTACAAAAAATCAAAGATTTTACAATAACAAATCAAAGGTTTTGCTATAATAAATCAAAGTTTTTACTATAACAAATCAAAGATTTTACTATAAAGAATCAAAGATTTTACTACAACAAATCAAAGATTTTACTACAACAAATCAACGATTTTACTACAACAAATCAAAGATTTTACTACAACAAATAAAAGAGTATGCTAAAACAAATCAAAGTTTTTACAATAACAAATCAAAGATTTTACTGTATCAAATCAAAGGTTTTACTATAACAAATCAAAGATTTTACTACAACAGATCAACGATTTTACTATAAAGAATCAAAGATTTTACTGTAACAAATCAAATATTTTGCTATAACAAATCCGATTTTTAATATAACAAATCAAAGATTTTGCTATAACAAATCAAAGATTTTACTATAACAAATCAAAGGTTTTGCTACAACAAATCAAAGATGTTACAATAACAAATTAAAGTTTTTACAATAACAAATCAAAGTTTCTACTATAACAAATCAAAGTTTTTGCTATAACAAATCAAAGTTTTTGCTAAAACAAATCAAAGTTTTTGCTAAAACAAATCAAAGATTTTACTACAACAAATCAAAGATTTTACTGAAACAAATCAAAGATTTTACTGTAACAAATCAAAGCTTTTACTATAACAAATCAAAGATTTTACCGTAACAAATCAAATATTTTGCTATAACAAATCAGATTTTTACTATAACAAATCAAAAATTTTACCGTAACAAATCAAATATTTTGCTATAACAAATCAGATTTTTACTATAACAAATCAAAGATTTTACTGAAACAAATCAAAGATTTTACTGTAACAAATCAAAGCTTTTACTATAACAAGTCAAAGATTTTACCGTAACAAATCAAATATTTTGGTATAACAAATCCGATTTTTACTATAACAAATCAAAGATTTTGCGACAACAAATCAAAGATTTTACAATAACAAATCACAGATTTTACAATAACAAATAAAAGTTTTTACAATAACAAATCAAAGTTTTTACAATAACAAATCAAAGCTTTTACTATAACAAATCAAAGATTTTACTGTAACAAATCAAATATTTTGCTATAACAAATCAGATTTTTACTATAACAAATCAAAGATTTTGCTACAACAAATCAAAGATTTTACAATAACAAATCAAAGATTTTACAATAACAAATCAAAGTTTTTGCTAAAACAAATCAAAGATTTTACTATAACAAATCAAAGATTTTACTGTCACAAATCAAATATTTTGCTATAACAAATCAGATTTTTACTATAACAAATCAAAGATTTTGCTACAACAAATCAAAGATTTTGCTATAACAAATCAAAGATTTTACTATAACAAATCAAAGAGTTTACTACAAAAAATCAAAGATTTTACAATAACAAATCAAAGATTTTACTACAACAGATCAACGATTTTACTATAAAGAATCAAAGATTTTACTGTAACAAATCAAATATTTTGCTATAACAAATCCGATTTTTACTATAACAAATCAAAGATTTTGCTATAACAAATCAAAGATTTTAGTATAACAAATCAAAGATTTTGCTACAACAAATCAAAGATGTTACAATAACAAATTAAAGTTTTTACAATAACAAATCAAAGTTTGTACTATAACAAATCAAAGTTTTTGCTATAACAAATCAAAGTTTTTGCTAAAACAAATCAAAGATTTTGCTACAACAAATCAAAGATTTTACAATAACAAATCACAGATTTTAGAATAACAAATAAAAGTTTTTACTATAACAAATCAAAGATTTTACCGTAACAAATCAAATATTTTGCTATAACAAATCAGATTTTTACTATAACAAATCAAAAATTTTACCGTAACAAATCAAATATTTTGCTATAACAAATCAGATTTTTACTATAACAAATCAAAGATTTTACTGAAACAAATCAAAGATTTTACTGTAACAAATCAAAGCTTTTACTATAACAAATCAAAGATTTTACCGTAACAAATCAAATCTTTTGCTATAACAAATCCGATTTTTACTATAACAAATCAAAGATTTTGCTACAACAAATCAAAGATTTTACAATAACAAATCACAGATTTTATAATAACAAATAAAAGTTTTTACAATAACAAATCAAAGTTTTTACAATAACAAATCAAAGCTTTTACTATAACAAATCAAAGATTTTACTGTAACAAATCAAATATTTTGCTATAACAAATCAGATTTTTACTATAACAAATCAAAGATTTTGCTACAACAAATCAAAGATTTTGCTATAACAAATCAAAGATTTTACTATAACAAATCAAAGAGTTTACTACAAAAAATCAACGATTTTACTACAACAAATCAAAGATTTTACTACAACAAATAAAAGAGTACGCTAAAACAAATCAAAGTTTTTACAATAACAAATCAAAGATTTTACTGTATCAAATCAAAGGTTTTACTATAACAAATCAAAGATTTTACTGCAACAAATCAAATATTTCGCTATAACAAATCCGATTTTTACTATAACAAATCAAAGATTTTGCTATAACAAATCAAAGATTTTACTATAACAAATCAAAGATTTTGCTACAACAAATCAAAGATTTTACAATAACAAATTGAAGTTTTTACAATAACAAATCAAAGTTTTTACTATAACAAATCAAAGATTTTACTGTATCAAATCAAAGGTTTTACTATAACAAATCAAAGATTTTACTGCAACAAATCAAATATTTCGCTATAACAAATCCGATTTTTACTATAACAAATCAAAGATTTTGCTATAACAAATCAAAGATTTTACTATAACAAATCAAAGATTTTGCTACAACAAATCAAAGATTTTACAATAACAAATTAAAGTTTTTACAATAACAAATCAAAGTTTTTACTATAACAAATCAAAGTTTTTGCTATAACAAATCAACGTTTTTGCTAAAACAAATCAAAGATTTTACTATAACAAATCAAAGATTTTACTGTAACAAATCAAATATTTTGCTATAACAAATCAGATTTTTACTATCAGAAATCAAAGATTTTGCTATAACAAATCAAAGATTTTACTATAACAAATCAAAGATTTTGCTACAACAAATCAAAGATTTTACAATAAAAAAAATAATAATTTTTACAATAACAAATCAAAGTTTTTGCTAAAACAAATCAAAGTTTTTGCTAAAACAAATCAAAGATTTTACTACAACAAATCAAAGATTTTACTGAAACAAATCAAAGATTTTACTGTAACAAATCAAAGCTTTTACTATAACGAATCAAAGATTTTACCGTAACAAATCAAATATTTTGCTATAACAAATCAGATTTTTACTATAACAAATCAAAAATTTTACCGTAACAAATCAAATATTTTGCTATAACAAATCAGATTTTTACTATAACAAATCAAAGATTTTGCGACAACAAATCAAAGATTTTACAATAACAAATCACAGATTTTACAATAACAAATAAAAGTTTTTACAATAACAAATCAAAGTTTTTACAATAACAAATCAAAGCTTTTACTATAACAAATCAAAGATTTTACTGTAACAAATCAAATATTTTGCTATAACAAATCAGATTTT
The DNA here is from genome assembly GCA_024699665.1 of Ostrea denselamellosa. NCBI lineage: Eukaryota > Metazoa > Mollusca > Bivalvia > Ostreida > Ostreidae > Ostrea > Ostrea denselamellosa. The sequence continues at coordinate 724,540 of JAMZEH010000034.1, read as the reverse complement.
TACTATAACAAATCAAAGATTTTGCTACAACAAATCAAAGATTTTACAATAACAAATCAAAGATTTTACAATAACAAATCAAAGTTTTTGCTAAAACAAATCAAAGATTTTACTATAACAAATCAAAGATTTTACTGTCACAAATCAAATATTTTGCTATAACAAATCAGATTTTTACTATAACAAATCAAAGATTTTCCTACAACAAATCAAAGATTTTGCTATAACAAATCAAAGATTTTACTACAACAGATCAACGATTTTACTATAAAGAATCAAAGATTTTACTGTAACAAATCAAATATTTTGCTATAACAAATCCGATTTTTACTATAACAAATCAAAGATTTTGCTATAAGAAATCAAAGATTTTAGTATAACAAATCAAAGATTTTGCTACAACAAATCAAAGATTTTACAATAAAAAAAATAATAGTTTTTACAATAACAAATCAAAGTTTTTACTATAACAAATCAAAGGTTTTGCTAAAACAAATCAAAGCTTTTACTATAACAAATCAAAGATTTTACTACAACAAATCAAAGATTTTACAATAACAAATCAAAGTTTTTACTATAACAAATCATTTTACTACAACAAATCAAAGATTTTACAATAACAAATTAAAGTTTTTACAATAACAAATCAAAGTTTTTACTATAACAAATCAAAGTTTTTGCTATAACAAATCAAAGTTTTTGCTAAAACAAATCAAAGATTTTACTATAACAAATCAAAGATTTTACTGTAACAAATCAAATATTTTGCTATAACAAATCAGATTTTTACTATCAGAAATCAAAGATTTTGCTATAACAAATCAAAGATTTTACTATAACAAATCAAAGATTTTGCTACAACAAATCAAAGATTTTACAATAAAAAAAATAATAGTTTTTACAATAACAAATCACAGTTTTTACTATAACAAATCAAAGGTTTTGCTAAAACAAATCAAAGCTTTTACTATAACAAATCAAAGATTTTACTACAACAAATCAAAGATTTTACAATAACAAATCAAAGTTTTTACTATAACAAATCATTTTACTACAACAAATCAAAGATTTTATTGTAACAAATCAAATATTTTGCTATAACAAATCAGATTTTTACTATAACAAATCAAAGATTTTGCTGCAACATATCAAGGATTTTGCTATAACAAATCAAAGATTTTACTATAACAAATCAAAGATTTTACTATAAAGAATCAAAGATTTTACTACAACAAATCAACGATTTTACTACAACAAATCAAAGATTTTACTACAACAAATAAAAGTTTTTGCTCAAACAAATCAAGGATTTAACTATAACAAATCAAAGATTTTGCTACAACAAATCAAAGATTTTACAATAACAAATAAAAGTTTTTGCTAAAACAAATCAAAGCTTTTACTATAACAAATCAAAGATTTTACTGTAACAAATCAAATATTTTGCTATAACAAATCAGATTTTTACTATAACAAATCAAAGATTTTGCTATAACAAATCAAAGATTTTACTGTAACAAATCAAAGATTTTACTACAACATATAAAAGTTTTTACAATAACAAATCAAAGTTTTTACTATAACAAATCAAAGTTTTTGCTAAAACAAATCAAAGCTTTTACTATAACAAATCAAAGATTTTACTATAGCAAATCAAAGATTTTACTGCAACAAATCAAATATTTTGCTATAACAAATCAGATTTTTACTATAACAAATCAAAGATTTTACTATAACAAATCAAAGATTTTGCTACAACAAATCAAAGATTTTACAATAACAAATAATAGTTTTTACAATAACAAATCAAAGTTTTTACTATAACAAATCAAAGTTTTTGCTAAAACAATTCAAAGATTTTACTATAACAAATCAAAGATTTTACTACAACAAATCAAAGATTTTACAATAACAAATCAAAGTTATTACTATAACAAATCATTTTACTACAACAAATCAAAGATTTTATTGTAACAAATCAAATATTTTGCTATAACAAATCAGATTTTTACTATAACAAATCAAAGATTTTGCTGCAACAAATCAAGGATTTTGCTATAACAAATCAAAGATTTTACTATAACAAATCAAAGATTTTACTATAACAAGTCAAAGATTTTACTATAAAGAATCAAAGATTTTACTACAACAAATCAAAGATTTTACTACAACAAATCAACGATTTTACTACAACAAATCAAAGATTTTACTACAACAAATAAAAGATTTTTCTAAAACACATCAAAGAGTTTACTATAACAAATCAAAGATTTTACTGTAACAAATCAAAGCTTTTGCTAAAACAAATCAAAGATTTTACTATAACAAATCAAAGATTTTACTGTAACAAATCAAGGATTTTACTGCAACAAATCAAAGTTTTTGCTAAAACAAATCAAAGCTTTTACTATAACAAATCAAAGATTTTACTATAACAAATCAAAGATTTTGCTATAACAAATCAAGGATTTTACTATAACAAATCAAAGATTTTGCTACAACAAATCAAAGATTTTACAATAACAAATAAAAGTTTTTGCTAAAACAAATCAAAGATTTTGCTATAACAAATCAAAGATTTTACTGTAACAAATCAAAGATTTTGCTACAACAAATCAAAGATTTTACTATAACAAATAAAAGTTTTTACAATAACAAATCAAAGTTTTTATTATAACAAATCAAAGTTTTTGCTAAAACAAATCAAAGCTTTTACTATAACAAATCAAAGATTTTACTGTAACAAATCAAATATTTTGCTATAACAAATCAAGGATTTTGCTACAACAAATCAAAGATTTTGCTATAACAAATCAATGTTTTAAAGTCTGTTACGCATACAGAGTAAGTTTTTTTTGAACATATTTTGCTATAATAAAAAAGACATTATTTTAAAAAAGTCACCTCTTGGAAATATCAAACACTGACTCTGGTGTGGTGTATAATGTGCCTGTGTACTATGGTATGGTGTATAATGTGCCTGTGTACTATGGTAAGGTGTATAATTTACCTGTGTACTATGGTAAGGTGTATAATGTGCCTGTGTACTATGGTAAGGTGTATAATGTGTCTGTGTACTATGGTATGGTGTATAATGTGCGTGTGTACTATGGTATGGTGTATAATGTGCCTGTGTACTATGGTAAGGTGTATAATGTGTCTGTGTACTATGGTATGGTGTATAATGTGCCTGTGTACTATGGTAAGGTGTATGACTTGCCTATGTATCATGGTATGGTGTATAAATGGCCTATGTACTATAGTAAGGTTTACCCATCCTTTATGATAAAGGTAAGTGGTTCACTCATACACTATCGATTCTAATGGTAAGTCGTTCGTTCGCCAACATACTACATAAGACTCATTTTTCGCCCTTTTGTTTTTGTTATGCATATGTATTGCTTCTACCATGATGTGACCTTTATTGTTCACCAATATACTATACAGGGGCGTGATCTCCATTAGTCATTAGTCATACCCACAGGAACCGCCATTGAGACTGCAGGAAGACAGTTGCCTCAGAATACTGATTGCGTGACCACAGCGCGCAGGGATCATTCCTCAAACAAATAGCATGTTAACAATGGAGGCGGTCTTAAAGTTATCAATTAAGATTATAAATTTAACTCGAAAGACATATCAGACACCACCTTCCCATTTGGAAATTCAGTTGGGCTTCCTGAATATAGTAATACTCTTGTGTTAACTTGTTAGTCTAAACCTTTTTTTTTTCATTTCTGTTGGTCAAATATCCCTAACAACTTGCGAACACAATTTGGAACAACCAATGTATTATTGATATAGAATTCTCCTGCCCCGTCTACCACAAACTACACCCATACCTCAAACCCCAGTCAAAAATACAAAATGCAATAGGAAAAAACGCTGAAATCGACATTTTCTCAAAGTCCAAAACTAGAAATAAACAAGATTTAGATCACTACAGACTCTGCCACGGAATGCACTCTGTAAGTCATGGGGGAAAAAACCCCACTGTAAACATTTACCTCCAGAATTGAAAGAACCCGCTTAAACAATCAAACATACACAATCCCCTTGCGTATTTTTGATTATTTTAGAGGGTTCAGTAACTCTAATTTGTTCTCAATACCACCCCGTGTTGTTTTAACTAAAATATTAATCATTTATTTGATGGGTGTTATTTAAGACTTATACGGCACTCAGTAGACTATGTAGAGTAATAAATGATACACATTTGCAGTTGCACACATTATAGAGATCTATTTCTCGTAAATTAATTTCCTTTCAATACCACTTAACGTTTAAGCATATCACCATTAATATGTCGATGTCCAGCTTACAAGGTCACCCCTCTACATGTGACTCTTGAAAGGACTAGCTCAAAAATTTCATCTGCGCGGTTCTCATGCCAGCCCACAACTTACAATTATAGGTCCTTCAACAGTTTTATCAAATTTTTTTTAGAGAACTTTATCTTATATTGTGTTAAATCCCAAATTAAACAAACCACACAGCGTGCTCTTTAAAGGGCCCATATCACCTCCCTTCCGACATTTTTCTGCTTCAGAAACTTGTCAGATGACTTTCTGAGTCTTATAAATGTTTTATCTGGATACATCTAAATCTGGCTATGCCAGAGATGAATTCCATACTGTTATAATTCATAACATAGTTCTAGCGACTCAGTCTATGAACATGGAGCACTCAAGAAAAGGTGGTGATTCAACTTATATAACCTTATATATATGACATTAGACAGAATTTACGCACACACTGTCCTATAGCTACGTTGTCTTATATCGTTGACTTACGGCCATGAGAAACAAGTATTTACAAAATCACCTATTGGGGTGCATTGTTAGTAACAGGGCTTCCGGAGTATTACAACTTTACATGTATATTTATGATAGCCGGTTTCTTATTTTGTTCACACTTTGAATTGCATGATGCAAGTTGTAAATGTTGCCTGATGGCTTAACATGTAAACACATTGTAACAAACAGAGATGCTAACACTATAATCAATGTTATATGATATAGATATTGTTTTATCATCATCATTATTATCATCACCATTAATCCCGTGGGGATCCGGGTTGTTAGAATGGATCATCAGTACCCCTTGCTTATCGTAAGAGGCGAATAAATGAGGCGGTCCTTCGGATGAGACCGCAAAAACCGAGGTCCCGTGTCACAGTAGGTGTGGCACTTTAAAAACAACTTCCTGTTCAAAGGCCATAAACGCCGAGCATAGGTCTAAATTTTGCAGCCCTTCATCGGCAATGGTGACCTCTCCATGTGAGTGAAAGATTCTCGAGCGGGAAGTTAAATATATATATATATATATATATATATATATATATATATACTGGCGGACTTTAAAAACGCAACACACGTTTTTTCTTATTTATTCATTGAAAATATTATATATAAAACCTTTATTGCAAAATTAACCCAACATACATCGTATTAATTTTTAAAACCGATCTCTCGATTTACTTGTGTTCATTGTTTGCGCGTTGTGAGTAGCATCGCACGATTTTTTTTAAACACGTTGAAAGGTAATAGAGGAGATTTTCGCGATAAACAACTTTGTTGGTGAAAGGGTGGACACTACTAACAGAAGAAATAAAAAAAAAAAGACTATGCTGCGCTTAAGCAATGAAATGTACAATCAGGCACATGGTATGCTGCAGGCAGGCGTTAGTCAGCGTAAGGTTGCAAGGCGTTTTGATGTCCATCCCTGTACATTTAGCCGGTTGTTGTCACGATTCGATCAGACAGGATCCCTATATAATCGTCCAAGACCTGGTTAACCATTTGTGACAACGCCACGGCAACAAGCGTTCATATGGCAGTGTCATCTGCGCAATAGGTTTACGGCCGCTGCGACCACGGCGAGAGAAATCATTAGACGTCATGGAAGACCTATTCATCCTAGAATCGTTTCCAGAATTTTGAAGAGCCATGGGATCCGCTGCAGAAGACCTTATAAGGGGCTACAGCTTAAACCGCATCACCGACGGTACAGATTGTAATGCGCAAGGCAGAATCTGACTCAACGCACATACGGCAAGATTGACACAAAACTTTTTTTTTTCCAAACGAACTCCATTGACGTCCTTGGTTGCCCCATTATGTTCCCAGACTTGAATCCAACGGAGAATCTGTGAGACCAGCTGGGGAGACGTGTGCTCAGCCTCAGCCTCAGAATCTGCAAGAATTAGGGAGAGCCTTGTTGGAGGAATGGCAGAATATTCCTCTGAGGACCATCCGAAATGTTTGTCAATCAATGTCACGCTGCCTTCGCGCTGGCATCACTGCTAATGGAGGTCATACTCGGTACTAGTGAACAAAACTACATTTTTGACGCACCCCTCATTGACATTCACTTCAACTGTAAAATGATTTTCAAAATTAAAGAATAGTGTTCAGTTAATAAGTTTTATGATACACCACTATGAATTTTTTTATTAGATATATGAACAAATTTATAATATATAAAATTATCAAGTGTTGCATTTTTAAAGTCCGTCAGTATATAATCATCGTCATTACGAAAATATCTCTCTATATATACAAAAGACGTGTGATCAATTCTTTCAACAGTCTGTTTGAATCTTATGGACACGAAATGTGCTATTTTATTAGCAGATCTGTTTTTACATATTTATGAATATTTATATATCTTCTAAAGAAATGAGAAGAAAATGATCGTTCATTTTCATTCATATATTGAGTTCGATATATCCCAATGAACCTGATATCAGAGACACCACAAAGGTTTCCACATCTGCTTCATATCTAGACATTTTATAGATTGTAGATGCTAACGGCGAAAAGACAGCTCGGCTTTATGACAAACAGGATGACTTCACATCCCCATTGTCGCCTTTCCATATTTATGTACAATAATCCATTATGTGTTTTTATAACTCAACTGATCCAATGCGCAAGAGCATGTTTTGCATATTATCAATTTTAAATTCAGCCAGGCTACTGTAAAACAAGTTGATGTTACAGGGGTTCTAAGTCAGCATTTCGCCAATTATGTGTTCATTATTCTAATCTTATTTGCTAATACAACCTGTAGTTATGTCGAATGCTGTCTGATATATTTCATTCCAATTGCTTGGCTGTTCTTTACATACTGAATTTGACTTCGAATTACTCTATTTACTTTATCAGGGCTCACAGCGGGTATTAATGGTCAACAGAGGATGCTTACTGCTTTTTGGCACCTGACTCCTCACCTGGTGTGTCTATGGGTCCTTATTTGCCCTACTCTAATTTTGTATGCGTTATGTGACTTATGAGATTGATCGCTGTTCGTTATTATCATTTTTTTTTAATGCCGAGTGATTGGCAAAGGGAACTTCCTATTTCACTTCTTAGGCCTGTTGCAGTTAATGCACGGGCGTGGCTCAAATCCAGAATCTCCAAGTCACGAAATAAGCGTTCTACCACTGAACCACAAGATATCTTAACTTTTATCACCATATGTTGTAGGCAACATATAATTACTTTATAGTGTCTTCCATATGATTTATGTCTTTCAACTGATTTGATACCCAATAGTTTGTTCTGCGTATGATCAGTTTTTAAATCGAGACAGGCTATTGACAAACAAGTTGATGTTACAGGGTTGATGTTACAGGGTTGATGTTGATGTTGATGTTATCGTCGTCATTTAATGTCAGCATTTTGCAAATTCTATGGTCGTTATAACGATCTAGTTTGCCGGTAAAACATTCCATTAGGTGAATGTTGTCTGACGTGTTACATATCAATTATTAGGCCGTTCTTGCCACACTGATTCTGACTGCGGATTACTCCGTTTATCTGATCGAGATATAGCGCTTTATCCTCCTAAGCACCTGATCCCACCTCCGATATATCCAAATTTGCTCAACTTTTTATTTTGTTTACCTTATAGATGTTATGATTGATTGATTGATTATTTATTGCTTTCCGCCACACTCAACAATTTTTCAGTTATCTGGTGGCGTCCAGTTTTTGTTGGTGGAGGAGAGAACCCAGATACAATGTACCTGGGAAGAGACCACCGACCTTCCGCAAGTAAACTGGCAAACTTGCTCACTTAACGCCGCGGCCGAGATTCGAACACGCACCGACAGAGGTGAGAGGCTTTGTGATTTTGAGCCCGATGCTCTAACCACTCGGCCACGGAGGCCCCCTTATAGAAGTTATGAGATTGATCACTGTTCGTTATCTTCACCTTTTGAAGATGCAGATATCTAAGGATCTAAGGATGGTGTTTTCAGAAAACAAATTGATATTGATAAATATATATCCCCTGAGGATTCAGGTTAGAATAGGCCCTCAGCAACTTCCGGTTTCCTAAAATCATTCGGGTTTTCGAAAGAACAATCAATGATGTATATATATATATATATATATATATATATATATATATATATATATATATATATATATTATAATCATAATAAGTTTTAAATACATTTAAAGCCACTGAAATAAGACTGGCGCTCAGGTTTATAGCAATTGTATATGTTACAATCAGGTTCTCTGACGTAGCATCATTGTTTTTAAATCGGATTGTGGAAGCTGGAGGAGATTTTTCAACTTTTGATTTAAGTTTTCAATTTTCGATCAATGTTCGAAAAATGATTGACAGGCAAAGAAGAAAATGCAATAAAAAGTTTGTTGGTTGTCTCTTTGTTTTATGTACCGTCGAGAATTCTTCACTCATACTGAGACGTCACCAGTTGTAGGTGAAGTACCACAATTTATGACTTATGCGTAGCACTTCCGGCTTTCAATAGTGAGGGTTCTTTGATGTGCCAATGCTTACATCAGCACCTTTTCCTTATCGAAAGAGGCTACTAAGTGGGGCGATTCTTCAGATGAGACCGTGAAAACAGAGGCCCAATGTCACAGCAGGTGTGGCACGACAAAGATCCCTCCCCTTTCATGGCCGTAAGCGCGGAGCATAGAGTTAAATTTTGCAGCCCTTCAGCGGCAATAGTAACGTATGTGTGCAAAAATCTCGAGCGGGTCGTTAAAGAATATACAGTAATATAGTACGCATCGTTTAACGACTAGGGATTCCAGTAGAAGTGAAAGTTGAATGTGAATATAAGAAACATATTTATTTTTTTAAAATACACAAGATTATAAACTATGACGATTCACGCCGGCATACTTCATGAAGCGCGTATTAATATAAAGCTGTTAGAATAATACATATACATATATAAGCTCATTTGTTACAACATCAGGACATGAGATGTCAAAAGGAATGATTGATTGATTGATTATATATTGTTTAACGTCCTGCTCGAGAATCTTTCACTCATATGGAGACGTTAGCATTAACGGTGAAGGGATGCAAAATTTAGGCCTATACTCGGCGCTTATGGCCTTTGAGCAGGGAGGGATCTTTAACGTGCCACACCTACTGTGATACGGGGCCTCGGTTTTTGCGGTCTCATCCGAAGGACCGCCCCATTTAGTTCCCTCTTACGACAAGCTAGGAGTACTGAGGATATATGCTAACAACCCAGATCCCCACGGGATAGTTGTCAAAAGGAAAAAAAAATTGGAAATATGATATATTTAATGGCAACATTCTTAATTCTTAGCAAATATCCTGAAGAAATAATCAGGCTAGCCAAAAAAAAAAACCAAACCGTTTTCTACCTCTCGATTTTGAAATGTGACTTGCTGTGAAGAAAACCCTTAGTTTGCTATATGTTATTGTAAGAAAGGAAAAGGGAAAGGAAAGTTGCAGACGACAGGATAGGCAAATAACAAGAAAGTGTTCCTCCACTATTCAGCTCAAATCTTAAATGTTAAGTACACTAAGATCTACCTCTTCATATGCGTGTTTCCATTCATGTACTATAATAAATGATTGCTATATTAAGGGTCCGATCTACTTGTATATCAGGACCTTTTTGCCACCCAGATTTTGCGTACCATGTAGTTTTCTCTTTTTTTCTTTTTCTTTTTTTTTTTTTACAGACATTAAAGTAGATGTCCAGTTGTGTCCGTTTTACACCAGATAGACAAGCGTATTTAATTTTCACATTCAAAATCAACATCGACAAAATAAAACGTATATTGTCGGGAAACACCCGGATTCATTAAAATGCATCAAGATTTAAACATTTACTAAATGTTAAAAAATGTTTGAATGATATAAATTAGTTCAAGGAAGAAATATTACATTGATAATTAATTTCGTGAAAGTACAAAGGAAAACAGAAACCACATTCACCGCCTCTCTCTGCATCGTGGCTGTCCGTTCAGTATAAATGCCGATGGTAAGTCGGAGAAGCTACACCACGGTACACCACGGTAGCCAGTCAAGACCGAAAAATCAGGTGAGATATTCTTTCTACAGGCTAAAATCTTAACAAATTCTAAATCAAACTTATGGTTACAAATTGATGGATTCCACACTAGAGGTTTTTTGTTCCTCTGTCTTCAATGCTAAATGTAAATGTAAAATGGTGCCATGTAACGTCTTCTGGAGCTGTAACATTATCCTATAAACTTACAATTTACAATGTTATACAGATACTCAACAAAGGATTTCTTTCTTTTATAGGAATATTGTTTATTGTTTCTTTGCTTTACGTCTCGTTGAGAATTTTTCACTCATACATAGACGTCACAAGTTGTAGGTGAAGTACCACAAATTTATACCTATGCTTAGCGCTCAGGGCCGTAACAGTGAGGGTTCTTTAACGTGTCAACGCCAGCCGTGACACGAGACCTTCTTTTTTAAGGTCATATCCGAACGACCCACTTCTAACTGCCGAGTGTTTGGCGAAGGCGCAACCACTGCCTTTTTTACGTCTTAGGTTTGACGCTGCCATGACACGGGCTACTTAGGAATAAAGTAAAACAAAGAAATATTTACTCTTTACGTTTATAAGGACAAAGAATGAACGTATTATCATTTTTTTTTTATTGTTGTAGATATATGATATCAAACAAAACATATATATTAATTTATTACAATAACAATTTTAAGAAATTGATATATCGTAAAACGTTGATACTTTGGTTTTCAATGGGAGAAAATTTAACTATAATGTCGTTGATATAATGAACACTTTCGGCGATACTTTCAATGATTTACAGTAGAATAGCATACCTTGAGTTAATGATACAAAATTTCCTGAGATGAATATGTGCCAGAATCAAATAATTTTAAAGATAACTATAAGAAAATGACTAGTAGCACATTTCATACATTTTTTACGTTTCCTCACCAATCTCCAGCATCATTTGGACCATCCGATATAAAACAAAAAATATAACGTTCAACATATCCCTGGATCATATCTCTCTTTACAATCCATTAACAAAACCAAATCAAAATAAAATTGATGATAGTTCGTTCAATTTCTATCATCATATTAAAATATACAGACATCTAACCCTGGTCGTAAATAAAATCTACACGAATAATAAACATATCGATTTGATGTTGAGTACATGAGATATTGAAGGCTATTCATAAGATTGTTTGAGTCATGAATGCACTGCGGCTTTTCATACTAATGACTACATCCATCTACTAGGATAATTTTTTTTTAAAAAATGTCAGTAGTTGTATTTTAATGTTTCAGGAAATTTTGGTCAATTTATCTTACTTCTTATCCTGAAGGTTAACATTTTTAGATACTTTTCGAGGAAAATATTATCAATTCTGTGGTATAATATTCGATAATAGGAAGTTGTTCCTGAGTATTTGAATTTAACAATATTACTGAATTTCCGCGAAATTACAGACCATTGGAAATTACGGACGGAAAATAATTTTCTGACGTACATACATTGAGCAATTCATAGTTTTCATTTCTTTTCTAATAGAAATGCTGAGACTTCTAGCCCTCGCTTCCATCATTGCCTGCGCTGTCGCAGACTACTACCCAAAGTCTTATGGACTTATGATGGGTAGCGTTGGAGGCGGATCTCTTGTTGGCGGAGGACTGATCGGCGGAGGATTAATTGGTGGAGGTTTAGGTGGTGGATCAGCTGCCGCTGCTTCCGCTGCTGCTGCAGGAGGTGCTGCTGCCGCTGCTGCCGCCGCTGCCGCTGGACGAGGTGCCGCCGCTGCCGCTGCCGCCGCCGCTGCCTCTGGTGGTATTGGAGGAGGAATTGGCGGATGGGCCCCTACTTACTACTTACAACGCACATATAGCGTCCCAGTTTATGGATTAATGGGCGGTGGTCTTGGTGGTATTGGAGGTGGATCAGCCGCTGCCGCTGCCGCCGCTGCTGCCTCTGGTCTTGGTGGTGGTCTTGGAGGTGGATCAGCCGCTGCCGCTGCTGCTGCCGCCGCCGCTGGACAAGGTGCTGCTGCTGCCGCCGCCGCTGCTGCTGCTTCTTCTGGTCTTGGTGGTCTTGGAGGTGGATCAGCCGCTGCCGCCGCCGCTGCCGCTGCTGCTTCTGGTCTTGGTGGTGGTCTTGGAGGTGGATCAGCCGCTGCCGCTGCTGCTGCCGCCGCCGCCGGACAAGGTGCTGCTGCTGCCGCCGCCGCCGCTGCTGCCTCTGGTGGTGTTGGAGGAGGAATTGGCGGATGGGCCCCCTCATACTACCCTGTTATGATGGGTGGCTTCAGAAGCAGAAAGGTAATTTTATCATGATATAATTTGCTGAATATTATCCAAACCATTATGGAACTGAATTAATGAATTTTCATCAATGAAAAAAGTGTGGTTAATAATAATGTTTATCTTTTCAGGTATATTAAATGTAAAAACCAAAGACAGACGAGTTTTATCAGTTTTTGGCTTTAGTGTTTGTATATGTATATGTATGGAATAAATGTTAAAACAGTTTTAGGGGTGTTTTCTTTGTTCATAATTGCCACATATCGCAATCTCTTTGTGCAATCATTTCTGGCAATATAAACACAGATCAGTGTCAATTATATCTATCCATTTCCACGTTTCCCTCTTTAAATTCAGAGACTAAGTGATAGAATGTTTGTAAGATCCAAACGAGTCCAAGACAGGGTTACATTTGAGGGGGGAAAAAGTCAAGTGGGTGTTTCTAAAAAGTATCAGCCAAGATCATAATTATGCACGATTATCGCCCGATATCGAAACTGGTCCTGATGCTGAATGTGTTCCTGGATATAAGGACATCGGAAGTAAATTGAAGATGGGGATGGGGATTAGACACTGATGGTGTTTTATAGAACTACAGATATCCAATTTTTTTCACTGCTTTAATACAAAAAAAAAGTTGACAGAATATTGAATTTATATGCAATATACCAAGTAGTAAGTGAACTCGCTGAGATATTGAATTTTATGAAATGTATTTAAAAATAATGTGTGTCATTAAAGAAATATATAAATGAATACCCTCTATGTCATGATTTTGTAAGTTGATTTAAAATGTCTCAGTGTACACACCCAATTCGAATTTAGTGAGTTTATATGCTACATGTTAAACTTATTAACTTATTTGGATGTAAGGGGGATGAGATGAGGTGTATCGTCGCAAGCCATGGCTGAAATATACGCTCTTCTCCTGAAATATACGCTCTTCTCCCTTTTCACCTATGGCTCTCTGCGTGAAAATTTTCTCATTTTTCATAAATATGCATGATGCAATTCGGTCAATCGCTGGGCTTCTGAGCACAGGTTAATCGGTGATTTTAAATTGTTTATAGAATGCGAGCAAATTACATTTAACCACCTGCATATATACAAATTTGACGATTTCAACATTGAACAGTTAACAAATGAACAAACTGACGTGTTGGGCTGTAATATTTCTAGTCAAAGATAGTTTCTTTGCATAAAGCACAAGTTTTCATAACCGCAGCCATGATTAAGTTAAACACGTCTATGCTACAATTGTATTTTAGGCTAAGCGTGAATTCTATCGGTCGACGAATTGCATTATTATTTTCATGCATATTTATGAGAAACGAGAACACGTTCACGCAGAGATCCACGGGTGAAAAGGAGAGGGGTGTATATTTCAGCCAGGGCTTGCGACGATGAAAAGAAGAGGGGTGTAGTTCACTAGTAGTGTATTTTAATCAAAACTAATGGATTTAATCTCTTTCTGACTGAGGTGTCCGAGACTGGATTTGCGACCTTTATAATGAAAATTCTACAGGCCAAATTTCTTCTAAATTTCTTAAACTGATGCAGTTTAATATAATAAAAAAACTCCTTGTAACTATTCCAAATAAATTGGATCATGATAATTTCGTTCGGTTTATTTTTTAATTTTTGTCTATCTATTTAAGTATTTGTTGTGACTTGTTTGGAACTACATTAAACTACCAAAGCTTCAACACTTTCAAAAGTTAAAATATGCTGTGGCGAAAAATAGTAGTAAAGAATTCGGATTCATGATAAAATGTATAAATATTAAAGCCTTTAGCAAGTGTCAGTGATATTAATCATTTTGAGAACGAAAACCTTCCTTGATAATTAATTTCATAGTACTATTTCATAATACTATTAATGAAAAAAAATCCCCGCGGAGATCCTGGTTGATAGAATAAATTATCAGTACCCCTTCCTTGCCGTAAGAGGCGACTACATGGGGCGGTCCTTCGGATGAGACCGTAAAAAAACGAGGCTCCGTGTCACAGCAGGTGTGGCATATTAAAGATCCCTCCCTGTTCAAAGGTCATAAGCACTGAACATAGGCCTAAATTTTGCAGCCCTTCACCGGTAATGGTGACGTCTCCATATGAGTGAAAAATTCTCGTGCGGGACATTAAACAATATACAATCAATGTTAATAGAATCAACAACCACATTCTCCGCCCCCTTTCCGTATCACGGCTGTTTATATATATATATATATATATATATATATATATATATGTGTGTGTGTGTGTGTGTGTGTGTGTGTGTGTCGTTTGCATAAGATTTACTAGAACAAGTTAACCAGTACAGACCCACAATTTTTGATAAGATATTGATTCTATTTAGTTGAAGACATACACATTTGACTGTGTAACTATTTATGATTAAAAATTCACGGATGTCGTAGTTTTTCTTAGGCATCTTTGTTAAACGATTTGCTTGCCACTATGTTGTCAGATTTTTATCAAGCTATATTGTCATCATACAGTATATACATACAATTACATTGGCACACAAAAACCCACAAGGATCTCTTTCATATGCAAGAATTACAAATCTATGACCAATTATTTCAATTTGAACCGCCTCTTTTAATGACGGATGTTTTTACTCCTTTATTCGATATAGTAATATAAACTTTACTATAGATCAGGACGGTAAAAAACTTTGATTCACCATAGTAAAAACGTCATACTTTGATCACCATTGTAAAAACTTCATACTTTGATTCACCATAGTAAAAACTTCATACTTTGATTCACCATAGTAAACACTTCATACTTTGATTCACCATAGTAAAAACGTCATACTTTGATTCACCATAGCAAACACTTCGAGACTGTATTTAACAATAGCAAAGCGTCGGTGCGATCATTTACTGAGGTAAGAAAACCTTGACAATCTGATGAAGTTCGGTGATATATCTGGAAATTTATCTTAAGGCAGTAAATGCGTTTAAAAAAAACCCATAAATGTTTTGGTTTTCTAAAAGAAAAAAATCATGAGCGAATAGCAGAATGCATCTTCATACCAGAAGTAAAACACGTTAAAGATAGGCTATACTAAAACCACCTGTAAAAATACCTGATATATTTTCTACAACTTTCTCACTAACAGACAATATATTTGGGCTATCTAATAATTGCCAACATTTTGGATAATAAATACGTAAATAAATAAACAAATAAATAAAAATAATATCCATTGGAATTAAATGCAAAACAAGAAACGTGATATATTTCAGCACATCTGGTATTGTATTTTATTTGCTGTTTTCGATTCTTAATAATATAAAAAAGAAAAGTCTCATTAACGTGGTTTACTTTTAACTCTTATAATTCCCATCGTAAAAATCATTGAATATCTAAATTAAAAATCCAATCTAATTTTAAACTTATTCTGATCGTCATTTTGAATGAACTTCATGACTAATAGATATACTGATATAAATTTTAACCCGAGTAAATAACACATATAAAGATAATCATGATTTTGTCATGAGTGTACATTTTGGTTTTTGAAAGAATGGCTAACATCCGTTGAATGCGTCTAATTTAATCTGTTAATAATCACATAGTAATGTACAATATACACGAAATTATGATTCCAATTGAGGGAATCATATCGACATTATGATTTCATATAAAATTTTCACTTCCGTTTGGGATTACGTTAATATCAAAACTATTGAATTTCAGAGAAACTATTGAATTTCAGAGAAATTAAACGTTACTAGTATTCAAAAGCAAGGACTGAAAATGACTTGTATCACATCTACATACATGATTCATTTCATTTGTCTTCCAGAATTCCAAAGATTCCTCCTAGCCCTCACTTGCTTCACTGTCCACACAATTACAGATTACTACCTAATGTCTTATGAGTTTGTGATGGGTAGTCTTGGGGCGGATCAATGATTGGTGGATGAGTAATTGATGTGTGAATCAGCTCAAGATTAATTGTTTGTGGTGGTCAGCCGCCTTGTCGTTGCTGCTTCTGGTCGTGGTGGTTTAGGTGGTGGATGATCAGCCGCTGATGCAGGATAACACAGCAGCTGAATCTGGTGATGTAGGAGATTGGCTCTATACATACTAAACTGTACATGTATCTACAACCCACGTAGAGCTACCCAGTTTGATTTGATTATGAGCGGTGGATCCACCGACCCTTTTGGTTTGACTGGTCATAGTAGTTGATCAGCTTCTGCTACTGCCACCATGCTGCCCCTGGTACCTCTGGTGTCTGTGGTTGGCATGGTGGATTAGCCACCGAAGCTGTTATCTCGGTGCCGGTGGTTGGTATGGTGGATCAGTCACCGCCGCTGTAGTCTCGGTTCCAGTGGTTGGTATGGTGGATCAGTCACCGCCGCTGGTGTCGGTGGTTGGTATAGTGGATCAGCACCGAAGCTGTTGTCTCGGTGCAGGTGGTTGGTATGGTAGATTAACCTCCACCTCTGTTGCATCTGATCTTGGGAATGGATCGACTGTCGTCGCTGTTGCTACTGCCACAGTTGTAGTGCATACAAGGCCTATAGCTACCCATATTTGATGTAGCCTCAGAAGCAGAACGGTATTTTTTCTTTGATTACCTTACTGAAAATAATAAGAAAAACTATTGAATTAGATCTTAAATTTGTCATGAACGAAAAATAGCATGGGTAATGATATGATGTATCCTTTTTCAGGTATACTAAAGGAAAACAAAACAGGGCAGTTTTATTGGTTTCCGGTTTTGATGCTTGTATATCTTAGCTTCAGGAAGCCCTTAAAAACTTTCATGTTTAGAATAAATATTTTGAACAATTTTGAAGGTAATACATTTTTAAACTAAAAGTACTACCAATTTCAAATACTACTAACTGAATAATTACAAATCGCATCGCCATTAACTGACATGAACACCCGGACGATACTATGAAAAGAGAAATTTGGCGCAAATGTATTTTAGTGCAAACGCAAGTGCCAAAACATTGGTGGTAATCAAATTTAGCGCACAGTCGATTTGTTGCAAAATACATTTTGTGCAGAGTTTATGGTTTATCCACGCCTATTTTTTCATAATCTGTCCAGCGTCCGCTCAATAGTTTCCGATCGATTTATAATTCAGGTACTATAAAGTATTAAGGTAAACCTGCAAACAAAGAATGCTACGGTGCATTGAGAAACGAATTCCAAGTTTGACATACTGATTTCCTTCTTGAAAAGTTGATGACAGTTTCTTCTTCGTATTTCTTAAACTCTCCGTCTTGAAGCCAGTCCAAGTCCTGTTGCTCGTCCGAACGAAATCAAAGGCAAAATGGACTTACGAAAGTAGTTCACTGCACCAAGGCATACACCCTTTATGACACAGCGTCACAAGATGGCGATTTGAATGTTTTCTGAAATACTTTATATCGATCGATTTGGTTGTCTATCATGATAGTGCAGTGGTGTAAGCATCCGGCTGATGAACCGTAGACCGCAAGTTCAAATCCGCCAGAGGCTTTTGTTCCTTATTTTCGGAAATAATTATTTACTTATTATATTTCATCATATCCTTCATAACTAAATCCATTTCTGCTGATGTGAGAAACTCTTTCAAGGTGTAATGAGTCACCAAAAAACTGTCGAAGTCGTTTGAAAACAGGACATTCTAAACGTATTGACGTAGGTTTTATGTATCAGGTTAAATATGTAGATTTTATGTACTAGGTTTTATGTAAATATTATGTAGGTTTTACTTGGGTATAGTTCTGGCTGTGTTTAACATAATCTTTTAGTAAGTAACAATATATTTTCTCTGTGTATATGATAGCATGTAAATATAATCCGATAACGGATTATGCACTTGTGATTTTTAAACAATGCTTTATTTAGAGTAAATAGAAAAATAGTAGACACATTTACGCGCATGGGCAATTAACACGCTTCCAGTTTTGACCTTGAGGCAATCAATGTGGAGAAATATTGGTAGGTATAAATGAGGGTGTTGCTAAAACGCAGAATGGTGATTAAACGAGGAGGTCACTATTTCGTAAAATCAAAAAGCTTATAAACAAGAAACGCAGAAATTACTGTAAGAACGTGAAGTCATGCTCACGCCGTTTCATATACTCCATATGTATTTTAAAAACATAATAACTTATTATGAAAAATATTAAGCAAGCACTGTGAGGTGTTATCCCCCTTTTCTCGTCTTAAGCATTTTCTGACCCCCCCCCCCCCCCTTTTCCCCCGATTGTGATAGTATATTGTTAAAAATAAGTGAACAAATAAAAGAAATACACTGAAAAAGATTTGAAAATAATTAATCAAATTTCACTACTTCTGGCTGCTACCCTTAGAAATAATTTTATAAACTTATTCAATGAATAGGAAGTTTTCACTCCTGTCCTCCCACAAACCAATATTGAAAAATATATACTACTCAAAGTTTGATAAGGATCATATTTTTCAGCACTTGTAAAACTTTCAACAAAGGTGAATGACAACCAACACAGAGTGATTTATGTTCAGAAATGTTTACTTCAAGAAATTGTGACAGAAAAATTTGGCAAACATGACATTTCATCGCATACTCCTAAGGTAAAGGGAGAGTACCCTGAAAAGCATGGTAATTTCATGATCACGGAATTGTTTAAACTCTGCACATTCCATTTCACACTGCACAAACAAGTGTCAATAGCGGGTATGGCCTCCGTTAGTTCCAATGACAGCTTGGCAACGTCGTCTCATGCTTCCAACGAGGTTTTGAATGGACGCAAGAGAGATATTGTTCCATTCTTGGATCAGAACATTTTCAAGTTCCTGGAGGGTGGCTGGTTATACAGGACGACGTGAAATCGCTACCTGAAGCATATTCCAGACATGCTCGATAAGGTTGAGGTCTGGAGAACGAGCTGGCCAGTCCATACGAACAATTGTCTCACGTTCCAGGTACTCGTCCACCACCCTAGCACGATGTGGACGTGCATTATCGTCCATGAGGATGAAGTCAGGACCAACAGCACCAGCATATGGTCTCACGTACACATCCAGGACTTCATCCCTGTAGCGCACTCCGGTCATCGTGACTCGCCTTAGGACATGGAGATCAGTTTGTCCAGCTCGACTGATTCCTCCCCAAATCATCAACGACCCATCACCATATCTGTCATGTTCAGCAACATTAGCGTCCTGATATCGTTCTCCTGCCCTTCTCCACACTCGTGCACGACGATCTGTGAAGTCAACACAAAACCTCGACTCGTCTGTGAAAAGTACAGGGGCCCAATCAGCAACCCTCCAATTCACATGAGCCCTGGCCCAATTCAAACGATCTTGTCTGTGTCGCTGAGTAAGAGGGATGCGAATACAGGCTCTCCGGGAACGAAGACCACCTTCATGAAGACGATTACGCACAGTTTGCGTGGAAATGTTAACTCCAGTTGCATTCAGAAGATCATTTCTAAGCGCAGTCGCTGTTGCAAACCGATGACGTCGTGCTGAAATCAAGAGAAAACGGTCATCTTGCTGCGTGGTGGACCTTTCTCTGCCGCCTCCATCTCGATGAGAAGCTGAACCATGAGCTTGATACCGGTTCCAAGCTCTGCAAACAACGCTCTGACTGACACCCAATAGCTCTGCAACGTGACGTTGTCTTGCACCATTTTCGAGCATTCCTATGCATTTGGCCAATTCTTCAATAGTCAAACGACGTCTTTGACGTTGTGGAGGCATTTTCATAGAGTAACAGTGACTTAAACGAGGTCAGATGTAAAGACAATGGCCAAATTCAAATCAACGACAAGCACTCAGAAATGTGAATAATGTGGGTACCATGCTTCACGTGCTACTCATGATCACTGCAGCATGCATTTCCCTACCTAACCTGTGTTTTGAGGCTCAAGAGGGGTCAGTCCAACACTATGATGAAATTTGCGTGTCTTATCAATTCATATATTGATTTTATAATGTAAAAACTATATGATCCTTATCAAACTTTGAGTAGTATATATATAATATAATTTTCTGTAAAAGTTTTCTAAACATGGCCTTTTTAAATCGAACTTGTTGTTAATCGATCTTAATATTTTTAAGATAACTGATCTTCAATTTTATTTTTGTTACATATATATATATATATATATATATATATATATATATATATACATACATACAGTCATTGGACAAAAGTATTCGTCGCTGACGTCAAAATGGCGACGATTTGTTTACATTAACTACTTCATAAAAATTACTCTCCTGGTTTTAATATTCGTTGTCCTACCTTAAAATTTTGTGAGGTTACCCTTCATTTTGATTACTTCTTGTAGTCGGGTTGGAATTGTGGCATACAGCTGGCGAACATAATCTACCGATATATTTTGCCAGAAACGTGTAACTTCCGTGATCAGCTGATCTTTAGAATCGATGATGTTTCTTGTAGATTGTAGGTGTCTGTTAAGTTTTAACCAAATATTTTCAATTATGTTAATATCGGGAGATTGGGCTGGCCATGATGTAGTGTTTATATTATTTTCTTCCATATAGGCTCTGAGTAATCGCGATCTATGTACGGGGGCATTGTCATCTTGAAATACATAATTTGCATGAGGAAAATGCCGAACAATAACTGGCCACAAATTGTTTTCTAGTATCTCAATATATTTTTCAGAGTTTATATTACCGTTAACACTGGTCAATGTTCCAACACCATCGTAACAAATACAACCCCAGATCATAACAGACAGCTTGCGTTTCGATGGCGCGCACACGAGATGGGGGTTGTCAACTTCGTCGGTCTTTCGCCAGATATATACGCGATTGTTGTTACCTATTTCTACTTGACACTCATCACTAAATACCCAGTTCTTCCAGTGATCATCAACAGTCCAGTTTTTCCGTTCTCTGCACCATGAAACACGTTTTTTCCTGTTACATACTCTGACGATCATTTTCTTTTTCTGCACCCGTCTATTGTACCCCATTTCAAATAATTTTCTTCTGACAGTTTTTGAACAAAATGTAGAATCCTTTGCTTCATTTATTTCATTTGTTATATCATCCAATGTTCCGCTCCTGTTACTTTTCATGATTCTTGAAAGTTGGACTTCATCGCGCACGGTGAATTTTGGCTTCCGGCCGGTTCGACGTCTGTTTTCCACACTTCCATGAACTTCAAATTTTTTAATAATACTGACAATAGTAGTCCTAGGTATTCCTAACAACCTCCCAATTTTAGCCTTATTCTTCTCTGTCTTGTAAGCTTCAATAACTTTTAGTCTCACGACGCAATACAAAACTAGCCGTGACGAGTTTACAACACCAGAGAAATTTTGACGTCAGCGACGAATACTTTTGTCCAATGACTGTATGTATGTATGTATGAAAGCATGTCGGGTTCAGAAATTCTTCCCATGAATACGTCATAGTTTTTAGATTAGTCATTGTTTACAATTTTTGTCGACTGTCAAAATATTTTATAAAGAAAGCTCGGAAAAATGCCCCCTCGTAAGGCAGAGGAATTTCCGGTGGCCGTGAGACTTTCAACTTTCAAGAATCATGAAAAGTAACAGGAGCGGAACATTGGATGATATAACAAATGAAATAAATGAAGCAAAGGATTCTACATTTTGTTCAAAAACTGTCAGAAGAAAATTATTTGAAATGGGGTACAATAGACGGGTGCAGAAAAAGAAAATGATCGTCAGAGTATGTAACAGGAAAAAACGTGTTTCATGGTGCAGAGAACGGAAAAACTGGACTGTTGATGATCACTGGAAGAACTGGATATTTAGTGATGAGTGTCAAGTAGAAATAGGTAACAACAATCGCGTATATATCTGGCGAAAGACCGACGAAGTTGACAACCCCCATCTCGTGTGCGCGCCATCGAAACGCAAGCTGTCTGTTATGATCTGGGGTTGTATTTGTTACGATGGTGTTGGAACATTGACCAGTGTTAACGGTAATATAAACTCTGAAAAATATATTGAGATACTAGAAAGCAATTTGTGGCCAGTTTATTGTTCGGCATTTTCCTCATGGAAATTATGTATTTCAAGATGACAATGCCCCCGTACATAGATCGCGATTACTCAGAGCCGATATGGAAGAAAATAATATAAACACTACATCATGGCCAGCCCAATCTCCCGATATTAACATAATTGAAAATATTTGGTTAAAACTTAACAGACACCTACAATCTACAAGAAACACCATCGATTCTAAAGATCAGCTGATCACGGAAGTTACACGTTTCTGGCAAAATATATCGGTAGATTATGTTCGCCAGCTGTATGCCACAATTCCAACCCGACTACAAGAAGTAATCAAAATGAAGGGTAATCTCACAAAATATTAAGGTAAGACAACGAATATTAAAACCAGGAGAGTAATTTTTATGAAGTAGTTAATGTAAACAAATCGTCGCCATTTTGATTGAAGAGCTCATTAATTATTTGAAGATATCATCAATTCATTTGACGTGCTAAACAATTCCATCAATTACTTGAATTGATGATAGCATTAATAATTCTGCTGAATTGATGCACGTTACATTTGAATTGTTGCTCTCTTCAAGTGACTTGATGATATCAACAATTAAATTGATGCGCGCTACAATTCAATTGAAGAGAGGAATAATTCAATTAATGCGGGCATCAATTCAAATAATGCGTGCAAGAATTGAATAAAAACGATCTCTTCAATTGAATTAATGCGTGCAGTAATAAAATGAAAATAAACGAGTCTGGTGTCTATAAAATGTTTGCTTCATTTCAGATCGATTTACGTCAAGTAAAAGTTTGCACATGTACCGAAACCTTCCGGATATGAGTTGAACCCGACGAGGTACAGCGGAAAAATAAAAAGGTGAAAAAGAATCAGTGTATAAGATGACATTTATGACCTTAGTTAGAGAAATCAACAGATTCATTCCACAATATATGAAATAGCCAAACGGTTGAAAGAGAATTTATGCTTGAATTGAATTAAATGGTCATCTCATCATTAATCTAAATAGTAAGATATCAGTAGTTGGATTAGAAATAAACTGTTAGAAGTTCTCTCTTATTTATTATTGAAGTGCTTCAGTCTCTGTTAGAGAAGATGTTTAACTTGCTGACTTGATAAAACCATGAATTTATCGTGGTTTTGTACATACAACACTCCCTGTTGTATATTGAATAAGAACACACATACACTGTATTATCTGTAAATACATGTTAAAATCGTTTTGCAACGAGAATAGGGAGGGGGCATATAAACCTTGTCTCTGCCCATAGGTGTCGCTGCTCGCTAACACCTCCGTCAATGCCAAAATTTCAAGATTGTAAAATGCGTTGTAAACTTATACAAACATTTAAGTAAGCTTAATTAATTTATGATGCGGAATATTAGAATAGAATTGTTTTATCACCTGTAAACAAATTCCTAAAATCTAAGCTTAATTAAAACAAAGGGTACGCGTCCGATTTTAGGTGTTATCTTAGCTCTATCATTTCCGTTCCGTTTCCGTTCTTCGTTTTTGCAGCATCCGTGTAAATGAACCATCACACCGCAGTGAATTAGTAGAACCCTGTTTTTATACCGACATTCAAGCCTTAAACAACTTTCACTGTTCAGCTGTGTTAGAACACATAATTATCTCTTCAAATCTATTCCTATTTCTATTGAGGAAAGTCTCACCCAAAAATTAGAAGAAAAACAACATTTGTAACCGGTAAATCCACAATATTGCTGCCATGAAAACGTCATACCCTGTCGATCATTTACACCCGTCGTGAGCCCTCTATCTTGATCAGGTAAACGAAGTAATCTGAAGTCAAAATTAATAGGTAAAGAACGGTCTAACAATTGGTATGAAACTCGCCCGACAGTTTTTAAACCCATGACAGGTTGCATTGGTAAACAGTCATATTAACGACCATGGAATTGGTGAAATGCTGACTTTAAACGAGACTGTTGAAACAAATGGGAACATCGATCAACATGAAAAATACAGCAAATAACAGCAAATACAGCAATAAAGAGCAAATACAGCATATAACAGCAAATAACAGCAAATACAGCAAATACAGCAAATAACAGCAAATACAGCAAATAACAGCAAATTCAGCAAATACAGCTAATAACAGCAAATACAGCAAATAACAGCAAATAACAGCAAATACAGCAAATAACAGCAAATAACAGCAAATACAGCAAATAACAGCAAATACATTAAATAACAGCAAATACAGCAAATAACAGCAAATACAGCATATAACAGCAAATAACAGCAAATAACAGCAAATACAGCAAATAACAGCAAATACAGCATATAACAGCAAATAACAGCAAATTCAGCAAATACAGCAAATAACAGCAAGTACAGCAAATAACAGCAAATAACAGCAAATAACAGCAAATACAGCAAATAACAGCAAATACAGCAAATAACAGCAAATACAGCAAATACAGCAAATAACAGCAAATAACAACAAATACAGCAAATAACAACAAATACAGCAAATAACAGCAAATAACAGCAAATACAGCAAATAACAGCAAATAACAGCAAATACAGCAAATAACAGCAAATACAGCATATAACAGCAAATACAGCCAATAACAGCAAATAACAGCAAATACAGCTAATACAGCAAATAACAGCAAATAACAGCAAATACAGCAAATAACAACAAATATAGCAAATAACAGCAAATACAACAAATAACAACAAATAACAGCAAATACAGCAAATAACAGCAAATACAGCAAATAACAGCAAATAACAGCAAATACAGCAAATACAGCAAATAACAACAAATAACAGCAAATACAGCAAATAACAGCAAATACAGCAAATAACAACAAATACAGCAAATAACAGCAAATACAGCAAATAACAGCAAATACAGCAAATACAGCAAATAACAACAAATACAGCAAATAACAACAAATACAGCAAATACAGCAAATAACAACAAATACAGCAAATACAGCAAATAACAGCAAATAACAGCAAATACAGCAAATACAGCAAATAACAAGAAATACAGCAAATAACAGCAAATACAGCAAATACAGCAAATAACAAGAAATACAGCAAATAACAACAAATAACAGCAAATACAGCAAATACAGCAAATAACAACAAATACAGCAAATACAGCAAATAAAAGCAAATAACAACAAATACAGCAAATACAGCAAATAACAGCAAATACAGCAAATACAGCAAATAACAGCAAATACAGCAAATAACAGCAAATAACAGCAAATAACAACAAATACAGCAAATACAGCAAATAACAACAAATAACAGCAAATACAGCAAATACAGCAAATAACAACAAATAACAGCAAATACAGCAAATACAGCAAATAACAGCAAATAACAGCAAATACAGCAAATAACAGCAAATACAGCAAATACAGCAAATAACAGCAAATAACAGCAAATACAGCAAATAACAGCAAATACAGCAAATAACAGCAAATAACAGCAAATACAGCAAATACAGCAAATAACAACAAATAACAGCAAATACAGCAAATAACAGCAAATACAGCAAATACAGCAAATAACAACAAATACAGCAAATAACAACAAATAACAGCAAATAACAGCAAATGCAGCAAATAACAGCAAATAACAGCAAATACAGTAAATAACAGCAAATACAGCAAATACAGCATATAACAGCAAATAACAGCAAATACAGCAAATAACAACAAATACAGCAAATACAGCAAATAAAAGCAAATAACAACAAATACAGCAAATACAGCAAATAACAGCAAATACAGCAAATAACAGCAAATAACAGCAAATACAGCAAATAACAGCAAATAACAACAAATAACAACAAATACAGCAAATAACAGCAAATAACAGCAAATACATTAAATAACAGCAAATACAGCAAATACAGCAAATAACAGCAAATACAGCAAATAACAGCAAATACAGCAAATAACAACAAATACAGCAAATACAGCAAATAACAACAAATAACAGCAAATACAGCAAATACAGCAAATAACAACAAATAACAGCAAATACAGCAAATACAGCAAATAACAGCAAATAACAGCAAATACAGCAAATAACAGCAAATACAGCAAATACAGCAAATAACAGCAAATAACAGCAAATACAGCAAATAACAGCAAATACAGCAAATAACAGCAAATAACAGCAAATACAGCAAATACAGCAAATAACAACAAATAACAGCAAATACAGCAAATAACAGCAAATAACAGCAAATACAGCAAATAACAACAAATACAGCAAATAACAGCAAATAACAGCAAATAACAGCAAATACAGCAAATAACAGCAAATACAGCAAATAACAGCAAATACAGCAAATAACAGCAAATACGGCAAATACAGCTAATAATAGCAAATAACAGGAAATACAGCAAATAACAGCAAATACAGCAAATAACAGCAAATAACAGCAAATACAGCAAATAACAGCAAATACAGCAAATAACAGCAAATACAGCAAATAACAATTATGTTGAAATTACCTACCAGCTGGGCATATATTCTAGTTCTGGTGTCTGTATAAAAATGCAGGTACAATTGATTATTTCAATTTTCCACCTTGGTAACAAAATAAAATCTGTTTATTTGAGAATGTATAATTTAACATATTTAAAAATAAACAAAAACAAAAACTTTCCTTTACAATGAAAAAAGATAAATTATGCTTACTTGCAAATTTTATCAAATTGGTTCTGGGAGATTAACATTTTACGTTTTAGCGATAGAAAGGGAGGTCTACAACTCAATAATTGAATTTCAAATGAACATTACATGGCAGCCAATTATTTTGTAAGCAAACAAACAGTAACTGTCAGACTAGACATAAGCATGCGAATTAAGAATCGCCAATAGCAATCTTGATATGTATTTCAGAATTCAAGGTGTTGCATTTCTTTCATTATGACATACGATTTTTAAATGATTGTCTACACAAAATATTTTTCGTAATTGGAATTTGTAATATTTTCGTCAAATTGAAACATATCTGGCACCCATGATTGCGTGAATAAAAGAAAATTATTTCTTTTAAAAGTTGGTGCGGATATTAAGGTTAACGCTATTGTAACATGAGCCAATCACCCACTCGCCTGTGCTTCACTTGCGTGATCAGTACAGAAACTCTACCCCATCACTAGTAAAGCTAGCTCACTAGCGAGATAGTGGAAGTTTCCTTTATACTGTCTACTACAGTAAAATACAAAATTTAATGAATGAATATCTAATTTGTTTCGTTTTGAAAAGATCGTAAATTCTTGATAAAAGATCCATTTTTACTTTGGTTTCAGTATAGAGGTGTATTGAGGAGTTATTATGCTTATTTATAAGTATACCGTAGTATTGATATTCTTATTAAAATCAAACTTACAGTGTGGGGCATATGTGCCTCAAGAAAGATCCTATGACGGGGAAAATTTTGAAAAAAAACCTTGAATGGTTCTAAAAAAAAAAATGTTCAATATTTCTTGATATGGATTGCTTTCTTACTTTTTTTTCTGTTGCGAACTCTTTGTTTGGTAAAGGTTAATTACTTTTATTCCAGAATTTTAAACTTTAAATTATAACATGAAATTCTACTAATAAACATATGGTTTGTAAGATTACCAATCACTATAAATCTAAGTTACCTGTGTTGCTTTTTGATTTCTTTAGATGAAACAAGATCTATGATTTTTGTTTTCTTGAATTGTTTCATATTTTTCTCCTATTTCTGGCGACGCATCTTTTTATTATTTTCCCGTGTATCTTCATACATTTTAGAAACTGATCAAGATAAATCATGTTCATATATCATTATTATTGATAAAGGTATTTCTGTTCTAGGGATAAAAAAAATATGACGTAATGAAAATTAATAGCAACCTTTCAGTATGCCCACATTCGTAATCATATATTCCACGCAAAATGTTACTTCCGTGAAAGTGGTCCATGGTATCTTCAGTCAGGGTCATGTTAATACACAAGTCTAATTAATCTTCCCCCCTGCTTCCATTATGTATCATTTTCTGATTTTCTCTAATATTTCAAACCTAAGGAATTCATTCAGAAATTTGTACAATAACTTTTTTTAATAAAAATTATTTTGTTGATTGGGGGTTGGATATTCTCAACCTAGCACCCCCCCCCGCGCACGTGTGTGTGTGTGTGTGTGTGTGTGTGTGTGTGTGTGTGTGTGTGTGTGTGTGTGTGTGTGTGAATCTTGAATGAAACTAAAGCTAATTACTGATTGGTTTTAAATTTGATGTCCAAATATTCCTTTCATTTCTATACAGTCTACAAGAACTACAATTCCAGACGAATAAAAAAGCCCGAACATATATTGTAACGATAAAGAAAACCGGTTTTAATCCATTAAAAGTGCTGCATTTAAATGTAAACCTTTACCAAATGTTATACCATTTGTCCAGAAAATCTCTTTTTTAAGGGGAAATAACTTCCTCGATAATTAATTTTAAAATCACAAAAACTCAACAGCTTACACTGCGCCTTTCTGTAACGTGGCTGTTCAACTAGTATATATATCGCCCAGAGTTGAAGAAGCTTCACTATACCACGGTAGCTAGTCAAGAACGAAAAATCAGGTGAGAATCGTTTGAATATTTCACAAACTCTCAAACAAATTTATCATAAAATATGTAAATTAACAGACTTTAAAGTTTCCCTAAATCTTCGTTGAAACAATACTCTACTGAAATTGTAATTGAAATTGAAACTGCGCGTGTCATGTAAAGTTACAACGTCATAAGAATTGAGTTTCCATTGATAAATTCCGAACTTCATACTACGTCATTTTATATCTAATATTTTAAGATTATTAACTTATGTGCATTATTTACGGTGGACATTTTTTCCCTCATAAACAAAACAAAATAATAATAATAATAATAATGATATAAAATATAAAAAAAAAACAAACAAACAAACAAAAACAAACAAAAAACAAAAAACAAAAACAAAAATCGAAAGAAAAAAAATAACAAAAACAAAAACAAAAAAAAAAAAACAAACAAACAACAACAAAGAAAAAAAAAAAAGATAAAATGAAACAAAAGTTTATTCTCTTATTTCTGTTCAAAACAGATGAACCAAAAACATGTGTGACTGATAGCAGGCCCATATTACCAGGTTAAATAGCGACCCGCTGTAAAATCATGCTACGGATATTCTAATGATGAGTAGGCTATATATATATATATATATATATATATATATTATCTATTTCCGGAATTATATATTTTCTAGCGCATACAAGATAACGTTCTGTTACAGTTCTATTGCAGTTTCATTATTATATTAAAAGAACTGTATTTTTTCAATAAAATACATGTTGAAAAACTTTAGATAATTTTCAGTTGATTATCTTCACGCACAAGCGGTATATGAAAATCGAGGATTGTCATGATGTATACGTGTATTGTGATAGAATATGAAAAATAATTCTATTTTGGCTCTTTTGCATAGTCTAGGATGAATCATGTGTGATAGCGCATCCTTTCCCAATATTGTTTAACTGTTGAATAAAAGTTGTTGTCTTTTTGGATAAAGCAGAAAGCCGTACTAAATAAATATCTTTTAAGTCTCTTCACACGAAATTCGGCCATTCTGTGTAGGATTTAAGATATTAATTTAAGTTCATTCGCTTCACATTTTCATACAACAACTTCGGAAAATGCCATGAAATTTGCTTTAATATTTTACTTTTCATGGATATCTAATGATCCCAAATATAACCAGCAGTAATTTCAAATTTTCTTATGACTATTTTTCATAAGCAGGAGCACAAATATAAACGACAATTTGCCAGCCTATTCTCTACGTACATTTCCATAGAGGACCCTTTTGGACTTTTTATAAGAATTACGGAAAGTAACGAATATGAATCCTTTATATTTGATATATGATTCACCTTTTCTGTTGTTCTCCTTTTAACGTCCAACAATTTCAAAAGCTATATAGCATACATGAAAGTATGGCCAATACATGCATGTCGAAAGATTCTTATTTTCAACTTCCGAGGACATTGTACGTAACCAAATTCCTGACATTACTAGTTTCTGAAATAAGACAAAATACATTACTTTCATTTTGCGATTTTTTTCAACTTCAAAACTACCGAATTGAATAGACATAAAACTCATTATTCTTTATCGTAGTTATGGGATTGATTACTCTTTGTTATCTATACTTCTTGATAGAACAATATTTAAAATTTAGGGCCGAAATGGGCTGTTGTAGCACCTACATTGAGCAATTCAAAGTTTTCATTTCTTTTCTAATAGAAATGCTGAGACTTTTAGCCCTCGCTTCCATCATTGCCTGCGCTTTCGCAGACTACTACCCAAAGTCTTATGGACTTATGATGGGTAGCGTTGGAGGCGGATCTCTTGTTGGCGGAGGAATGATCGGCGGAGGATTAATTGGTGGAGGTTTTGGTGGTGGATCAGCTGCCGCTGCTTCCGCTGCTGCTGCAGGAGGTGCTGCTGCCGCTGCTGCCGCCGCTGCCGCTGGACGAGGTGCCGCTGCTGCCGCTGCCGCCGCCGCTGCCTCTGGTGGTGTTGGAGGAGGAATTGGCGGATGGGCCCCTACTTACTATTTACAACCCACATATAGCGTCCCAGTTTATGGAGTAATGGGCGGTGGTCTTGGTGGTTTTGGAGGTGGATCAGCCGCTGCTGCTGCTGCCGCCGCTGCTGCCTCTGGTGGATTCGGTGGTTTTGGAGGTGGATCAGCCGCTGCTGCTGCTGCCGCCGCTGCTGCCTCTGGTCTTGGTGGATTCGGTGGTCTTGGTGGTGGATCAGCCGCTGCTGCTGCTGCCGCCGCTGCTGCCTCTGGTCTTGGTGGATTCGGTGGTCTTGGTGGTGGATCAGCCGCTGCCGCCGCTGCCGCCGCTGCTGCATCTGGTCTTGGTGGTGGATTTGGTGGTGGATCATCAGCCGCTGCTTCCGCCGCCGCTGCTGGAGGTGCTGCCGCTGCTGCCGCCGCTGCTGCTGCCGGACAAGGTGCTGCTGCTGCCGCCGCCGCCGCTGCTGCCTCTGGTGGTGTTGGAGGAGGAATTGGCGGATGGGCCCCCTCATACTACCCTGTTATGATGGGTGGCTTCAGAAGCAAAAAGGTAATTTTTAATTGATGTTACTTAATATTGATTAAATCATTATGAAACTGCATTCCGAAAGCTTTACTTAAAATAGCAGTGTGAAATGATATATTTTCCTTTTCAGGTATACTAAAATGGAAACGAAGACAGGAGAGTTTTTTTTTCTTGGTTTTGAGTTGTATTGTTAGTATTTGTATATATATATATAAATATATGTATGTAATAAATTTCACAGCACATTCACATATCTTTTTTTATTTGTGAATGCACTTGAAAGTCATTTTAAGAGATGGGCAAACACGGGTGCCTGGATACACCAGAGTAAGCATCCCCTGTCCAGCTGTCACAGCCGCCGTGAACACGTAAATGGACCAATCCATAATCAAAATCAATGATTGAAGAACTGCCTAACAATTGGTATTGAACTATGAAACACTTTAAACAGCATTTAACCCATTAACTGGTATGTTGGCTAACTAGGCCGTTGTAACTGCAATAGAATTTGCGAAATGCTGACTTTAAACGTGACCTTTGAAACCCCTGTAAATCAACTTTGTAGCACCATCAATAAAACCTTGAAACTTTTCATACCTTGAATTGGTATAGTTAAAATATTTGATACCATAGTAAACTACAGTAATAATCATTTTGATTCTTAAATAAACGGTATACAATTGTTGGGAAAATTTCTTCATTAGACTCGAAAGTTGTCTACAAGATACCGGAAATTGGATGTCGAGCAATCTTCTCAAACTCAACCAGGAAAAATTGGAATTCTCTGATCAAAACTCTGATCCAAGGATATCCATAAGTTACATCTTAAAGTAGGAGATGACATCATAAACAGTGTTACTTCGGTTCGTAATCTAGGAACGTTCTTTGACTAGCACCTTACCATGCTAGCTACTATAACCAAATCATGCAACTACCACCTTAGTAAATTGTAATAATCCGTCGTATATCCAGGAATGTATGTAAAACACTGGTAAATTACCATTACTACAAGGCTTGACTATGGAAACAGTCTAATTTAAGGCATGAACAAAGGGCACATCAATCGATTACCTAGGGTTCAAAACGATGTGGTACGCTTCACTAACAGATCCAGAAAGAGAGACCACATCATGCCCGTCCTTGGAGAATTGTATTGGTTGCCAGTTGAGTTCCGGTCGCAGTACAAAATTCTACTGTATGCGTACTCATCACTACACGGAATTGCTCCGTAGTATTTTCAGGACCTAATAAACGTAAAGGAACAATACCATTCACTTCGATCGGATTGAAGTCTGAGGCTTGTATTGCCACAAATACGCTCTAAGACCTTTGGTGAAAGAATATTCAGTTTTGCTGCGACAAGGTTATGGATCAGCCTTCTTCTGCATATTTGACACGCCAAATTCATCCAATGTTTTAAAATCACTTGAAAACTCACTTTCATAGATTTAATTTTAGTACCATTATCATTTCGTTTCTTGTACTGTTATTTTAATTTGCTAGTTTTATTATTAAAGTAATGCATGTTATGTAAGTTTCCTATGGCGTTTCTCGTTGTTTGTGAAGCGCCTAGAGTGGTACTTTATCATATGTGGCGCTAGATAAAGCATTCATTTTATTTATTATTTAAGAATAATATCAAAACTCCCTTAAAAACAAAAACAAATGCGTATGCATTTCGTTCTGTGTTTAGTAAGCTAGAATTGATGAAAGAATTAGATTAAATGAGGAATATGTACAGTTTCCATATGACTACGGTTGTAAACATTTTGCTTCGTTGTAAGGTCAACTATTATATTTGTATTTTAGACGTTCTGTATTTGATCAACTTTTAAATCAAGGCCAGCTACTGGAAAATAAGTTGATGATATAGTGGATTCAACAATCTCGCTTAAAAGTCAGTATTTCTCAAATTCTATGGCCCTTATGATGATCTTATTTGCAAATACAACATGTTGTTAGGTTGCATGCAATCTCACATATTTCACGTCACTGTTAGACCGTTGTTTACTAATTTTGACTATGGAGTACTCCGCTTGCCTGATCAAGATACATGGCTCACGATGGGTGTGACCGGTCAACAGGGATGCTTACTCGAAAGATATCATCTCTGGTGTGTTCAGAATTTCTTATTTATCCTATTCTTAATTTTGTATATTTTAAGGAATTTATGATATTTATCACTGTTCGTTATGTAAAGGCCAAGATAACTAACAGTATTCAATCTCGTAATTCCTATAACAAAACCAAATCAGAGAGATGGATAAACACGGACACCTGATCATACAAGAGGTGAAATCAGGTGCCTAGGAGGAGGAAACATCCCCTATCGACCGGTCAAGTTCTACTGGCAAACTATATAGATCGTTATAGCGACCATAACATTTGTAAAATGCTGATTTTAGACAAGATTGTGCAAACCCCTGTAACATCAACTTTTTTAACAGCAGCCTGCCTCGATTTAAAAACTGAATATATGCAGAACAAACTCTTGCGTATCGAATTAGTTGGGCGATGTAGATAGTGATGGAATATTCTCACATAGATAAGGGAAGCTGACAATGGAGAAATTGAAATCATCCCGTTTGTCATAAAGTTGAGTTGTTAGTTTGCCGCGATCATCTATTTTCAGTAAAATATCTAAGTACGAAGCAGATGTGGAAGACCCTGTTGTGTCTTTTATATCAAGTTCACTTGCATATATCGAATCTACATATGGATGAAACGTATCATTGTTAATAGAAATTTCGACGATATATCTAAATGTTGATTTGGAGATCACAGCAAGATATCTTTTTGTCAGGTAGAAGCTTTTGACTGAATTCTGCTTCATAAAAATATAAAAACAGGTCAGCTAACAAGGAACACAATTCATGCTCATGGGAATTCCAACAGACTGTTGGAAAACTCGATCACCAAAGACTAAGGAGATATTGTCAATGAGGGACTCTAGCATTTTTTAGAAATCAACTTCAGAGTATTTTCATTTTTGTTCAACAACTGTCTATGATATCAAAACGTCTAGTCTTTAATTGTATTATGAGGTGTGGTATTGCAAAGTGTTGTAAAATAATACGTTTTAATGTTGTTAATTTGAGAAACGTTTTGTGAGTGTAAATTCAGTAAAAGTTCTTTAGGATTTTAAGAATCCACGTTTGATTAACACCACTCATCGCTATGTAGTGGCGCAGTATGTTTGAAGTTTCTCCTTCACAGCAGTTAATATTTTCATGAGGAGCAGAGACAGGGGCTTGATAGACCATTTACTAGATCCGCCAATGTATCTTTGTTTTTGAAGGTTTGTATGGAGTTTAGGGATCCAGTATAGGTACGGTAACTCATATTCATCCGCTCCATTGACTGGGATATTACATGTATTTAAAACTGAAGCATGATTTTGAAGAATTTTATCTTTTTGAAAGGGTAGTTGGAGTATAAGTGCGATTACTAAATGTGGAATCAATGAATTAAAGTCGTTTAGAATGCAGTTGTAATAATGAGCCTTACAAACAAAATACAGTGTTGTTGCCAGCTTTTTCAGCTGGGACCAAAACATTTTCCACATGTAACCTACCTAACTCTTTAATCACTTCTGGTTTACTAAATACAGAAGGATAGATGATACGCATTTTTGTTTTTACATGTGTAATACGGGATTTTGATATCCCTCTTATACCTTTTATCCGTTTTCACAAGGTGTCAACGTCTTTTTTCAGATTTAGCCCATCATCTGGCATAATCATCGACAGAATTAAGAATAGAGATGAAGTCGCCAGTGGAAAGACCGAGGTTCTCTTAGGACCCTTTACAATAAGTGATTTTAGATCTTCATTTTTAACTATATCAACACTACCAGCAATGATATGTCCAGCTGGAGTATACTTAAAAGAAGACGAAGAACACGAACTCGTAGTTTGATTGAGTATTAGATGGTCTATATAAACAACACATTTCCGAAGTTGAAAATTATCGTTTATATGCAAAAATTAATAGGTTTTTAATGTTCTTTTTAACATCATTGAAACTTTCTCTTTCGGTATTCCGACGCTTGCGCACAAATTCAGTGAGAGAAGCGTCGATAGCTAAAGCCAGAATTTTGACAGATTATGCGAGAAAAGCGTTAAAATAGAACGAGATACAACTCATACGCAAACTAGAATTTACATGGAGATATTACTATGATCCTCTAGCTACGAGACACACAAGAAGAGCTTTAAAAGTAAGTGCTATTTTTATCAAAATACGGCTCTCTTTAAAAAGAAACATTATTTGATTAATGATGATTAGAAAGATTTTCTG
This sequence comes from Ostrea denselamellosa, assembly GCA_024699665.1. Lineage (NCBI taxonomy): Eukaryota > Metazoa > Mollusca > Bivalvia > Ostreida > Ostreidae > Ostrea > Ostrea denselamellosa. The sequence continues at coordinate 688,547 of JAMZEH010000034.1, read as the reverse complement.
TTATAATAATGATTTATAATTACTTAATTATAAGAAGCAGGGAATAATCCCATACTCGAGAAGCGATTGTAGACCTCTTTAAGTATTTAAATAAGTGTTTACACAATACGTGTGTTGTCATACGGAATCACGTGATGTAATGATCAAATTGTTCAAACTTGTTAGTATTGTTATGATTCTTTATTATTTTATCTATCCGTGTTTTAAAAAACCCACTCGATTAGAATATGGAAAGTGAGGTGTAGTCCTTTTATAATTGTACAGCTTTTGTCGTACTCTACATGTGCTTGTAATTATGGGTGATATTTTCATTGCATAATCCCCGAAGGAAGGAAAGAAAATGTAAATGAATGAAAGACGAGCTATATATTTTCACATCATAATTTGATTATGGCAGACGTTTTACATTTGGGTGGTTGTCTGTCAATAGATGGGTATTTTGAGCTATATTGATAAAGGACCGAAAGACCTACCTATACAGAGTCTTTTCTCTTTTATGCTTGCAGATGGTTTCGCTCTGTTTTTAATTCGCCCACACATCATAGTGCTAAAAGAAAGATAAGAGATGAAACACCGTTGGGCTAAAACAGAAAAATAAGACACAAAAGTGTTTCGTCCAGTCTATAATTTGCCCACTGACAACAAGGGCGGGGAAGCGAGTACTCCCTGGAATGCTGTAGTAACTATATAGTAACTATTTTAGATTTGGCCAACACTTTCACGAGTTGAAACCCGCAACTAACAAGATATAAGACTTCAATGGAAAGGCTAAGATAACTAACAGTATTCAATCTCGTAACTCCTATAGAAAATACAAATGAACATACCAAAGGTGGGATCAGGTGCCTAGGAGGAGTAAGCATCCCCTGTCGACCGGTTGCACCCGCCGTGAGCCCTATATTCCGATCGTGTAAACGGAGCAATCTGCAGTCAGAATCAGTGTGCCAAAACGGCTTAACAATTGGTATGAAACACATCAGACAGCATTTGACTTAGTGGCAAGTTGTACTGGCAAACTACATCGTTATAACGACCATAAAATTTGCGAAATGCTGACTTTAGACGAGACTGTAGAAACCCCTGTAACATCAACATCTTTGTCAGTAGCCCGCCTTGATTCAGAAATTGATCATAAGCAGAATAAGCTCTTGCGTATCTAATCATTTGGTAGATATAAAACCATATGCAGGTGATAATGGAATATTGCCACATAAATAGGGGAACTTGACGATGGAGAATTTGAAATCATCCCGTTTGTCCTAAAGTTGAGTTGTTAGTTTGCCGCTGCATCTATTTTCAGTAAAATATCTAAGTACGAAACAGAAGTTGAAGACTATGTAGTGTCTTTTATTTCAAGCTCACTGGAATATATCGAATCGACATATGAATGGAAATGATTATTGTTAATAGACAAAACGTCGTCGATATATCTAAATGTCAAATTGAAGGCCACAGCAAGAGATTGTTTCTTCTCATGTAGAAGCTTTTGAATGAATTCTGCTTCGTAAGAATATTAAAATAGGTCAGCTGGCAAGGGAGCATAATTCGTGCCCATGGCAATCCAACAGATTGTGGGAAGACCTGATCACCAAAGACTACACATATATGGTCAATGAGGAACTCTAGCATTTTTTAATATCAAATTCAGAGTACATGTGTGTGGATTTAGAGTGGTATTGAACAAAATAACTTTTGGGATGATCATTCACTAAATATGAATATTTCCTTTTACCATTTTTGTTCACGAAACAACTGTCTATAATGTCAAAAAGCTAGTCTTTAATTTATCATGAGGTATGGTCGTGTAAAGAGTCGTAAAATCGTACGTTATAATGTGAATTCGAGTTTTGTGATTTCAAATTCAATAAAGGTTCTTTAGAATTGTTAAGAATCCACGTTTGATTAACACCACTTCTGGCATATGTAGTGGCAAAGTACCTTTGAGTTTTCTCCTTCACAGTAGTTAATATTTTCGTAAGGAGCAAAGATTTGGTATAACATGTACTGGATCCAGCAATGTCTCAATTTGTTTCAATCAAAGAAGCTAGAGTAGATTTTTTTCTCCGAAATCGGCGACCTATAAGCCATGAAATAGACTCGCACATCATATTACTCTACAGTTGTTCTCGGCTGTAAGCTCACAGAAGGGCGCGTTTGTAGGCTTTGAAGGTTCATCACTCCCATAACAAACGAGAAATATGGAGATATCACAGACTTCTGATGTTAAGAAATTAAATTACTTTCTATTCGTAACTTCGATAACATGGAATCAATCAGAAATTTAAAATGTGAGCATTAGAACTAAACATCATATGTTATTTGAAGTTCTGATTCTGGAAATAAAACAGGGAGACGGTATCCAGCCTATTCTACATTTCAAAACAGAAGAATCTATTGAATTTGACAACAAAATACTCAACTTACTTGATCAAGATATCTGACTCATGGTGGGGGATGCTTGCTTCTCTTTGGCACCTGACTCCACTTCTGTTATGTCCACGAGTCTGCGTTTGTCTCACGTTGAAATTTGTATTCTTTTTTCGAATTATTAGTTTTGTCACTTTTTGCTATCCTCAACATTGGATATGATTAAACAATTAAAGGGAAATTAAAATTCTTTAAATTTATATAATACATTATAAAATGTATTTTTTAAAAAGAGCTTGCAAAACTAAATCCATACACTAAAATGTAATGTCATTTAATAGACAGAATAAGTAATCCAGGAAATTGATTGCAGGAGACGCACAATCTACAAACTAATTCTGTAATAAAGAATCTTGATATCATATGATAAAAATTAAATTTCAAGCTCGAAAAGGTCATTATCACGAACAATTAAAATTAATATATAATACAGTGCTTGGAAAGGTAAAGATAAGGAATAGTGATCAATCTCATAAGCCCTATAAGGAATACAAAATAGAGAGATGGGCAAATACGGACCCCTGGATATACCAGAGGTGGGATTATGTCCCTAGGTGGATTACCCTGTTGACCTTTCCTATCTGTTTTGAGGTCTTTATTTTGATCAGGTTAACGGAGCAATTCGTAGTCAAAATTGGTGGGTCAAGAACGGCCTAACAATTGATATGAAACATGTCAGGCAGCATTTGACCCAGTGACAGGTTGTATTGGCAAACTAGATCGTTACAACGACCATACAAGTTTCGTAATGCTGACGTTAAACGAGAGTGTTGAAACTTCTGTAACATCAACTTGTTTATCAGTTGCCTGTCTAAATTTAAAAACTGAATATACGCAGAACAAGGACGTTAAACAATATATATAATATATGTATCAAAATTAAATAGTTTGGTCATTAATTCAAAATTTTAATCTATACCCCCTTTCTAAGTTCCATTTTAAATTTTAAGATAAAGCTTTATGTAAAATGGTAGATATTGACATTGTTCTACTAAACTCAGATATTTATGTCATGAATTTTTCCGTATATCAAGTGCTAGAAGTAAATCATTTATTTCCAATTTTGTAGTATTAAACATTTCTGTATTTCTGTTGTTAAAAGACATGATTATGTATCTATTTTTGTAATAACTGATTTATATTTCTTATGTTGTTTAATACCTAGAGACAAAATAAGGTTAAATGATTAAATTATAAGTAAATGTTAAGCATAAAATTTAAAATTCAATGTAGGGCGCAACAGTTAAAATTTTCCTGTAATTCGATTTTTTTTTAAATTACAGAACGTTTTTATTATATGAAACTGCGTCTATTTGCAAAATGTAAAAGAAATCTGACCTGTAGAATTTTTTTTATATAGGTCACAAATCTACCCATAGACACCTTCAGTTAAATCTATTAGTTTTCATTAAAGTACACGTTTTGAAAAATAAATTGCGAAGAAAATATATAATTTATGAAACAAGTTTATTAACAAGAGGTAAATAAAATACAGAAACAAATGAAATAATAATTAGAGTCAAAAATTGATTTTTGTAATTAATTAGTCACATTTGAGGATACATACGAAGTTGAAATTTGCAAGCTATTTGCCATACGTAGTACTGTATAAAAAGAATTCATACTTCAATTTTAAAGAAAAACTAACAAATGACATTTCAAGATATACAGATTCAAAAATATGAATATTACAAAATTCAACTTAGGAATTTCATTTTAATAGCATTTGACTATCCCCCCTTTCGATCAATGAGAAGTCATCAGGAGACTTAAAATTTATGCCAATGTATTTTTTTAAAATATCATTCCTTATTTTACTTTTCATATTATTTTCAACCTGGCATTCATCAATTTATTTTCTACCGCCTCCCCAATTCTATAAATTCTTTTAAATTGAACCTGTGATTTGAAAAACTACAATTTGGAATTTCCAACCCCCATCGTTTCCAAGGTAACCATCGCTTGGATTTTAAAAACGTCCCATCACTTAGTCTCTTCCTCTCCATATAGATGGAATCTGTATAGCCTAGTATCCAAGGCCTTCCACTTGCACTCGGAAGGTCACGGGTACTAGCCTATCGCTTGTATTATATGTTGCTACAGACGCTTGATTCAAGCGCTTCAAAACTATATCGGGTAAACGTTTGAATTACGCGTGCTTCCGAAACGATAGATTTTCGGATATTTTTGCGTACTACCTTGAAATCAGTGACAAAATATTGTCGCTGATTGACTGATTGGGTGTTGTTTTCCGCCATGCTCAACAATTTTTCATTTATCTGGTGCCATCCAGTTTTTTTATTGCTGGAGGAAAGAACCTAGATATAATACACCTAGGAAGAGACCACCGACCTTCTGAAAGTAAACTGGCAAACTTTCCCACATATATCGGTGGGAGCGAGAATCGAACCGGTGCCGACCGGATGTGATAGGCCTTCTGAATTTGAGTGTAATGCTTTAACAATTTGGTCACGAAGTCCCCTTTGTCATCCCTGAAATCAATGCGCGTCGCAAAGTAAAGTAGTAAAAACTACATGTATATTTTCCTTCATTGGTAAATATGGTTTTTGATACATAAAACAATACACAAAAGTGTTTGGTAAACGAAAAACCTGTCATACAAATTATCAAATAACTTGGCATGCGCGTAAATGTACCCGTGCACCTGGAACGCTACATCGATAAACTTAAAAGATATACTTCAAATTTGGACATAAACATTATGTAATATATGTTCGGAATACTGCCTATTTTTTCAGCCAACATATTTCATATTTTCGATATTCTTTGGGATTTTCTGAAAGTGTACACAGAAGCAACACGTGTTTCCATTTCATTGAAACCAACGCAACGAACGCTTGTATTTACATCTTGAAGGTACCTGATATAGTGAGATATAGATGTCCTGGATCTCCTGTTGCAGTATACATTTGATGATGACTCAAGGGATCCTTCACCAAGTATAAATTACATGCAAGTTGATATACTGTAGCCACATAGGCCAACTAGAAACAAATGTACGAGACAAGGCCGTTTCTAAAACAATTCACAATTTGATATCATAATTAGTCGTTTCATGAAAGATAATATTTACGAGTATATTTTATTATATAACTCAATAAAAGAATATCGGCCCACAGGTTTCAAATTAATAATGGGATAATCAACTTCTCTACCAACATTTTAATTCCCAAAACCATTCCATTTTGTCCATGAGGGGCAGGATTCTGGAAAAAAAATTACCATCATATAAACAATCCTACTTTAACTACCCCTTTACGTAGACGAGAAGATCACTAGATTAAAACTTTAGGCACTGCTTTTCCATACAGATGCAACGATAATATATCCAATGTCGGGAATTTGACTAGTCCACTAGGAAATAACGTGAATGTGATGGGACTTTTTTCCAAATACACACAGATTCAAACGCAGTCATGGTCATCGTTCATATAAAAGACCTAGTATACACGATATCACACGTCACTCACTTTTACCTTACGTCAACAGACAATTAGGTCCACTTTATATTCGCACAAAACGTTACTCTGTTCCATTCAGAGGTTTGAATACGTTATTTGAAGAAGCCAAAACTAATCCATATGTGTATTTTCGTACACCAGAGTATAGACTGAATTCTATGAATATGGATATTGCACAGGCTCTTTAAACCACCGTGGGTTTTGGATGATATTAATTCCGAATCTAGCCGCCAGTTCCTTGAACTCAAATTTACTAACAAAGGAATTGAGTCCGTCAACATAAGCAACCTTCTTCGCCATAAAAAAGTTCAGTCTTGTATTCCAGAGCATTCCAAGTTCTAGTTTACACGTTGTATTTTCTACAGATATACTTCCACTATTGCATCCAAACTTTTTAACTACAAACTTAAAAGTGCCTAGATATAGACCATCTTATACTCAATCCACTTACGTGTTCGTGTTCTTCGTTTTCTTTTAAGTATAATCCAGCTGGACATATCATTGCTGGTAGTGGTGATATAGTTAAAAATTAAGATCTAAAATCACTTATTGTAAAAGGTCCTAAATTCAGAGAACCTCGGTCTTTCCATTGGCGACAGAACATCATTTCTATTATGAATTATGTCGACGATTATGCCAGATAATGGGCTAAATCTGAAAAAGAACCTGATAGCTTGTCAGAATGGATAAAAAGTATAAGAAGAATATTAAAATCCCGTATCAGACATGTCAAAGCAAAAATGCATACCATCTATCCTTCTGTATTTAGTAAATCAGAACTGATAAAAGAGTTAGATAGGTTACATGAGGAATATGTTTTGGTTCCAGCTGACAAAGCTGGCAACAACATTGTATTTGTTTGTAAGGCTCATTATTACAACTGCATTCTAAACGAACTTGGCATTAATTCCACATTTATTAATCGCACGTATGCTCCAAGTGCCCTTTCAGAAGATAAAATTCTTCAAAATCAAGCTTCAGTATTAAATACATTTAATATTACAGTCAATAAAGCGGATAAATATGAGTTACCGTACCTCTACTGGATCCCCAAAGTCCACAAAAACCCTTACAAACAAAGACACATTGCTTGATGCAGTAAATGTTCTACCAAACCCCTTTCTTTGCTCCTTACGAAAATATTAACTACTGTGAAGGAGAAACTCCAAACGTACTGTGCAACTACATATGCCAGAAGTGGTGTTAATCAAACGTGGATTCTTAAAAATTCTAAAGAATTTTTATCAAATTTGAAATCACAAAACTTTTCTCGAATTTACTACATTAAAACGTATGATTTTACGACACTTTACACGACCATACCTCATGATAAATTAAAGACTAGACTTTTTGACAGCATAGACAGTTGTTTCGTGAACGAAAATGGTAAAAGGAAATATTCATATTTAGTGAATGATCATCCCAAAATATTATTTTGTTCAATACCACTCTAAATCCCCACACAACTACTCTGAATTTGATATTAAAAAATGCTAGAGTTCCTCATTGACCATATTTGCATAGTCTTTGGTGATCAGGTCTTCCCACAGTCTGTTGGATTACCATGGGCACGAATTGTGCTCCCTTGCCAGCTGACCTATTTTGATATTCTTACGAAGCAGAATTCATTTAAAAGCCTCTACACGAGAAGAAAATAATCTCTTGTTGTGGCCTTCAATTTGAGATTTTGTTATATCGACGACGTTTTGTCTATTAACAATGATCATTTTCATTCATATGTCGATTCGATATATCTCAGTGAGCTTGAAATAAAACACACCACACAGTCTTCAATTTCTGCTTCGTGCTTAGATATTTTACTGAAAAAATATGCCAGTGGCAAACTAACAACTCAACTTTATGACAAACGGGATGATTTCAAATTCTCCATCGTCAAGTTCTCTTATTTATGTGGAAATATTCCATTATCACCTCCATATGCATTTTATATCTCCCAACTGATTCGATACGCAAGGGCTTGTTCTGCTTATGATCAGTTTTTGAATCGAGGCGGGCTACTGACAAAGATGTTGATGTTACAGGAGTTTGTACAGTCTCGTCTAAAGTCAGCATTTCGCAAATTTTATGGTCGTTATAACGATGTAGTTTGCCAGTACAATTTACCATTAAGTCAAATTCTCTCTGATGTGTTTCATACCAATTGTTGGGCCATCCTTGGCACACTGATTCTGACAACGGATTGCTCCGTTTACCTGATCGGAAAATAGGACTCACGGCGAGTTTGACCGCTCGATAGGGGATGTTACACCTCTGGTATGACCAGGGGACCGTGTTTGCCCATCCCTCTGTTTGTATTTTCTATAGGAATTACAAGATTGAGTACTGTTAGTTATAGTCTTTTCATCTAAACGTAATAGTTTATTAAAAGCTGGACAAATCTGGCATTAATATTAATTTGTCTTTGCCCGACAATCATGACCGGTGGTGTAGAGGACATACATCACGAAAACGCATACATTTTACAATAATAGAATGTATTACTATAATTGGAGCTATTTCTTCATAGTGTAACAAACATTAAAAATGTGTATGTTGGAATAGGAGTGATGACAACTTCAATTAAAGTCGGATTATATTATTGATTGATTGTATGTTGGTTAACGTCCCGCTTGAGAATTTTCTATTCATATGGAGATATCACTATTGCCGGTGAAGGGCTGCAAAATTTAGGCTGGTGCTCGACGCTTACGGCCTTTGAGCAGGGAGGAATCGCTATCGTGCCAAACCTGCTGTGACACAGGGCCTCGGTTTTTTGTTATCTCATCCGAAGGACCGCCCATTTTAGTTGCCTTTCACGACACGCAAGGTGGTGCTGAGGTCTAATTCTAACCCGGATCCCCATGGGGCTTGGATATGCCAGTCTAATGAAAAACCATTCTTCTTTTTTATCTAAATACACGTATTGCACAAACAAATAGTTAGTAATGTATGACTACATGATGCATACCAATTCTCTATTTTCGACTAAATCAACATCTTGCATCACAGTACCATGCTAGGAGGATTTAGACAATGTGAACAATCAAAAACCAAATCTCCCCTTTTTAAACTTTTACATTAAAGCTATTCTCTTTTCCGTAGAGCAACATAATTTAATTTCACTAGACCCTGTTGGTTTTGACATAAATTTCTTAAGTATTTGCCGCCCTCCCTTGTATGTGTTCAGCATTATGGTGACATCTACCATATCCATATCATTTTCTTCATTAGGAGGAGTAAGCATCCCCTTTCGGTCAGTCACACCTTACGATATCCCTACAACCCGATTAGGTAAATGGAGAAATCCGTAGTCACAATCAGAGTGGCAAGAAAGACTTAACAATAGGTATGAAACACGTCAGACAGCATGAAATGTCTGAAAAGTTGTTCTGGCAAACTAGATCGTTATAACGACCATAACACTTGCGAAACGCTGATTTCAGACAAGACTGTACAAACCCCTGTATCATCAACATTTTTAGCAGTAGCCTTCCTCGATTTAAAACTTGATCATATGCAGATCAAGCTCCTGCGTATTAAATCATTTGGGAGATATAAGCTCCATATCCAGGTAATGATGAAATATTGCCACATAAATAAGTTGACGATGGAGAAATTGAAATCATCCCGTTTGTCATAAAGTTGAGTTGTTAGTTTGCCGCCGCACCTATTTTCAGTAAAATATCTAAGTACGAAGCAGATGTGGAAGATTATGTGGTGTCTTTTATTTGAAGTTCACTGGGATATATTGAATCGACGTATATGAATGAATAGGATCATTGTTAATAAACTAAACGTCGTCGATATATCTAAAGGTCGAATAGAAGGCCAAAGCAAGATATTTTCTTCTCTCATGTAGAACCTTTTCACTGAATTCTGCTTCATAAGAATACAAAAATAAGTCAGCTAACAAAGAAACAGAACTCGTGCTCACGGGGATCCAACAGACCGTTGAAAGATATGATCACCAAAGACTACGAAGATATTGACAATGAGGAACTCTAGCATCTTTTTAATATCAACTTTAGAGAACTTATGAGTGAAGTCAGTATGACTTTAAATATAGGGCGCCTATAATTTTTATTCTAAATTTGACCTTTGACCAGTATTTTCTTCCGAAATTGTCCAAACCTTCAATACTTTAAAATATAATCCACGATTTCATGTTTTTTTTTCTTTAAAAGTGTATTGGTATGCCTCGGGAATATTCCGCCATACGCACAATAACAGCATCCAACACAGCAGGGATTGGCTCTTGGCATAAATGTCGTTCCATTTCATCCCAAACATATTATATAGGCGATAAATCAGGTGACCTGGCAGGCCATGGTAGCGCATTAACTTTTTTTTGCTGCTGTAGATAGTCACTAACAACGTGTACGGTGTGCTCTCGTGGATGCCCTGCTGCAGAATGACGTCAGGTTGATTGTTTTGAGTGAATGTAATGCCGTGTTGACATAGAATATAATCACGATAGCGCACGTCTGTTAAATTACCCTATACTATCACCAAAGGGGTCCTTCCATATCTTGTAATCCACCCAAGACAATAACAATCCCTCCGCCGACTTGGAGGTGCTGAATAACACAGACGTCAATGAAACATTCTCTGGAACGACTTTAAGCCCGAACACCACCGTCACTGCCGTCAAGATGAAATCTGAATTCGTCCGTAAAAGGAACTTCCGCTCAGTCTGTGTATTTGAAATGACAATGCCTCCTACACCACGCTAACCTTGCAAAACTGTGACGCCAGAGCAGAACAGGAGAGATAGCAGGTCGTCGAGGACGGATGTTGACATCTCACAATCTGTTTCATACGGTACGAGGACATACCCATGGATGCCCAGGAATGCATCTAGCGGTCAAAGAAGATTACTTGAATGGATTACGCAAATGTGACGTCCGAATATACGTATCTTAACGACGTAACGTCACACACGGGCGCCCTCATCGATGGCTGTCACGAACGATGCCAGTTTGCTGCCAAAAAAAAAAACATTTACAGTGTTATTATGGATTCCTAACTGACTTGCCACATCCCAGCTTACAGCATCCTAACAGCACGCAAACGATCATTTTCAATCATGCGAGCTATATCTCAATCTCAAAGTTTCATTACCAAAAAATGGGTTTTTTTCTGTTTCAATAAATCGAATATTTTCAATGTATACAGGAAATTCTAATCGATTACTAACCACGTGTCGCTTAGGCTCGAAACTCCAGAAAAGCGTTTTATTATTATTATTATTATTATTATTTATTATTACAAGGCATTTATATAGCGCATTATCTAACATTATAAGTATTACTCTAAGCGCTTTACAACAGACACAATTAATATATCGCCAAACATACATACAACATAGAGAAATTAAGAAAAGGACTAAATGGGGTATTTTAAAACACAAATTATGTTTAGTTACGCTAACTACAAAAAAGACTAATATAGCACACTAAAACACCACACACACACACACATCGCATATATACATACACTTGCATACGTACACATACATACATACGTTTTTTTTTTTGTTTTGTTTTGTTTTTTTAATATGACCGATACATGTAAAAAGAAATACACATAACTTAAAAGAACAATAATAGAAATGAGTTTTAAAAGTAATTCATGCATGGTAAAAGTGAGTTAAATATTTCCGTATGCAAGTCTAAAAAGGTGTGTTTTGAGAGATTTCTTAAAAGCCCACATGGATTGTTTATCTCTCAAATATCTGGGCAAGTTGTTCCAGAGAGTGGCCGCAGATTTGTCCAAGCGTCTCTCGCCGTATATTTTGGTGCGGATTCGAGGTTGCACTAGTAGTGTACAGTCCTCTGATCGCAGCGAACGTGTTGGTTGGTAAGCACGAACGATGTCTTGCATATACGTTGGTGCACTGCCGTGAAGACATTTGAAGACGTACACAAGAATTTTATACTGGCACCGGAAGGGCACAGGTAACCAATGGAGATTAACAAGAGTGGGGCTGATATGCTCGTGTTTTTTAGTTCTCGATACAACACGAGCTGCAGTGTTCTGAACACGTTGTAATTTGTTCGTTATGTTTGTCGGCAGTCCATATAACATCGCATTTCCGTAATCTAATCTGGAAGTGACCAGTGAGTTCATTAGCGTTCTACAGGCATCGTTCGTTAAATATGGACGTATACGTCCAATATTTCGAATGTGGAAGAAGCACGCTTTAGCAGTGGTACTAATTTGCTTCTCCATAGTGAGTGTCCTATCGAAAATGACACCAAGGTTTCTGACACATGAAACATTACTGACCACTGTGCCATCGAAAGAAAGTTGACAAGTTAAAAAGTCGTTCACCCGGTGTTTAGGGGCAAAAACAATCAGTTCGGTCTTATCCTGATTCAGCTTTAGAAGATTTGATCGCATCCAGTCACTGATATCTTCCAAACATGCTTCTAGACGACTTGCTATGTCTATCCAATCATCTAGTGCTTCAAACACAAGATATACTTGTGTATCATCTGCATAGCAGTGATATTCCATGCCATGTTGCCGACAAATTTGACCAATCGGTTTCGAAAAAAGACAATAAAGTCTTGGGCCCAGCACAGATCCTTGGGGCACTCCGTATTTGAGATGCATCCCATTTGAATAGATCGATCCTATTGCGACCCGTTGAGAACGATTTGACAAATATGATTTTATCCACGCTAAAGCAGACCCACATATGCCATAGGAATATTCTAAACGGTGGAAGAGGATATTGTGATCTATAACGTCGAACGCTGCTGAAAGATCCAACATGACTAAAACGGCACACGAGTTTTTGTCTAATGCTGATGTAATGTCATGATGAACTCGAATAAGCGCTGTTTCGGTGGAATGTCCAGTGCGATATGCTGATTGCAAATTGTCTAGAAGTGAATTGGATTGCAGATGACATTCAAGGCGTGTCGCTACCACCTTTTCAAGAATCTTTGATATGAAAGATAAGTTTGACACTGGACGGTAATTTTTTAGCACATCTTTATCCAATCCAGATTTTTTAAGAAGCGGTCTTACAATGGCCTCTTTGAATGACGATGGAACGCATTCTTCGCTGAATGATTTGTTGACAATTTCAGTGATGACATTAACAACACTATCTAAACAGCTTTTCAGGAGGTAAGTCGGAATTGGATCCAGTTCGCAAGATTTTGAATTAGCCTTCTGGATGATCTTACGGATTTCATCAACAGAAGCTGGGGAAAAACTAGTAAGTTGACCACCTTCAAACTTGACATCAGCCCTCAACACATCAATATTTTCTTTGTCCCTGATTATGCAAAGATCATTTCGAATAGTGTCAATTTTCCCCATGAAATACTCACTAAAAGTATTGGCTAGTTGTTCGTCGCTATCATTTGATGGTAATATCACTTCCCTGTTGTTGCCCATTAGAACGTTGGTGAGTTTATAGAGTTCTCTTTGATCACTACCAACTTCTGATATCTTCCTTGAGAAATGGTCTTTTTTACTTTGGAGCAGTAATTGATTATAAATTCTGCATTGCTCCTTATAAATCTCTTCATGGATTGTCAAATGCGTTTTTCGCATTGTACGCTCTGCTCTACGGCGTTCTCGTTTCGCTGCTCGGAGTTCCTCAGTGTACCATTCTGTGTTTGGTCGGATTGTTACTGCTTTTGTTTGCAAAGGAGCGTGTTTGTTGATAATGTTTGAAAGGTCAGAAACATATTGAGTGACGAGTTCATCGACGGTACCTTTGGGATTTTGAAACAAGGGTGAATTGTTCAGATCCTGGATGAAATCAGCTTGTGATATTTCTCTAATTTTGCGAAATTTGATAGTTTGTCTCTTTTTCTGACTCTTTTGCAGCCGAAGTTTCGCTGAAATTGCTAAGTGGTCACATGTTGAATTTCCTCTTTGGTCGAACAGATTTGGATCATGCGTAATAGGTTTTCCATGCAAAATCGAGTCATTCTCTCTCGTGATCAGAACATCCAGTGTATGCCCACGTTGGTGCGTCGGACCGATTACATGCTGTCTAAGTCCATGATCATCGAGTGATTGTAAGAATTTGAGAGCATCAAAATCTTTCGGATCGTCTAGGTGAAAATTTAAATCTCCGGTTATGACAATTTCATCGGGAATGACGGAAACTTGATCTAAAAAGTCCGACCATTCATCGAAAAACACGGTGTTACGGAAATTGTTAGTCCTTGATGGAGGCGGACGGTAGATCACATATAGATGAAACCTATCATTTTCACCACTGACTACGCATTCTAGCATTTCAAAATGGGTATTTTGTATACTGCTTGAAATTCGCTCTACCTTCATGTCAGAATTGTAGACGAGCGCTATGCCACCACCTCGTTTGGATGATCGAGATACATGATGTATATTGAAACCGTCGGGTTTTAACTCGGAAATGACACTTTTGTCGACTGATGACCCTAGCCATGTCTCTGTTATGGCAAGTAAGTCAACTTTATTTGACAGTATAAAGTCACACACAGAGAGTGCTTTATTTCTCACCGATCTACAGTTTACTGTCGACATACAGACCTCATGAACGGTGTGCGTATCAGACCTTTTCAAAGATGATAGGTTCCCAATATTCACCTTCGAATAGTGTTGTAAGTTTGTTGGTCTATTAGTTATAATCCGTTCAATCGGATGTTCTATGTGTGAGTTGGATATATTTTCCCAGGTTGACGATATGGGACAACAGGAAACATAAACTAGATTATTTTCATTGACACCACATTGATGCACTGTATGTCTAGGCCACCCGACACGCACTGTGTGGATATGCCGGATAACCCGGCGCCCTGCTTTTGTTCCCCTCCTCACCCGACAATTTCTTGTACGATCTGCTCGAGGTTGACAGAATGATGCAAAACACATCGTACGTAAATCAAAAACTGTCAAGAACGAAAATTCTTCGAAAGCCCTCTCAATAAAAGTCAAGATAAAAGAAAAACAAATTGTACGTATAAAAGTCGGATAGAAGTCACGGAACAATGAACACAATACCTAAAATCAATTAACTAAAATGCCTATTAAAGTACGAATTTTAAAACAACAAGTTCCGCAGATATGTTTAATAAGATCTCGTGTAAAAATACAACAAATCTTAAGACTAGAACATCGGTAAATTACAGGAAATTTGGCAAAAGATCGAGAGCGATAGGTGGAGCGGCCATTACATAGCGCTAACACTGGCCATGAAGGCAATCTGAACGCGATATTTAACGAATTGAGTACTTAGACACCCGTTTACTATGCTAAGTATACCTTTAAGAATAACGAGCGGCCAAAGAACACTTTTAAAAAGTTTTTACTAAACTTTTAAATGTACACAGTTTCTTTTTTCAAGTTTGCCAGTTTACTTGCGGAAGGTCGGTGGTCTCTTCCCAGGTACATTGTATCTGGGTTCTCTCCTCCACCAATAAAAACTGGACGCCACCAGATAACTGAAAAATTGTTGAGTGTGGCGGAAAGCAATAAATAATCAATCAATCTTTTTTCCTCTAGCATATTTACAACTCCAATACTTTTGTCTTCGATATCTTTCATATTGTATTGTAGGATTTCCTCATTAATCCGATGCAATTGTAGAGAATGCGTATATGAATCATGATAGCTATGGTACGTCAATCTTAACGGCTGGAAACCCAACAGAAATTAAGATAAAATGTTAATATAACAAATAGTTTCAATTTGGAAAATACAGGATAGTTTGAACTGCAATACTATACGCCAGCATACTTCAGGAAACGTAGACCTGATCACAATAGAGTGTTCACGGTGGGTGTGACCGGTCAACAGGGAATACATACTTCTCCAAGGCACCTGATTCCACCACTGGTATGACCAGGGATCTGTATTTACCCTACTCTCTTTTGTACTTTTTATAGGTTTTATAAGATTATTCACGATTCGTTATCTTCTCTTGTTCATGATCTGATTTAAGTTTAAGAATACTATGGATGTCGACATAATAGATCTAAAATTTAGTTTCTCTGTTTATTCACTACAACATGTACGGACAACTTTGACATTACTAAGTGAAGTCGAGGGTGTTAGAGGCAGATTACTTTAAAGTCATAAAAAATGTTTTGAAATAAGTTGGTTCCGCTGAAACCCTATAAAGGACTTGAATACCGTTAAAAAATAAGTATTGAGTATTATGTTTAACGATACCATGTGTTGATTATCCATTTATTTGTCATCTCTTCCTTTCATGTTACCAACGGCTATATTTTTTGTGGAAGCTAACCTTCGGACAAATCTTAAAAACCGTAAAGTAAGAAAGCAATTTTTATTTAAAGTCGAAGCTATTTACATTAACATGAATTAAAACCTCTTTAACGGACAATATAACATAAAACATAAAAAAAGTGCTATATATGCACTCACTGTCATAAAAACAGAAAATTATTAAACAAACACATATATTGACATCACAAATCATGCAAACATATGAAGGGACCATACAAACAAAACACATATACGTACAAAAGACATGAAAAAAAGCAGAGGTCAAAAGGGGCTAAATGTACACTACTAAAACAGTTGGGAAACGCAAAAGCATGCACACATATACTGGGACTAAACAAAAAACACATAGATATGTACAAAAGAAACAGGGGTAAAAATACCTTGGAAAAAATATACCGTTCACACCAAGGAGATAGGTGAACAAGATGATCAAAGTGCTGATAAGTCAGTGGGTATGAAAAACGGAAATGATATGACTCTTAAAGGGAGCGAACATTCGTCGATTATTTCTGAAGTATGTATATTTACCATAGGTTGTAAATGAAAAAAAGGGGCGGGTCTTAAATCATTTGAAATATCGGAATGTGAAAATGAGAACACGATCACAATAGTCAAATTTGATCATGTTATAAATTTCAACATGTATGAGTCGACGTTCTATGTTTCTTTCTTTTTAAAAATCAAATACTTAAAGAAAAAAGTAAAAAAGCCAATCTTTTAATCTTCGAAACTATGGTGCAATGCTTTTAGTCGTAAGATTTAAAAATCTTATAAAAATAATAGAGTTTTGTAAAATTATTTCAAATCCTGCCCCTTCCATTGAAAACGGTATATCATGCATTACTTAAATCACTTCTAAATAATGCAATGCAATGTCTAAACCGCTGGACTAAAGGCACACACACACACACACACACACACACACACACACACAAAACCAACCACACACACAGATATATATATATATATATATATATATATATATATATATATATATATAACCCCATGGGGACCCGGGTTAGATTAGTTCCTCAGTACTCCTTGCTTGTCGTAAGAGGCGATTAATTGGGGCTATCCTTCGGATGAGACAGCAAAAACCGAGGCACCGTATCACAGCAGGTGTGGCACAATAAAGACCCCTCCCTGATCAAAGGCCATAAGCACCGAACATAGGCGTAAATTTTGCAGCCCTTCACCGGCAATGGTGACGTCTCCATATGAGTGAAAATTTCTCGAGCGGGACGTTAAACAGTTATCTAATCAATCAATCAATCTAACCACTCGGTCACAGAGGTCCCTTATATATCGTGTGACGAAGTTATCAGAGAAAGTGACGCATTGTAATAAACAAAGGTAGCAAGATTGGCCTAATATATGTATATATGTAGACAGTAATATATTATGGTATGTACTTTAATGACAGCTGGTGCAGCAGCTTTAAAAATTGCTTCTGATCGTAAGATGTTCTACATCGCTCCGCACTACATTTGTTAGCCGTAGATGTACCGCCTGGGCAGACAATACCTCTTTTGACTACCTCAACATTCAGATAACAAATTTATCGCGAAATACCACCAACGCACATTTTTATGAGATTGATTTATGATTGACTGATTTTAATAACAAGTAAAAAGTAAGAAAGATTTTATGGATCAATAAAAACAAAACTTAGGACATAGGGTCGCCCCCGGAAGGTCGTATACTTACAACCGAATGTCATCGTAAGTCCGTCCCAAATCCTACATCTTTGCAAAACGACCGTACACCGAAGTTATGTCTTACGACTAATTCTAAGACTTACTACCTTTCCTAAAATGGGCATCAGTGCTTGATCGTGGCAGAAGTTACATTTGGTTAGCCGTCTGTGTATTGCGAATTACAAAAATGAAGGACCGAAAGACCTATTTTATAGAGGGTTATTTTCGCCTTTCTACACGTAAGGACGGTTTCACCCAAACTAGAGAGGATTCTTTCTCCAAATTCAACAACCCTTAAATCGTGACAATAGTATCATTCATTATACATTGTATTTGTTTGAAAGGTTCATTATTACAGTTGCATTCTAATATGACTTACCGTACCAATAATGGATCCCCAAACTCCACAAAAATCCTTACAAAGATACATTGCTGGATCCAGTAAATGTTCTACTAAGGCCCTATTTTAGACCCGAAGTGGTGTAAATCAAGAATTTTTAGTGAATTTGAAATCACAAAACTTTTCTCAAATTCACAACATTTTCTGATTTTATACCACTTTACAAGACCATACCTTACGATGAATTAACGACTAGACTTTAAACATTATAGACAGTTGCTTCGTGAACCAAAATCATAAAAGGAAATATTCATATATAGTGATTGGACATTCCAAAAATAATTTTGTCAAACACCACTCTGATTCCGTGCGCAATACTCTGAAGTTGATATTAAAAAGATGATAGAGTTCCTTATTGACAATATCTTCGTAGTCCTTGACGACCAGGTCTTTCAACAGTGTGTTGGAATTCCCATGGACAGTAATTATGTTCCTTTGTTACCTGACCTGTTTTTATATTCTTATGAAGCAGAATTCAGTCAAAAGCTTCTACAGGTTTTGGCCTTCAATTCGACATTTAGATATGTTTTTATAATCAAATTATAAAAAAAGTACTTATGCGTGGAGTCAGAGTGTCTATGATGTCAAAAGGCCTAGTTTCTAATTCGACATTTAGATATATCGACAACGCTTTGTCTATTAATAATGATCATTTTCATTCATATGTCGATTCGATATATTTGAAATAAAACACACCATAGAATCTTCCGCTTCAGCTTAGTATTTAGATATTTTAGTGAAAATAGTTGCAGGCGACAAACTAACAGCTCAACTTTATGACAAACGGGGTGATTTCAATTTTTCCATCGTCAACCTCCCTTAATTATGTGGTGATATCCCATCATTATCTGCAAATGGTGTTTATATCTCCCAACTAATTCGATACGCAAGCACTTGTTTTACATATGAACAGTTTTTAAAGGCTACTGACAAAGAAGTTGATGTTACAGGAGTTTGGACAGTCTCGTCTAAGTTTGCAAGAACAACTTACCATGAAGTCAAAGGCTGTCTTGTGTGTTTTATACCAATTGTTAGGCCGTCCTTGGCACACTGATTCTGACTACGGATTGCTCCTTTTACCTGATCGGAATGTATTGTTCACGGCAGCTGTGATCGATCAACAAGGGGTGCTTACTCCTGTTAAGCACCAGATCCCACCTCTGGTATGACCAGGGGTCCCTGTTTGAATACATAAATATGTTATAAGTTATGATATTACAGAATTAATCTACCGAAGTACATTTGCATGTTTAATACAAGCAATTGAAATACATTCATAAAAATTTTATTTTATTTAAAGGTATAATCTTCTACCAACACCTTTTGATTTGAATCTTTTATAGATGATTGCTACATCAACTTATGACTAATCCAGGCAAATATTACAATAATTATTCAGATTATGATACGAAAGAATACTTTCACATATCAATAGACACACGTTTTTGCTTTCACAAATCAGTTTAACTTTATACTAAGCAATTTTCGTCAAAAATAAAACGAATCATATTATGGTTCTTACGGTACCAATCAAAAAGTAATTAATCAATGGTATTGCTAGTTTGAGCAATTATTTTATTTTTACATCAATTAATATGTTCAGAGATGATGTGACAATGAAGTGTAATTTTCACTGTCACATGATAATAAGCAAAATTGTACTGCTTTCGGGTACAAATAGTGTACTAGTAAATTCATCACAATTTCATGACATAAAATACTGGAATATGGTTGCTATGGCAACCAAATCTTTCTGAAACCTAAGAGTACATTATATTTATGACAAATTTAATAGATTAAGGATATTGCATCGAAAAGATATTGAAATTTGACACATATTCCAGATTTTGAGATTTTTTTATATTCCCATGGCAACCAATTGTGAAGCTGTATAAATTTATTTAGTAAAACGTGACATTGTTCATTTTTTAATATTTTAAATATATAAATTAAATCATACATGACTTTCATAGCTTTCTGCTGGTGCTTTGTTCTGTAAATGATTTCATAAGACGATCCGAATTTGATTTTTTTCAAAAGTAGTCAAAATGTTAAAACATCAAATTTCCAACGTCAAAACACTGTATAATACAATATTAGTTTAATGATGTTTCATTTGTTAGAACTAACGTAGATCTTTTAGTGGGTAATAAAGTAATTTATACACCAGTAAAATTAATTTGTTTTTTTAAATAGAAAACAGGCCAAAGTCGCACCCTTTTAAGCATCTTTGGAACCATTTCCAAAGTTTTCTTGTTACCATGACAACGATACCTCAGAACAAATTTTGGTACCAAATTCTATGAGAAGGTATCAAATAATCACTATATGTCAAATTTTAGCAAAATCGGTGAGGTGACCTTTCCATTACTATTTTGAAACATTGTGATAATTACAGAGAATGACTTTTAATATCCGAGTCAATGAAGACGATGAATATGACTTACCGTACTTACACTGAATTCTCAAGCTAAACAAAACCTTACAAAGAAAGATACATTGCTGGATCCAGTAAATGTTCTACCAAGCCCATACCTTTTTTTTTTGGGGGGGGGGGGGATGACTGACCACTAGATATGAATATTTTGTATCGTTTTTGTTGAAGAAGTGTCCGTGTTTATACGTTTTAATGTTGTTCATTTAAGAATTTTTTTGCGAATTTTCATTTACGAAGAGTTGTTTAGATTTTTTAGAATCCACATTTGATTGACATTACTTCTGGCATATGTAGTGGAACAGACGTTTCTCCTTGACAGCACTTAATATTTTCGTGAGGAACTAAATTTTGGTAAACACCACTCTGACTCCACACACAAGTAATCTGAAGGTGATATTAAAAAGCTGCCAGAGTTTCTCTTTGACAATATCTGCATAGTCCTTGGTGACGATGTCTTCCAACATTCTGTTGCAATACACATGTGCTCCTTTTTTAGTTGACCTGTTTTTATATTCTTATGAAGCATAATTCATCCAAATAATTCCACCTAAGAAGAAAACATTTTTTAATGTGCCTTCGCAAACGGGATAATTATACTTCTCCAATATCAACTTCCCATCTCTATATAACAATATTCCATTATTACCTGCATATGGTGTAATATCTATCAACTGATTCGGAGGTCCTCCGTGGCCGAGTGGGTAGAGTATCGCACTCAAAATCACTACACCTTTCACCTCAAGTCGGCGTGGGTTCGATTCTCGATCGCGAGAAAGTTTGCCAGTTTACTTTCGGAAAGTTGTTGGTCCCTTCCCGGGTACATTGTATCTGGGTTCTCTTTTCCACCAATAAAACACTGGACGCCACCAGATAAGTAAAAAATTGTTGAATGTGGCTGAAAACAACAATCAATCTAATCTAAACTTATTCAATACACAAGAGCTTGTTCTGCTTGTGATCAGCTTTTAAATCGAGACAGGCCACTGAAAACACGTTGACGTTACAAGGGCTTCTACAGTCATGATTAAAATCAGCATTTCGCAATCTCTATGGTCGTTATAACGATCTAGTTCGCCAATACAACATGCTAGTAGGTCAAATGATGTCTGATGTGTTTCATACCAATTGTTAGACCGTTCTTGGCACACTGATTCTGACTGCTAATCACTCCGTTTACCGGATCAAAATGTAGGGCTCACGTTCACCAGGGGGTGCTTGCAACTCTTAGGCATTGCTTGTAGGAATTACGAGATTGAGTGCTGTTCGTGATGTTAACAACGGTTATCTTTGTTACAGCAGCTAAACGTGGACCAATCGTGAAACCTGAGGGAATAAGATGGGTAAAAAGGCGAAAACAGTGCCGACAAGAGGGTGGAACTATCAAAAATAAAATGCCTTTCAAAAAGAGGTAACATTTCTCAATTAGTTTCAAAGTATGTGCATGTACTATTACTACTTGAATTATTTGAAACATCACATTATGAAAATGAGAACACGATAAAAAAGTCCAAAATGGTCATATATAGTTGCATTGGTAAAATTTCAACGTCCCTGGTTCGACTCTTCATTTTTTTTTTAAATCAGATACTTATAGAAAAACTAAAAACGTATATTTTTTAATCTTCAAAAAGGGGGAACGATGAATGCAGATGAATGATGTAAAAATCTTATACAAAATAATAGAGGTTTACAAAAATATTTCAAGTTTCATTATTTAAATCTCTCTGAATATTGTAAGCAAACTTTTGGAGTGGTCTAAACCACTGCCCTCAAAGATGGTTTGATCAGTTTTGGTAATCGGTTCAATATAACAAAATCTATTTTATTTTCATAACTTTTTGTGAGTTATGTATCCTATTTTATCACTGATTTTAATATACATTATAAAGCAATAAAAATGTCAAATATTACTTTATCACAAGACGAAATGTATGATAGAAATATGTTTAGACTATGTAATTGCCCTCGCCTTGTCAACCATCGTCTGTGGTTCAAATGGTTTCAAAAAGGTATTTTTCCCATCGACTCCCATATTGTTAGAATTAAATAGACAAGAAAGCACTTTTTCATTTATTATCTATAGAAAAGGAACAAGTGATAAAACTGTCCGAACTTTTCTTCAGTTTAGTATACCTACAATGAAAACAAAACATCATTTACATTACGTCTACACATGAAAAATCATTCCATTTAAGTTTCGTAACCGTTCAAATGATATACCTTTCTTGTCCTACCGCCCATTCCGCCGCCCATTCCGCCCATTCCGCCGCCCATTCCACCCATTCCGCCCATTCCGCCGCCCATTCCGCCCATTCCGCCCATTCCGCCGCCCATTCCTCCCATTCCGCCCATTCCACCAAAGGATCCTCCGCCGATACCAACATAGGGAGTGAATCTACTAGCAGCAACGGCTGCAGCAGCTGCAGCAGCACGTCGATCAGCGGCAGCAGCAGCGGCGGCAGCGGCTGCTCCTTGTCCAACCGCGGATGCAGCAGCAGCAGCAGCAGCAGATCCACTTCCGGAGTTAAACAAAGGATGATATGGATTAAATCCAAATCCATTAAAGGTATTAGAGGTAGCGGCAGCGGCAGCGGCAGCAGCGGCACTCTGTCCAGCAGCGGCAGCAGCAGCAGCAGCAGCACCACCACCGCCAATGTTTAATCCAAAGCCTGGGAAGCTAACATAGGGTGTCATCTGTCCTACTGCTGCATTGTTGGCAACAGCAGCGGCGGCGGCAGCTGCAGCTGCATTTCCAGCAGCAGCGGCGGAAGCTGCTGCTGATCCTCCTCCCATACCACCAATACCAGAAGCAGAAGCCGCAGAGGCGGCAGCAGCAGCGGCTGATCCACCTCCAAAAACACCACGACGAGCTGCAGCGGCCATGGCAGCGGCAGCTGCGGCAGATCCACCACCACCGACTGATCCTATGCCAATGCCGCCGACATTTCGTCTTCGACCATAAAACCAAGTTTTATATGGGGTATACGAATTATGTTCATAATGGTGTGGATCGTAATGTTCATATTTCTCATATCTATAGGGTGTCGTATCCGTTCCATAGTATTCTTCATAGTGTTTACCATTCCTTGCTACAGCGCAGGCTATGACGCTGGCGAGGGCTAGAAGTCTCAGCATTTTTGTCCGAAGAAAAACAATGAAAAATGATACCCTAAAATGAAAATTATTTCAATGTAGCACATCCATGAGAAGATTATATTTGGGTACTTGTTTTTCAGAAAAAAGGGTCTTTGTTTCAAAAAACAAATTCTTCAGTGTGTTTGTTTGTCAGTATATGTGTATATATTTCCATATCACTTAATTCTCTTATCT
The DNA here is from genome assembly GCA_024699665.1 of Ostrea denselamellosa. Lineage (NCBI taxonomy): Eukaryota > Metazoa > Mollusca > Bivalvia > Ostreida > Ostreidae > Ostrea > Ostrea denselamellosa. The sequence goes on along the minus strand of JAMZEH010000034.1, from coordinate 664,511 downwards.
GTAAGCTCTACACTCAACAGATGCCTGCATAAGATTACATTGACGTTTCTAAATGGTTTGCTTTTGATATCATTAGAAAATATAATTAGCATTTCCTTATGTGCTGAAGGTGTGGACAATGCGCGTATGAATCTTTATAAATATACTATGCCTATTCTAATAGCTGGAAATTCCGAAAGAAATAAAAGTAGAATGTAAACATTAGAAATCAATTTGTTTATTCATAATACATCAAGATCTGAACTGCGGCACTTCATGACGGCATATTTCCTGAAGTGCATGAGCTGCAACACTTATATTATTGAATAGATAGTTTGATACAAATGTTAAAACAATTTTAGTTACAAATGTGGAAAGTATTTTACCCAACATCAATTTCTTTTAACAATATCTCGTATCTAAGAGAGAGAATCAAATTTCTTGGAAAGCAGTTTTACGTTTCAATGATAAAAAGCCTATAAATAGAACTAATTTGAAAATTGTGCAATTTCAAAAGAAGGACAATTCTTAGATATTTTGAAATTTGATGCGTAGTGATATTATACTGGGATACTCTCGTTGTAGAAATTTGATGCGTAGTGATATTATACTGGGATACTCTCGTTGCGTAGTGATATTATACTGGGATACTCTCGTTGTAGAAAAATACATATATTCACATTTATGTACACTATTTCAAAATAATGTTCTAAAAATGTACTTAAATCTCTCATTACATATTTTGTTCCAAATTGATTGATTATCGTCAATCGTTGAAAGAATAACAAATATCCAATGAATATGAAGTCATTTACGTGTATTTGTCTCTATGACCATGTACCTCTACTGGTAATGTAAATATACGGAATTCTATACCAAACATAAATATACAACATGATAGAGGTACTGCTACTGAATATAAGTATATGATATACTGTCCACTATCAAGAAAGAACTGCAACTGAACATAAAATTAAACAATTCAATCTTTTGTGTTATAAAGGAAAATTAATTTTGAGTGGTGACATATATTCCTGAAAGGAAACAGGTAGGACTCGAAGAAAAACCAAAATAAATGATTTAGCGACATGAATGAATTGAAAGAATGAAATAAAATATCAGCCAAAAGTCAAATCCAGGTATTTGTCGTTCTACTCCTCTGTGTGTGTGTGTGTGTGTGTGTGTGTGTGTGTGTGTGCGTGTGTGTGTGTGTGGTCTATTGAGTTAATTACCACGGTGAGAGTACCTCTGGAAAAGACGAACCGTTTGATTCTATTTCATTCTTTCTAAATTGAAAATCATCTCAGAAAACTTGGCTTTCAGTAGCCTGTACCTTTAACAAATGTACGTGTAAAGGAAAATATATCATGTTCAAATCAAACGAAAACCAGAAAGCGTACTTCATTTACTGCAAAAAAAAAACTATACCACAAAGCTGTAAAGACTTTATGAGTGTCAGCATCATATTTAATTTTCAAGAATGCATTATTTATTTACTGAAAAACTTTACCAGAGATGTCTTACCTGATTTCGTGTGGCTTCCACTGGCTACTGGTGTGCAGTACAGCTCCTCAGATTACCGACCCTATATATATACTTGTAAACCTACCACGTGACAGACAGGGGCAATGAATGTGGTTTGAGATTTGTATCATTTGTACACTGTATGAATATCAATTGCAAGGAAAGATAATGATTGAGAGCAGGAGACCTTGAGACCATGAGCTTAAGTTTTTGTTTCCTTGAATTATGCATTCTAAAGATTTGAACTTTACGTAATATGTAATATCATATTTGCATCTTGTGTTCAATTTAATGAATTTCATAAATGTTTTACATTTCGAACGAAAATAGCACAGTTATCCCAATAGTAAATACTCTGCAATTCATCACTGAGGATTTTGCCACTACCTTAAATTCATTATTTTCGTTGTACATTAATTTTATATGTTCACCTAGAAAAATATTCACTATTCTTACGAGCCCGACCTAATATGTACATGATTTGTAACTTTATTTTCTATGTACTGCTTTTGTTGTACTCTTCATGTGCTTGTAATTCTTAGTGATATTTACGTTGTCACCTGTGACAGGTGAAAAGTGCCACCTAGATTCCCCTTTGAGGAGCACCCAAAGATAACAAGATGTGCATTCCAGACGAGGGAAGCAGATGGTGTAATCAAGGCTGAATTTCACATTAGCTTGTTATATAATTATATAATTTAATTTATAAAAGTCCAAAATATTGAAAGCTAACCATAAAGGATACTAAGAATATATTCTATAACACCTGTAAAATATAGCTACTTTACCATACACTTAGCACCAAAACTGCAAAATGCAGCTAATCTAAAAGTAGCAGCAACACCCTATGTCCTGTTCTAGGTGGAGTGTTTGCTTTGAAGTTTAAATTGTGGGCTACAGTCCTGCTTATGTCAAGGCTGTGTCTAGCTCAAGACCTGAATATAGCTAACTGTTTGGCATTTAGTGGTGAGAATCACAGGTCTTTTAAATTTGACCTTATAAAACGGGCGTCTAGTCCTGTGAAAGATGTATTCATTTACTCATTTACTCTAAATTATCAATATGCATTACTTTAAGAATACTTTATTCGTAGGTTCTGACTTCATTACTCGGTGTACATTGTTCCTCATATATAATATGTATAATTTGTAAATGCCTCTCTCTCTCTCTCTCTCTCTCTCTCTCTCTCTCTCTCTCTCTCTCTCTCTCTCTAAATCTGTGTATGTGTCTGAAACAGTGGCAGATTTAGAGGGAAGACTGGGCCCCCGTTTTCGCCACAAATTTACAAAATAATATGAGTAAAACTCCAGATTTGTTAGAACCCAAAATGATTGAGCACTTTGACTAAGACGACATTCATATGTGCCTCCCCCGCCCTACAGAAATTCCTGGATCCTCCACTTGTATGAATTTAACTAGGAAATAATCATAATAGCATAATATGTATGCTGTTCACAACACAGGTAGATGAATGCACTCTAGATGAAATTCCGTTGTGCAGTGATCTGCAGACTTTCCCTGGGTACTTTCCCATCACTGCCATGACAACAGGTAGACTCGTCCACAGTTGGCATTGAAGGACAATGGCCGCGGGTGCACCTAGTGTTTACAATCAAAACATGCAAGATTTATGTTTGAATTTTAATTTCGTAACAGACGCTGATTCATAAGCGTATTATCAGGGGTAGGAAGTCATTACGTGTTTCATTTGTAGAAATATTCTTACTTGTCATGTTTCTTTTAAATTTGATTTATATGCAAATTATTGAAGATATTCACTTCTTTGATAGCAAAACACACGTGTCGATAAATTATAATGCAATAACCAGTTGTTGTGTTCAACTCGCTCTTCGTTGCTGTAGGATTTTTTTGAGGCGAACGATTTGGGTCTAGGTCAGCCCCGGCCTCAAAAAGGTATCGCTGTGTCCCTAACTCGACATCCAAACCTTCCATTACTTCTGAATTCCTTGAATTGGCGCTTAAATCACTGCATAAACTACTGTTGGTCTCTATACTTTCCAAATTAGCCTCAATAAGTGATACCAATATGACGTCACTGCAGAATAACCTCATTTTCGGTCGTTTCTATTTTTGCTTGATTGCATTTTGAAAGCAGGTAAAAATAACCACACTGCATGATCGATAACTGTTATTTTTGCACCGATTTTGATGCGGTTTTTTAACGCTCAACTCAGGAAAACAAATTAAACACAATTAAATGCGATTTCATTGCATAGACCCTTTAAGAAATCAAATTACTTTAATTCATAATTTAAATAAAATGGAATCAATCAATAATTTAGAGGTGAGCATTTGAACCAAAGACCATATGGTCTTTGAAGCTTTCATTCTGGAAACAAAAGTTGAGAGGGTATATAGCCTATTCTAAATGTTTAGAAAGACAAATTCATTGAATTTGATAACGAATTACTCCAATTACCCGATCAAGATAAAGGGTTCACAGGGGATGCTTACTCCTCTTTGGCACCTGATCCCAAACTCTGGCATGCCTAGGGTCCATTCTTTACAGGAATGAGTAGATTGATCACTGTTCGTCATCCTCACCTTTTCATTCATACATTAAAGTATAGTACCATTTAATATGCACAATAAGTCCAGAGCAAATGGATGGGAGGCGGCGGATAGCCTGCAAACTGTTTATATAATTACGAATCTCGTAATTGTGTGAATCATATTATCACTAATTAAAACCGAAACCAACTATGAAGAGATGAATAAAGATAATTTTCATGAGAAATTACCTTTTTGGAATCTGAAAGTATCGAACGTTTAACTACTTCCAGTGAAAATCTAAAGTGCTTAACACATGATAACATTAGACATGATAAAAGTTCTGAAATAGACGGATTTACAAACGAGTTTTGGAAATTTTTAAGCTACGATTTTGGACAAAACATTTCGAGAATAATAATCATACAATACTAGTTTGGAGAATCGTCCAACATAAGCAGAATGCTTACGTTATCCAACTGACAAATACAGACTAGTCAGTTGACACTTATGTCTAAAACTTAGATTATTTTGTTCGCTATTCGTTTAATCTCCGAATCGAGAATTTTCTGCTGATATAGTGACGTCACAAAATGTAAACGAAGTGCTACAAATTTTGAACTAAAGATGACGCTCAAGACACAGCACTAGGATTTCTGCCCACAATGGACCTCCGCTTTCTGAAAAATCTCCGAATCACCTGCTGATGGCCCCGCGTAATTTCTTTAAATTTGGCGCTGCACTGTGATTGCAGAGAATTGAATACCGGACTTTCTTGCTGCGGCGCGAATTCCTTTACCACTAGGCCACCGGGACCGCCATAAATTTCTTCTAGCCAACCTTGTTTTCCAAAGCTTTATTATACTGCATTTATGTACCAAGTGGTTTTTACGAGTTTATTTTATATTTACTAAGTGTTCTTGGATTACCTATTCTAATCAAATATCAAAATAATATGATGATCACGGTAGCTCAGTGGTAGACCGTTCGTTTCGTCTTTCGGTTATGACCTTAAAAACGGATGCCCCGTGTCAAAGTAGATGATGGTACATTTTAGAACCCTCGGCATAGCACAGCTGGTGACGTCTCAGTATGAGTGACAAATTCTTGGTGAGATCAAACAAACAATCAAATGATATGCATTCAGTCTTCTTGATATTGGCTTTAGGACCACCTCCTCTAGAAGTCATTTCTTACACTGATAATGTAATATAGGGATTTTATACTCTTCATCCTATGGGAATCCAGATTAGAATAGATCCTCGGTATCCCTTGTTTGCCGAAAGAGGCGATTAAACGGGGCGGTCGGCAAAACAAAATAATCAAGATTTAATTTAGGTAGAATAAAAGGAAATACTCTCGTTGGAAAATGCATTTTATAATGAAGTTGAAATAAATATAATAGAGGTAGAACCTATTTTCGTTTTGTTCATTTCCCTCGGGTGAGAATAGATCCTCTGTTTTGTTTGTTTGTTTGTTTTATTTATAGTCGCCTGAGCAATTTTTCAGCTATCCGGCGACTGTCACTATTACCGGTGACGGGGCTGCAAATTTAGACCTATGCTTAGCACTAATGGCTTTTAGCAGTGAGGGTTCTTTTACGTGCCACACCTGCTGCGACACGGGACCTCCGTTTATAAGGTCCCATCCGAAAGACCGTGACTCTCACTTCGTAATGCCGAGCTCTTGGCGAAGGAGCAATCACTACCTATTTTAACGTCTTAGGTTTGACGCGGCCAGCCCGAGCGGGGCTCGAACTCACGAGGCGAGAGCTCTACCACTGAGCCACCGTGATCGGTATAGATCCTCTGTACCCCTTCTTTGTTGTAAGAGGCGACTAAATGGGGCCGTCCTTCGGATGAGACCGTAAAAACCGAGGTCCCGTGTCACAGCAGGTATGACACGATAAAGATCGCTCCCTACACAAAGGCCCTAAGCGCCGAATATAGGCGTGAATTTTGCATGGTGAGGTCTCCATATGAGTGAAAGATTCTCGAGAGGGATGTTAAACAATATATGATCAATCAAGCAAGCAATCGTTTTATTTCTAGAGTACCAAAATACAAATATATAGACGAGATTGTGCAAATCCCGATATATTTACGTTATACCTTAGAAATGTAAATTACTAAGAAGAAAAAAAATAATCTGCCCTAATGTACAAAGAATTTACTTGTGGTTGTGATGAATGAAAAATGAGAAAACAGTCACTAATAAATGTCTATATTTATGTGTATAGAAAAAATATTTACTTAAAAAAACGAAATAATTCCTTTATTCAAAAGGATCAAAGCTGATAGACTTTATGGTAAAGATATCTAAAATAAGAAGAAGAAAAAATAAAACCACTTTAATATTTCACCTTTTCATTTTTTCTAGTTTTGGATGCTTACCTTGGGGTTATAAATAAGTTTCAATTTTTATGATCGTGATAAAATATGAAAATTTTCGATTAATGATACGCATTATGTTGTTAACCACTGCTAAGAAATTAATAAACCTGTAGGACTGAAAAAAAATCAGTTCCTTAAAAGAATATTTTGTGTCATAAAAATAGACAGCATAAATAATATTTCTACAGCGTGAAGTCAATTTAACTATTAACGAGTGTGATGAGAAAATTTAGAAACAAAAAACATATCTACATTATTTAAACAAAATAATTAGAATGTTAAATATAGTCTTTATAATAAGAGTAAGTTTTTAACATCAGGTGTTATCGGTCATACATGGTTTGAATGTACAATGTTTTAAGGAAGGCTTTCTATTGGATTAAAATTCCAAAGATGTCAGATTTGAAAAAAAACCAAAATATTTGAATTTGATTACAATTGTTCAATTCTAAGGAAATAGTCTGAATGCGACCAATTAGAATTCATCTTTACAATGACATAATTTGATATTGTCGTGATCTTGAAAATATTAAGTCTTTTTCAGTGCGTTCACTCGGTATGACAAAATAAGCACTATTTTAGGATTTTATATTTCATGGAAACAGATCGTCATGGGGAGTTTTCCGTTACCGAGGCAATCACTATTTCAATTTCTTTATTTCCTTCAAATACATAATGAAATCTAGAATTTCGGATTCCTCAGTTTTCGGATTCCTCAGTTTTCGGATTCCTGAGATTTTCGGATTTTATTTAGACATCTGCGCATTTACAGATACCGTCAGTATAATGAGTATTTTCTGCTGTTGCAATGTTGTGTGATTTCGCTCCTAAGGAGGTAGCAAATTATGTTCTACATTTCCAATTTATGCAGTTACGTTCTACTTATACATGCGAATGAAAACAACGGACAGTGGTCAATCTCATAATCCCTTTAAACTTTAAAGTAGGACAAACACAGACCCCAGGGCATACCAGTGGCGGGATCATTCACTGTCGACCGTTCACATCCTCCGTGAGCCTTTCCCTTGATCAGGTAACGGATTAATCCGTGCTTAAAGTCAGTATATAAAAAAACGGCCTAACAATTGGTATGAAACACGTCAGACAACAGTTAATCTAATGCCAGGTCTTGCATTGTATTTTCCTGATTATATCAATATTTAATGTGGCATTAACGCCATATTAAATTTAAGATATTTAATGTGCCATTAAGCTCCGGTGTATCATTGATTTGATGCATCGATCGTCACATTAAAGCCATATTAAAATCCACAATTTTAATGAAGGTTTGGGGGGTTACATTAAGTGGTCATTAATTATGGCGACAAAAAGGCGACGAAATGATTCAGTCTTCCGGGAATGATTTTCATTTCAAAATATGAAACGGTCATGTAGTTAGAGCGTTTGCTTATAAGCAGGGAGGGGGGTGGGGGGAGGTCATGAGCCACGTGCCATGGCCACGTCAAACCTAAGACGCAAAAGTAGGTAGTGATCGCTGCTTCGCTAAATGCTCGGCATTTAGAAATGAGAATCACGGATGTTTCGGATATGACCTTAAAATCGGAGGTACCGTATCGAGGCAAGCGTTAGCACGTGAAAGAACGGTCTTGAGCGCTAAGCATAGGTATAAATTTGTGATATTTCAAATACAGCTGGTGAAATTTCGTGGTTAAACCACTATTGGCCATACAACAATAGCTCATATGCGCAGTCCACAGAATCAATGTATAATAACCGTAGTCCATAAAAGAAAATAAAAAACACAAAGAAACTGCTATTCCATATTTCTGTGTACTCTATATATAAAGAAAGGGAAAGATAACGAACAGTCTTCAATTTCGTAAATCCTATAGAAGATATAAATCAGACAGATGGGCAAACAAGGACCCCTATATATACCAAATGCGGAATCAGGTGCCTAGAAGGAGTAAGCATCCCCTGTCGATCAGTCACACCCGCAGTACAGAGTAATCTGCAGTCAGAATCAGTGTTCCGAGAACGGCGTATCAAAAGGTATGAAACACGTCATACAGCATTTGACCTAATGGAAGGTTGTACTGGCAAACTAGATCATAATAATGACCATAGAATTTGTGAAATGCTGACTTTATACGAGATTGTCACTACAAACTCATATAATATCAGCTTATTTGTCAGTAGCCTTTCTCGATTTAAAGATTGATCATATGTAGAAAATTCTTGCCTATCGAATTAGAAATATAAACACCATATGCGTGTGATAATGGCCGTGTGGAGTGTTGTAAAGTCATACCTTTTAATGTTGTTGATTTTAGAAAAGTTTTGCGGTTTCAAACTTACTAAAGTTTTCTTAGGATTTTTTAGAATCCACATTTGATTTACACCTCTTCTGGCATATGTACCATAGTGGCACAGTAAGTTTGAAGTTTCTCCTTCACAGCAGTTAATATTTTCCTAAGGAACAAAGATAGCGGCTTGGTAGATTGTAAGGGTTGATGTGAAGTTTTAGGAATCCAGTATAGGTACGATAACTCGTATTCATCCATTCCATTGACTGGGATATTAAATGTGTTTAAAAGTGAAGCATGATTTTGAAGAATTTCCTCTTTTGAAAGGGCAGTTGGAGTATAAGTGCGATTACTAAATGTGGAATTAATGCCAAGATCATTTATTATGCAGTTGTAACAGATGTATTAGTTACGTATGATAAATACATACATTAATTCAAATTAAAACGAGAGAGAGAGAGAGAGAGAGAGAGAGAGAGAGAGAGAGAGAGAGAGAGAGAGAGAGAGAGAGCGCGCGCGCAAATGAATTGCACTAAGAACAAGCTTGTTCATCTTAACATTGAAATTGCTGGGATATTTGATTATATAACATTAATAATATTTTTGGAAATAAAATATTTTAGAAATTTATATTGCACTATAATTTCAGACCTAAAAATTCCTAAATGATATAATTTCAGCATTTCTTACTCTACATGTATTAAAAAAATTCACACTTTGAATATACATTTGGCACATTGTGTGTAAAATTCATTTTCAGAACGAAATGCCCATCAAAAGGCGTGGGAAGGGGTATTAAGAAAAAATGTTATAAATTTTCTTTTAAATTCAGATTCTGATTTAATTGTCTTGTAGTTTTATGGTAGCCATGCACATAGAACAGGGGGAATCTGTGATGGGTGCTTATTTTAAAGCAATGCAGGCTGTAAATGACGTAAATAATCTGAAAAAACAAAAGAACAAATATAATAGCATATTTCTGATTGAATATATATAATTTCAAAGAATCACAGTGAATCGGAAAGAGTAAACCCGTCTAAAAATGTCGATTCATAGAGCTTTGTCGTGCCGTAAGTAATTTCTGCTCGTTATCTTTTATATGCATTGACTTTGGAGGTCACTAGTTCGGAAAAATGCGAGAGAGGGGAGGCACTGTGCAGGTGTCAGATTTGTATACAATTTAATGTGCCGAATTTATTTCAAATTCAGTGATAAAATTTCATTTGAGTGGCACATTTGAATACTTTAAGAGCCACTCTCTTTTGGCATCAATTTGTTTTAAAATAGCTATGGAAAGGTCACCTCACCGGTTTTGCTGAAATTTGATATATAGTTTATTTGATACCCTCTCACAGAATTTGGTACCAAAATTTGTTTTTGAGGTACCGTTGCCATGGTAACAAGGACACTTTGGAAATGGCTCCAAAGATGCGGGTTGTTAGAATAGATCCTCAGTATCTCTTGCTTGTCGTAAGAGGCGACTAAATGGGGCGGTCCTTCGGATGAGACCGCAAAAGCCGTGGTCCCGTGTCACAGCAGGTGTGGCACGTAAAAGATCCCTCCCTGCTCAAAGGCCATAAGCGCTGAGCATAGACCTAAATTTGCAGCCCTTCACCAGCAATGGTGACGTCTCCATATGAGTGAAAGATTCTCGAGCGGGACGTTAAACAATATTTAATCAATCAATCAATTAACCAAAGATGCTTAAAACGGTACAATTTTGGACTATTTTCTATTAAAAACAAATTAATTTTACTGGTGTACAATTTCTTTAGTACTCACTACACGATTTAGGTTAATTTTAACAAATACAACATAGAACATTTTTAAACTAATATTGTCTTATCTAGTGTTTTGAGGTTGAAAATTCGATGTTTTGACATTTTGACTACTTTTGGAAAAAGTCAATTTTCGGTCATTTTATGACACCATTTACAGCAAAATGCACCAGCAGAAATCTATGAAAGCTATGTATGATTTAATTCATTGATGTTCCGTGGTATTTTTGTATAGGTTTGTTATCTTTTCTTAATGCATTATATTTGCAAATCCAGTTAGACTTCTTTATAAGAATATTAGAGAAATAGTTGATATCGTGAAAGTTTCCGTTTTTATCAAATATGTCTTTTATGTATGAAATTTCGCTTTTAATCTAATCTGTATAGAAAAGAAGTTTACTATTAAATCGAATTAGATTGTTCAACCAAATAGTTTGGGACAATATACATTGGTCATTTCTCTTTTTTCGTGTGTTTTATGTTTATATTCAATACAAATACCAATATTGGTAATGACTTGAACATTTGTTTTGTTTCATCTGTGCTGGTCATTTCGTATTACCCATGCTGCCTTTAGAGCTTTTAATTTACAATCGATATCAACAATGCCTGTTGTTAATACCAGTCCCGTGGGGATCCGGGTTGTTAGAATAGATCCTCCGTACCTCTTGCTTGTCGTAAGAGGTGACTAAATGGGGCGGTCCTTCGGATGAGACCGCAGAAACCGAGATCACGTGTCACAGCAGGTGTGGCTTGTTAAAGATCCCTCCCTGCTCAAAGGCCATAAGCGCCAAGCATAGGCCTAAATTTTGCAGCGCTTCACCGGCAATGGTGACGTCTCCATATGAGTACAAAATTCTCGAGCGGGACGTTCAATAATATGTAATCAATCAATCAGTCAACACTAACTATCCCCCTTCTTCTTGTTTTTCCATCAAATTGTTTCTTTTTACCCGTTTTCTTTTGCCCCACAGAAAATTGAAAATTGTTTTCGTCATTGTTTTCATAGTTTGTTTTCTAGGATATTGCAAAATAGTTGCACTATAGTATAATTGTGTTAATACTAAAGTATTGATTACTGTACATTTTCCGTTGTTATAATTGATTTTCTCGTACTCCGTATTGTAAGTCTTTTTTCCAGTTTATCATTTTTTTTTCCGTCCAGTTCATGACGTAACATTGATTAGCATCATGACTTATGTATATACCTAAGCATTCGACAGGTGCATTGGTAATATTTATGTCATATAATTTATCATATCTGTTTTTCAAAGGACTTAATAGTATTCCTTCAGCTTTATTTTTATTGAGTTGCATTCCTGATACCAAAGTGTTCAATTATTTTAATTGCAGTTTCTATAGATTTGATATTTTGTCGTCTGCGTGTTGAAGGATTTTTATTTCCTTAGTCATGAAGTAACTCTTCAACATTCTTCAACATCACACTATAGTTCAATTATATGAAAACAATAAAAGCATAGTTGTTCTAAAGTTTTAATATTGATACCACAAAACTGCGCAATAGAGATTCTTTAATTTTTAACTTGTATAAAGGAAATATTCTGTGAAGGATTTTAAATTACAGCCAGAGAAATTTTGATTCTTGTGTAACTTTGAAAGCGAGCTCAAAAATCTTATTCCAGTCAGTTCCAGTGAAAGTATACCCATTTTCTCACCATTTTTTAACAGAAGTAATTGTCTCTCTTTTTGAGCAAAAGAGATTTGTACATATCTTTACATCCTTTACTGTTTTTGTAGAAGGGTGTGATAGACGTTAGGAGAAATGGTCCTATTAAATTTGTAAATAGTGATTAGAAAGCTCAGACATTACTGTTTTTTAAGTCCAGCATATTCAATAGAATTAGTTTGTATACTTCGTGTGAGTACATCTTGTAGACTTCAGAAATTCCCATCACTGTCAAGAAGATCTCTGATGAAAATAAATCCTGCATTGTAATAATGTTTTAAGAATACGGATTCATTATCTATCTTTACATTTGGATTAAACAATACGAGTTCATTTAGAATATGAGGGTCACTTTGACTGTTGATATTGATTATTTTTACCCAACTTATGAAAACATCTTTCCAAAATATATTATTTATTCTCTTTAATATATCTAAAAGGTAATCATACCCTTTTAGCAGAAGCTCTGATATATTTGTTTAAAGCGTTGACTCTAAAAGTTTTATCCACTTGGTATTATTTTTGAAATATTCTTCTAATCTATGAAGATTTTAAGGCCATTATAAACTCAGTGTAATCAGTCATTTTTAAACCTCCAAATCTATAACCCTGCATAACCGTATTTTTTCTTAATTTTATGTGTATTACCGCTCCAAAAAATTTATACAACTCATTCTCAATCTTTTTATTTTTTTTAATTTATATATGACTGGGACATGATTTGTTGAATACAAGTTTTTATACAAATTACAAAGTGAATTCCTAATTTCTTCTGTTTTATTGATGATTTTTTTTTTTTTTTTTTTTGTCTTTTTTTTTTTATTTCATGTATTGTATTTGCAGATTGATTTTTTTCTCCTTCTTGTCTTAGGATGTGTTACTCTCTCCCATTTTCTATCCAATTTGTTTTGGCTCTAATAAATGCACCTTTAGTGGATTTAGAATAACTTTCTATTAATTATGCTTCAAGAGATTGTATTTTTTTCTTTTCATATATATTAAATGTTAGGGTGACATCTCAATTTTTTTGTTATTCTTTTTGTTCCATCTATGTTTTATTTATTTATTTTTTTAAAAAGTTTACTGAAAAGTCTTTGATAATAGTTTCTTCTTTTTCCATCTTACTTGATTATCAATTAGACTTTCTAATTCTTCATGTTTATTTTTGAACAGTTCTTTTAACTCTGAAGTATAATTTAAATCTGTTAATAGCGAGGTGTTTAGTTTCCAATAACCTTGACCTCTTTGATCTCTCTTTTTTATTAATTAAAAGGTTCAATCTGATTAAAACGTGATCTGAACTTATATTACCTTGTGTATTTGGAGGTTTTCTAAGGAAGACATTTGACATATCTAACTCAAAATTTTCGGACATGAATATAAAATCTATTCTACTTTTATGTATTACATTTCCGGTACACCATGTGAATCCGTCTCTTTCTTCGTGTTTTATCTTCTATGTATCACCTAAGTGTAAATATGACAGTAAGTCTTCTAAATGTTTTCAGCTCTTCTCATTACATATTGATTGTGAATGATGTCTAACCTGTTTATTAAGAATGGTATTGAAATCCGCTGTAAGCTTTCATAGCTAACTTGAAAACCCACGTTTTTTGGGGTTTTTTTAAATTCTATTCTATTTTTATCTTCATTAGGTGCATATACATTTACGAGTGCGAAAACCAAATCATTAACCTTAATATTAACCAAGATTTTACTACCATCAACCGTATGTATATTTATGATTTCAAAATTAAGCTTTTAATGAAGAAGAATAGATACTCCTCTGCCATGACCAGAGTCAGTATTAGAATGTATGGATGTGCCAAACCATCTTGAATCTTATTTAAAATCATTTTTTCACGAAAATGCGTTTCTTGTAGAAAAGCACATCTGTATTATTATCATTAGACCACTGATACAATGTATTTCTTTTCTCATAAACATTTAAACCCCTTACTTTCAGAGTAATACACGTTATATGTTCCATAGTGAAAATTGTAAACAGAGAGTGAATGAAATTGTTTTGTTGTAAACAAGCATTACAGATGTTGTTATTTGTCTTACTGTAGACTCTAAACATCTATTTAGACGCTTAACGGATCGACATGTTTAAAATCATTGACCAGCAAGTTCATGAACGTTCAGCTCATTTTGATTGGATTAACTTGCAAAGCTGTCTTATAACTCATGAAAATAAAGTAAAAATTATATTATTCTTGATTGAAGTGTGTATCGAACTATTGAATAGCATTTAATGAAAAGGAGGTGATAACGAACAGTGATCAATCTTTTTCAATCCCAAATGAAATGCAAATTATAAAAGTTGAGCAAACACTGACTACTGAATATATCAGAGGTGGGACCAGATGCATAGGAGTAAGCATCCCCTGTCGATCAGTCACATCGGCCGTGAGCCCTGTATCTTGATCAGGTAAACAGTGTGATCCGCAGTCAGAATTAGTGTGCCAGGAATGGCCTAACAATTGGTATGAAACACGTCAGACAGCATTTGACCTAATGGAAAGTTATACCGGCAAATTAGATCGTTATAATGACCACGGAAATTGCAAAATGCGGACATCAAACTAGACAGTTGAAACCCTTATAATATTACAATATTATTTGTTAGTATATTCCACGATTTAAAAGCTGATCATACGAAGCACAAGCTCTTACGTATCTAATTAGTTGAGAGATATAAACACTATATGAAGGTGGAAATGGAATACTGCTATAATGAATAAAAAATGGGACGTTGACGATCGAGAAGCTACAATTATCCCGTTTGTCATAAAGTTGAGTTGTTAGGATGCCAATAATATTTATCTTCAATAAAATATCTAAGTACGGAGCAGATGTGGAGGACTCTGTTGCTTTATATGGAGTTCACTGGGATAAATCGAATCGACATTTGAATGAAAATGATTATTGTTACTAGATAAAACGTCGACGATGTATCAAAATGTCGAGTTGAAGGACACAGCAAGAGATATTTTCTTCTAAAGTCGAAGCTTTTGAATAAATCCATCCTCATAAGAATATTGTAATACAATTGTAATTCAATAGATTTATATAGCGTACTATTGACCTGCGTCTTCTAAAGCGCTTTACAGATAATATAATAAAATTTATGTGAACATACGTTATACATGTGAATAGAATAAAATTTAGCGCCTTATGTAATGAAATATTACTACGCGTAATAACAAAACAATTTAAAACAACCCTTAGGAATAATTAAATACATATAAAGGATATAATCATAATACTAAACAACAGGTGTTTTTTGGGGGTTTTTTGTTGGGTTTTTTTTTTTTTGTTTTTTTTTTTGTTTTGTTTTGTTTTTCTGTAGTAAAGTAATTCTTTGAGTAAAACAGTCACAAATTAAAAGCTAATCTAAATATATACGTTTTGAGATTAACTTTAAAACTTGAAAGTGAAGTACACTGTCTGAGTTTAAAAGGCATGATCTGGATCCCATGATCTGGAAATCAGAATTTTGGCCATGGCAAAATCTAAAATTCAGCAATGATCATAATTAAAAGGTTAATTGGGCAGTGATTGGCAGTCTGTGGGTTGGGCATTTTCTAATATTTAGCAAAGAAATTCATTACTTAGTCAGATCCTGTGTGTAAAGTGTTACACGGAACATAAATTAAACTTTGTTAGAAACTTTCGGCGTTTTTTATTTAAAACAGAAATTTCGGTGTAACAAATATAAAAAGAATCAGTTAATAAATGAGCACAATTCGTGTCCATGGGAAGTCCATCATATTGTTGAAAGGCCAGATCACCAAACATTACAAGGTTTTGCCAGTGAGGAACACTACATGAAAACTATGGTTTCCATGGTGCCGAAACTGTGCGTAAATTATGCGGAAACTTAAGAAAACAAATGGTTTACGCAAAGTTTCAGTTTGGAAACTTCACGTTTTCAAGGGTTTACGCACTCAGCAAATTTAGGCCGTCCCCGATTCCAGGTGATTTACGCAGTTGAAACTTGTTAAAACCTTTGGTTTCCGTAATGTTTCCGCACTGCTGAAACTAGTCGCCACCCCAGGTTTACGCAAGATTTATGCACATATTACGCACTACTGAAACTACTTTACAACCTTATTTTATGCAGTACATAAACCTGCAGCAGCTTGTTAATGTGAAAGACTTACCCTTCTCTAAAATATGACAACATAATTGAATCAAGGCTAGACACTTTATCAGTGATATATATTGTGGTCCTGAAATTTATAAATGGTTTACCAATGGTTTATGCTGAAGAATTTACTATTAATTTGATAAAATGTTTAAAAACTGAAATATTACTCACCACAAATTAAAAGGAAACACGAAAATGAATATACAATACTTTATTAAAGATTCACTGACTTATATAAAGATTATTGAATAACAATACATACAATCTTATGTTGGGTTAAACAATCTTGTATATCTACCACAACACTAGTGTAAAGAAGAAATATTTCAGAAACACGATTGGCCTCATGGTCCAAAATTGAAAAGAGATACAAACATATATAATTTAATTGATCGTATTGTCATAGTGTCAAAACAATTCAAAATAGTGAACAAACAATATTTTAAGCGTCCTAATTGTCTACGGTGGATTAACCCTTGACCTTTGACCATGTGACCTCAAGATCAATGGACATCATCTACTCCTTAGGATGTATTAGTGCACCAATGTTGGTGTCAATCAAGCAAATAGTTATAAAAAATTAAAGATACAAAATATTACTCTGTCCTGTTTGACCCTTGACCTTTGACCATATGACCTCACAATCAATAGGGTCATTTACTTCTTAAGATGTACCAGTGTACCAAGATTGATACCTTTCAAGTATAGGGTTCTCAAGATATTGAACGGTCAGTATATTCTTATGTCCAGTTTGACCCTTGACCATGTGACCTCCAGATCAAAAGGGGTCATCTACTCCTGGCAATGTACAAGTGTACCATGTTTGATATCTGTCAAGGAAAGGAATCTAAAGATATTGAACGGTCAGTATATACCTATGACCAGTTTGACCACTGACCTTTGACTATGTCACCTCAAAATTAATAAGTGTCATCTACTAATGACAATGAACCAGTGTACCAAGTTTGATGTCAATCAAGCAAAAGCTTTTCAATATTGAGTGGACAGTATCTTCCTATGCCCAGAGTGGATTAATCCTTGACCTTTTGACCTGAAAATCAATAGGGGTCCTCTTCTACTCTTAACCAACCCACATATGAAATAACGATGTAGTAGAAAATCTGGTAGATTCATCTAAGCTTTAAATTGAAAATTCTCTCAAACAGACAATATTACATCTATAATGTTCTAAAAGAACTGTGACTCATAATGTGTGTCATACATGTAATCTGTGTAAAGACAGGACAAGGTTTTAGAACGAGTGTCCAATGTCATTGTATACCATTGATACTAAACTATGTATTACATTCAAATCACCTATTTGCATACATGAATGCAAATTACATATTTTGTATTGATTACTGAATTAATTGAGCACATATAAATTGTTTTCTACCGGCATCTTTTACCTACATATTCATATATCTGTATGTATTTTGTACACCTTACTGTATAAGTGTTCGAAATCTTAATTTTCAATATGCAGTATTCATTGTTTTAAAATTGTGAAAATGAACTATATAGCTATAAAATCTACATCCTTAGTAATGAAAATGCAATGTGACTGCGTGAATATAAAAATGTCCTAGTCGAAGTTTTATGATCAATTCGTATTTTGCGCGATTTATTATTTATTATTTTCCCCAAACACTTATTTTTACAATGCAATTCGATCTTTTTTTCTTTTTTTTTTCTTTTCTTTTTTTTTTGACAAAGCTGGACCGTATTCATCGTGAGCACTTTGTGTATTTCGCTCTATTGTTCCCATGAATGAGAAAAAAACCTGCAATTAACATGGAACTGTCAATAAATATACACAAAAGGATTAACTGGGACGGTATACACAGTCATGCTACCTTATCATACGTAACAACACACGCAGTATACACTACAGTATGTTTTCTGTTATCTCATTTAATTTCAGTTTTATTAAAATCTAGTTAATTCTAATAACGATATGATATAAAAAGTGCTTAATATTTTTTTCTCATTTAACTTTCATATTTTTTTTTTTAAAAATCATATTGAATCATTGTATATCATTAACTTAAGTTAACTTTCAGCACTACAGAAATTATTAGGAATCACAGTCTATAGTTTCCGAAGACTGAAACTTGACGGAAACTATATAATCGTTTACGCACTGCGGAAACCATGCAGGAAACCTCAACGTCAGATTTCAGCAGACTGAAACTTGACATAGACTTGCGGAAACTATATAATCGTTTACACACTGCGGAAACCTCAACGTCAGGTTTACGCAGGGATTCCATATTGTTTCAGTTTTGCGGAAACTAGCGTTTTCATCCAGTGGAACTCTTTTTAATTGCAACTTCAAAGTACTTGTGCATGGAATCAGAGTGGTGTTTAACAAAGTAATTTTTGGATTACTGATCACTTATGTATGAATATTTCTTTTTTGTTTTTATTTATGTTGAAGCAACTCTATATGGTATCAAAATGTCTTGTCTTTAATTTATCGTGAAGAATGGTAGTACAAATTATTGCAAAGTCATACGTTTTGATGTATTTGATTTGAGAAAAGTTTTGCAATTTCAATTTACTAGAAGTTCGTTTGATTTTCGTAGAATCCACATTTAATTTACACCACATGGTGTGGCCCAATACGTTTGAAATTTCTCCTTCACAACTGTTAATATTTTTGTAAGGATCAAAGATAGGGGCTTGGTAGAAAAATTACTGGATCCAGCAATGTTTCTTTTTAGCTAACCTGAGCCGAAGGCTCAAGTGACCTTTTCTGCTCAAAACTGTCCTTTGTCCGCCGTCAGTGTTGTTGTCGTCGGCTTTATCAGCGTAAACTTTTTCACATTTTCATCTTCTTTTCTAGAACCACTAGGCCAATTTCAATTAAATTTGATACAAATCATCTTTGAGGAATGGGGATTCACGTTTTTTCAAATGAAGGGTCATGTAATAACCAAAGGGGAGATAATCACAAAATTGCAAAAATAGGGTGGTGTTATTTAAAAATTTTCTCAAAAACCACTGGCAAAGTTCAAATTTACAATAAAGCTTCTTGACATAATGCAGATTTCAATTTCTTAAAATGAGGCCCCCGGTAATTGAGTGGGGCCACAATAGGGGACCAAGGTTTTATACGCGAAAATATAGGGAAAATCTTAAAGAATATCTTCTCCAGAACCACAGGGTCAATTTTAATCAAACTTGGTACAAATCATCCTTGGATGAAGGCGATTCAAAGTTCGTCAAAAGAATAATCACAAAAAATGCAAAAATAGGATGAGGTTATTTAAAACTCTTGTTCTGAAGAACCCCTGGGCCGTAAAATTTCCAATTAACATTTAAGCTTCTTGACATAGTGTAGATTCAAGTCTTTTTAATCATGGCCTCCAGGGGTAGGGGTTCAAAGTTTTATAAGCGGAAATATAGGGACAAATCTTTAAAAATCTTATCAAGAACCACTTAGCCAGAAAATATATAATTTCATAATAGAGATGAACTTCTGTTGCCAATTGAAATACCGACATTCTCTGAATTTAGGACCTTTTAAAATAAGTGATTTCCTATCTTCAATTTCAACTGTATAATCATCGCCAGTAACAATATGTCCAGCTGGAATGTAGTTGAAAGAAGACGAAGAACAAGATTGATTGATTGATTGTTGTTTTCGCCAAAATTAACAATTTTTCAGTTATCTGGTGGCGTCCAGTTTTTGTAGGTGGAGAAGAGAACCAAGATACAATTTACCCGGGAGGAGACCACCGACCTTCCGAAAGTAAACTGGCAAACTTTCGGCGCGAGCGAGATTCGAACCCGCGCCGACTAGAGGTGAGAGGCCTTGTGATTGTGAGCGCGATGCTCTAACCAATCGGTCACGGAAGCTCCCCACGAAGAACAAGAAAAAGTAAAGTGAATTAAGTATAAGATGGTCTATATCGAGACACTGCGAAGTTTATATGTAATTAAACAGTTAGTTTAAATACAATAGTGAAAGTATATTTGTAGGAAATACAGGGTTTAAATTTGAAATTGAAATATACTGGAAACGACGAAGAATGTTACTTATGCTGACGGCATCAATGTCTTTGTTAGTAGATTTAAGTTTAAGGAACTGGCGATACGATTCGGAAGGGACATCATTCATAACCGACGATGGTTTAAAAAGCCTTTGGTGGGCAACATCAGTGATTATAGAATTCTGTCTATATTCTGGAGTTGAAAAATCAACGTATGGACTAACGTTAGGTGCTTCAAATAACGTGTTCAAAACTCTCATTGGAACAGGTAAATTTTTGTGCGGACATGATGTGGACCTAATTGTCTGTTGGCGTAAGATAAAAGTGAATCATGTGTGACATTGTGTATACTTGGTTTTTTATATGAACAATGACCATGACTGTGCTAGCGTCTTGGTGTATTTGGAAAACGTCCCATCACATTCACGTTATTTCACTTATCCACGAAAAGGGGTACATAAAGTTGGATTGTTTGTATAATGGTAATTTTTTTTTCTAGAATTCTGACTCTCATGGGCAAGATAGAAAGGTCTGGGATTACAATGTTTATACAGAATTTGATTACCACCATTATATATGTGAAATATGTGTCCTGATACTCTTTTATTTAGTAACCCCTTAGTTTCCCCGACATGAATTAATCTACAGAGGCTACACGCTATAGACAACATTAGAAGATTTACAGGTCACATTTTCAAACGTTTTGGCAGAGGAAGCGTGTGCCTCTAATAGACTCCATAGAACGGCACCTTTCTTAATGCGCGATATGTCAGCCAGTATTATCTCATTATCGCTTATATTCATGAAAAAACATATATCTTCGAGGACAGGGTGTCCACCAGCAAAGATGCATGCTCGATGGTTAAATGAAAAGACGAATATAACTAACATTGAAAATCTCATAAATCCTATGTGGAATACAAATTAGAGAGTTGGGCAAACACGGACACCAGGATATATCAAATGTGGGATCAAGTGATTCGGAGCAGTAAATATCCCCTGTCTATCGGTCACACCCATCGTGAGTCATATATCTTGATCACATAAACGAAGGAATCCGTAGTCAGAATCAGTGTTCCAAGAATGTCTGTATCCTGACGTATGTTGATAACATAACGTCAGAGATTTAACGAGTTTTGGAAGGCCTCGCCTACCCTTCATACCTCCTGAATTTCGTTCAGTCAGATAAGTTCCTAATAAATTTTTCGCCGTCTTAATCGATGCTTTAGCGTTAAAGCTCGATTCAATGTATTTCTTGTCCATCCTCCCTTCCACCATCATAATAGTTGATCTATTATGACGTCTGCTAATAATATTTACGTCACAGATTTCACAATTCTTGGAACACTCCACCTATCGGGCTTTTCGATTGGTTAAAGATATAATGAGAAGTAGTTCCAAGGAGTAGCACAATTACAACAAGGAGTTGTCCTTAAAAGGGGAGAAGATTACGTTTGGGTGGATGCATCAAAAACAGAATTCATAATATTTGGGCCGCCCGCGTGGCGCAGTGGTTAGAGCGTCGGGCTCAAAGATCTGATAATCCTTGAGTCGGGGGTTCGAATCCCACTGTGGGACGTGGGTGCCGGTCTTTCGGATGAGACCGTATAAACCGAGGTCCCGTGTCGCAGTAGGTGTGGCACGATAAAGATCCCTCCCTGCTCAAAGGCCCTGAGTGCCGAGCATAGGCCTAAATTTGCAGCCCTGTCACCGGTAATGGTGACAGCCGCCGGATAGCTGAAAAATTGCTCAGGCGGCTATAAACATAATATTTGGCAGTAGGAAGCAACTGGACAGATGCAACAAGAAACTTATAAACATAAATGGCGACAAAATTAAATCGGAACATTGTATACGATACTTAGGAGCATATTTAGATGAAACTCTAAATTTTAAGGAACACATCAAAAGAAAATGCCGCACAGCAATGATCAATTTTCTCAGAATTAAAAGTGTACGTAAATATTTGGCAACAGAAATTTTGGTTTTGTCATTAGTTATTTCTCATTTGGACTACTGCAATGTGATTTTATATGATATAGCACAGAGTGAAATAGGAAAGATGCAACGTATTCAAAACATGAGCGCGAAACTTGTATTCAATCGTAAGAAATTTGATAGTTCTAGGGAAGCTCTCTATGACTTACATTGGTTACCCATCAAATCCAGAATACAATTCAAATTGTTGACGTTTATGTATAACTGTTCTGTTGGCGAAGCACCATCATATTTAACCGAACTTTTAATGAAACAGGTGCCAATTCAAAAGTTACGCTCCGCTCAATATTCTTACGGCTGCTACAACGTTCCTTTTAATAGACACAAGACGTTCAATGACAGAAGCTTCGGAACCGTTGGTCCTCGACTTTGGAACGATCTACTTCTAGAGATAAAACAGTCGAAATCACTGAACAGTTTTAAGGCGAAATTGAAAATTCATTTATTTAGAAACTTTTAATATACAATTAAAAAAAATTTTTTAGCATCGTACTAGACATTGATTCAGTTTTGTAGAATATATGTACTTGTATGTTTTATTCACTTATTTACTTACCTATCTTATGCTTCTACTATTACCTTTTATGCATATCATCTCTTTTACTACTTTATTGTACAACGCCAGTGAATACATGTATGTAAAATTAGGCGTTTTAATCCAATAAACTAGTTTCAGTTTCAGTTTGATAATACATGTATTAATTTTATAGACAAAAAAGAATCCGCAATTTAGTTTCTTATAGTATAGTGAAAATCGCCTAATCTGACACATGTGCAGTCTTTTTCATAGGGCATTCCGATCCTTATTTGTATACTCAATTTCATATTTTTATTGTGTTTTACACTGTTTATTTTGGCACTTTGAATTCCGACAAAAATGTCCCCAGGTACATGTCGGATTGGACAGGTTTCATTGTATTTTTCTTTGGAAATGTTGACTTCTAAGTTTGTTTGATAGTATATTGTTTATTGTCCCGTCCCTGTCGAGAATGTTTTACTCATCATTGCCGGTGAAGGGCTGTAAAATTTAGTCCTATGCTCGGCATCTACGGCCTTTGAGCATGGAGGAATCTTTATCGTGACACCTGCTGTGACACGGGGCCTCGGTTTTTGCGGTCTGATCCGAAGGACCGCCCTATTTAGTCGTCTCTCACGACAAGGGGTACGATGGACCTATTCTAACCCGGATCCCCACGAGATTCTCCTAAGATTACGACCAGGGACAAAGAAGGAAAATTGAATATGCATATCTCTGAATTTAACAAAAGCAACTTGTATTGCTGCTCATGAAATCGACAGGTTCTCTAAACACCTTACTTTGTTCTCCGATTTTCAACTTGTATTAGAGTCACTGGCCATCAAGAAAACTCCAAAACTCGCTACCTAAAATATTTCGGTTAACTGCCAAAAATGGTTAAAATATTGTCAAAACATCGTAAAATTACACTCAATCAACTCAAGTATCATTCGAGAGTCCATTGAATAACACTATTTTATACACTTGCATATACAGATGTCAAAAACTTACAACGGTGTCAGATAACAATCGCTTAAAAGGACTTGAATGTAAATAAGGAACACACTATACACGATTTTTGAGAAGCATTCTTTTATTCAAACAAAATATTTTAAATGTTTTTCATTGTGTTGTCATTAATCTTGGAATATATGGTGTGGCCGATCGACAGGGGATGTTTACACCTCCTAGGCAATAAATAGGAAATATATAGTACATGTAGGTGGATGACAATCCTATCATATTGATTAAAGACACCAGTGAAGTACTGTAAATCTTCATTTGAAGAAGGTTTATTTCAGTTACAGTATTATCTGATAAACATATTTTTCAAAAGTGTTTTATTTCCTTTAGAGTTAAGAGTAATAAATTATCCTTTAAAATATGCAGGCCATCATACGATTTTTGTAATGCGAAATGTACATGACTTGAATCAGATATCAACAGCACAATCATATTTCACAGTAACTTGTTGTAATGATAGAACCTTATTCAGGTCAATGTCCAGAAACTTTTGTTGCAAAAATATACAAAATATCTGTGAAAAAAAGAAACACATGTCACTTAATGAACTTATAGTGTATAACAATATATTATTGCACCTGTTACTCGTTAATTTAGATTGACGGCTCATTCAGAATTAGTTCTCTCTCGACTCTCGCGAAACTCTATTAACCTTTCAGAATTAAGTCACTCCAACTTCCTGTTTTTCAGGTTCATCAGAATTACTGAATAAAAGCTAATTTACACACTGCACTCTGATTTTGTAACAATGTAGTCATTCTTTATATGTATGTGCTTATTAGAACTATCACCTGTGGTGTGAATATTACAATGGCAGGCGTATTACAGGACTTAGTCAAGAAAATCAATGAAACCAGAGTTATTGCCCTTGGATTCAACATTTTGAAATATATCATTGATTATTTATATATAACTTGAGACTTTTGAAATATTCTATGTACAACAAGGTGTTTTACAATAACCATTAGTGAAGATTATACTAGAACTGCTAATGTTAGTACATGTGTACTAGAACTGCTGATGTGTAGTACATGTGTAATCGATATTATTTTTGATCCATCCCGCTGACATTCTATTTTTAGAACGCTTTTTGGAACAATTCAGTAGAAATGTGACGTCATAAACGATCGCTCTGTGTGCTTTCTAGAAATAGCATTCTCTAAAATTTGTTTCAGTGTGGCTGTAAATTTTGTATCAGTAGTCACTGTTAGATTACCGGGATCTGGACTTCATGCCCGATTTCAATGGCGCTGTAAATAAACCTGTTTATTCGCGTCACGGATAAACAAGCATCGGACATGGCATTGCTTTGTTAACTTGGATTGTCATAAGATATCATTTTTTCATTGATGTATTTTACTGTAAATAATTGTATTTAAATTGTTAAATCTCTAAAATCCTGTTATTAATTTTGCTGGACTTGGGTTTAAATTCTGACCCATAACAGTATCAAAAGAAAAACAATTCAGTTTACAAAGCACTACTACAATGTTGAAGAAGTCCATAATGAGGGTTTGAATTGACAAAACAGGTAACTTGTATCTAAGCAAAAACCACAACTGTTACATATATGCACACACACACACACACACACACACACACACACACACACACACACTTTACTTGTTAAACACTGACGTGGCGGATAATTGATTGATTATTTATTGCTTTCCGCCACACTCAACAATTTTTCAGTTATCTGGTGGCGTCCAGTTTTTGTTGGTGGAGGAGAGAACCCAGATACAATGTACCTGGGAAGAGACCACCGACCTTCCGCAAGTAAACTGGCAAACTTGTTCAAATAACGCCGCGGCCGAGATTCGAACACGCGCCGACAGAGGTGAGAGGCTTTGTGATTTTGAGCGCAATGCTCTAACCACTCGGCCACGGAGGCCCCCTGACGTGGCGGAGAAGTATTATTGAAAATAATCACGTAATCTTGTCATAACCAAGTGCCCATTGATGTCATCCGTTAAATACTCAGTTTGATGACAATGCTCGATAATTGATCTAACGTGTTGGTGTCAGGATAGCGTAGTGGTTAACGCACTTGCTTGTCACCGCTACGACCCTAGTTCGATCCTCCGGATCGACAGTGGTTGTATGTGAAAGAGTATTGTGGTCGCCCAATCGGACACGTGGGTTTCCTCCGTGTACTCCAGTGTCCTCCCACATCAATGACCCCTTCACGCCAAAATCTGAGCCGACGAGAAGCATTGATACAAGTTGTAGAACATGTTTGTCGTAAAATAGATAAATTACAAACAAACAAAAAATAACGTGTTGACATTTTGCCTCACGCACTTATGAGCAATTCCTTTGCTCGCATCATTTGTCTTTGTCAAATACAAATTCAAATAAATTTGCAATATTACATGTATTTATTTGTGCTTTCTTTCTTAAAACTTTTTCAGGTTTGTGAGTATGGTAATCATCAAAACGCCATCAAACAAACAAATGCATGTGCATTATCTTGAAATTTATCACAGACAAAATGTTGATTGATACGAATTACATTAGTTGAAAATTTCACTCCAAGCACTGTCTGGCGTTTAGGTCATATACGTTCCGTCATTTCTCAATGATCAACAATAATATCTTTCATTAGGCAATAAATGCAGAAACTTGTGATATAGTTTTTATTCATAAATTCAATTAACCGTGTCAAACTTTTCCATTCCTAAGCGAACGACTCCATCTAAACAGTCTCTACGTAAACATCCAGCATGACAGGTTTACGCATTCCAACTATCCCTCCGCGCCTCCAAATAGTTTCAGTAAGACCGAAGCTAATAACTATCTCCCTAAACATTGTTTTCGACACGCGGTCATTTGCTGCATGGTCATTTAGAATGCAAAAGCTATATAGTAATTATCTGATTATTCAAGCTGCACATTCCATTTCAAATGTTGTACAGGGCAGAAATAGCAATTATTTTTTCACTGAACGTACCGCCCTAAGAAATATCGAAAATAAAGCACACAAAAAATATCTTTCTATCTATCCCTTCATGTCTATTCCGAACATATTAACAACTGTAAATTAGAAAATTCAAATGTATTGTGCCACAACACATGTCATAAGTGGTATAAACCAAACGTGGATTCTACAAAAGTCTTAAGAACTTTTGGTAAATTTGAAATCACAAAACAAAAACATCAAATTTATCAAACCTTTATTAGTTGATCTTTTTATACATTCATACGAGACAGGATTTATTCAAAAACTTCTATATGAGAGAGAAAAAATATTTCTTGATATGACCTTAGCTTGATATTTAGATCTATCGACGAAATTTTGTCTATCAACAACCCTCAATTTCACTAAAACATGTATTTTCATTCGATATATCCCAGTGAATAAAAGACGTTACGGAGTCTCACACATCTACTTCATACTTAGATATTTTATTGAACATAGATGTTAACGGCAAATTATAAACTTCGCCTTTATGAGAAACGCGATGACTCCAAAGTCAACTTCCCATATTTATATAGTAATATTCCATTATCACCTGCATATGGTATTTATGTCTCTCAACTGATTCGATGCGCAAGATCGTGTTTTGTGTATGACCAGTTTTTAAAGCGAGGTAGTCTAATTGATAAATAAGCTGATATTGCAAGGGTCTCTATAGTCCCGTTTAAAGTCAGTTGTGGTTACTATAACATCTTATTAACCACACAGCCTGTCACTGGATCAAACGTCTGACGAGTTTGATAACAAGTGTTCAGTCGTTCTTTACACAACGATTTTGATTGTTTGTTTTACGTCCCGTGGAGAATTGTTCACTCGTACTGAGACGTCACCAGCTATAGGTGAAGTACCACAAATTTAGACCCATGCTTAGCGCTCAGGGCCGTAGAAGTGAGGGTTCTTAAACGTGACAACGCCTGCCGCGACACGGAACCTCCGTTTTTAAGGTCATATTCTCGTGATTCTCACTTCTAAATGAAGGAGCAATCACAATCTATGTTTACGTCGTCGTTTTGACGCGGCCATGTCACGAGCGAAGCTCGAACTCACGACCTCCCGATTACGAAGCGAACACTCTAACCACTGAGCTACCGCGACCGGTTTTGACACGGATTACTCCGTTTATCTGTTAAGATATAGGACTCATGGCGGGTGTAACTGATCGACAGGGGATGTGTACTCCTCCTAGGGACCTGATCCCACCTCTGGTATGCCCAGAGGTATATATATATATATATATATATATATATATATTGTGTGTGTGTGTGTGTGTGTGTGTGTGTGTGTGTGTGTGTGTGTGTGTGTGTGTGTGTGTGTGTTGAAAACACGACTTGTAGAACCAAACCAAACCAGCGTCGGGAACCCACTAAACCCCTCTACAACTAAGCAAGTTAAAACAATTTCTTTGGAGAATTCCATTGTCGTTTTTAGACTTGCCTAGATGATCGAGCGGTCTAGCGCGATGGCATTGCCTCCAAATAAATGCCATCCATGCTCGGATCCAGATTTTTTATTGGTGGTATCATCCTTGGTAATATTAGGAGATTAATATACGTACTTAGTACAGTGAAACCTGTTGAATCCGAGACTGGGAGACATTTGTGACGGAATAGCAAGTGTATGGGAATAATTAGTGTAAAAACAATAAAAATATGAAATTACGAATTAATAAAGGTTGGAATGCCCAATGAAACGGATTACACAGGTGTCGGGTTAGACTGCATTATAATACAAAAATATACATTTTGGCCAATAATGGTTTCGCACACAGAGTGGGTTCTGTTTCCTGGTCCCCCGTCTGGATCTGGGTTTGTAAACTGTCTTGTACTTCGTGAAATAACGAATTTACGTACATAAATTCTAACTCTATTGAATCAAACAAAAACAACAGAAATTTTTATTATTAAAGTTTTCAACATAATAAAAAGGTATGCATGATACAAGTATATGAATATACAGAATGAACGTGCTTTATAAATGTTGCACACCAATGTTAATTGTACAGATTAGTATGGAAATTATTTACTGTATATAGGCTTATTTTCGCCCCGTGTTATTTTCGTCATAATACACTGGCTGATTGGTTTCGCCCCGTTTTCAATTCACCCAGATATAGTTGTGTTAAAAGAGATAAGAGGAAACAGCCCCCCCCCCAACCTTGAATATGCCTGAGGGTGAAAACGGGGCAAACCTATCATTAAATATAGTATGGTATTTTGAAGCATCCTCACAGAACGTTCGGTGGTTAGAATAATGAAAGGCTATGTAACATATTCTTGAATTTGTAACATTGATAATAGATTTCTTCATTCATGAATACACTGTCAGCTACCTTTATACTCACAGATATCAACTTTCCAGCATTAGGTACATTCATTCATTTAAAGTCTTTTTCAAAACATCTCCCTGAGACCCCCACAATCAGGGCGCTGTATATCCGTCGTATGCCGCACTTCCTCTTTAATTGAAAATACTATCTGTCTCGGGGCAGTTCATTATCAAGGTTCATCCTTGTTAAAATGATTAATATTCAGTTACATTTAGTACCTTTTTCACAGACTAATGTCATTTACGATTTCAGTTTCTTCTAAAGCAGAATATTTCCGCAAGTCTTTGTGTCCATGGTTTTGTGGCATTATCCTGTAAGAAATCCCAGTAGGAAGGCATGGAATATCTAAAATACTTTATATGCAATGAGACATGTTTATGGGAATTAAGATAATCCAGTTTGTATATAATGATCTTTGCAGGAAAGTAGATTGAAAATATAAGAAATGCATTGCCTTACGTTTCACGCCGGCATGAAAATCGTTATGTATTTTCAAAAATGAAATATTTTCTTTGTCCATCATTTCTGTCTGAATCCGTGGCCGTTTAAATAGATATGCAATATTTATCAAGATTCACGGGTGCATTGTTCACAACTGGATCACATTCGTGAGGAAATGGCTTTCATTACAATTTGTTTGCATATTGTTTTACGTCCCGCTCGAGAATTTTTCACTCATATGGAGACGTCACCATTGCCGGTGAAGGGCTGCAAAATTTAGGTCTATGCCCGGCACTTATGGCCTTTGCGCAGGGAGGAATCTTTATCGTGCCACACCTGCTGTGACACGGGGCCTTGGTTTTTACGGTCTCAAAGCAAACGCAAAGCATTGGGAATGTAAATATTGCTTATACACTGGCTTAATTTAATCCCTATATAGTATTATACACATATCATATTATTTTAATTTCTATAAATTGTTATACACATGATATATTACTTTAATTCCCATATACCACTGTATTACTCAAATCTCTACATATTACTATAAACACACTGGTATAGTTTAAACTGTACTGCTTTACAAACACTGCTTTTCTTTGAATTCCTATATTTTCCATACCTTTCTTCTGTGTGTTTTTCCTGTGTCTCCCAATTCTTTCTGTACTATTTCTCTTGCTTTATTTATGATCTTTAAAACATATTCCTAAAACATGCACAGTGGAGTTCATTAATCACTCAGGTATAGGAGTATATACCGTATTCAAGCATTTTTAGTGTAATGGAAACGCCATAAATGGAAGTTCCAAAATTCCTATCCATATAAATGATATACTTGTTAAATAAAAATACGCCAAGTAATAAAGCGTTAAAATTTCAAACTAAAAGAACAAGAGGTATTATGAGCACTGCTCACTAAGAATACACCCTGCTCATCCCAATCTGATAAACCCAACGGGTCTTCCTTTGACCCCCAAATCGATTGGAATTATCTTTATACCATGGCTGGCCCATATGTGTGATATGGTGATTCTATTGCTAGGTGAAAAAGAATACACACAAGAGCCCAGAAACCATTTTGGTATTCCAATGTCCAGTACACTTGACCTTTGATCTTTTGACCCCAAAATGAATAGGGATCACCTTCGCCCCATGGGTAGTCCATATGTGTGATATGGTGACTCTAGGTGAAAAGGATAACACACGAGCCTAGAAACCATTTTGGTATTTTAATGTCCAGTACACTTGACCTTTGACCTTTTGACCCCAACATCGATAGGAATCGTCTTCGTCCCATGGGGAGTCTGTATGTATGATATGTTGGTGCTACTAAGTGAAAAGGATAAAACTTTTGAGCCCGGAAATTATTGCCTCCACAGACAGACGGGCGGACGAACGACAACCTGATTCCAGTATAACCGTATAACTTCCTCACCCCCACCCACACCCCTCACCCCCTACCAAGTTGGGGGTATAAAAACCCGCTAAATGCTCCCTTCGTCAAAATTACCCGATGCACTGCTGGTTGGTAGTATACTGTTTGGCGTCTCGCTTGAGATTTTTTTTACTGATATGGAGACGTCACTACTGCCGGTGAAGGACAGCAAAATTTAGGCTTATGCTCGGCACTTACGACCTTTGAGCAAGGGAGGATCTTTATCCTGCCACACCTGCTGTGACATGGGGCCTCGGTGCAATGGGTACCGAGGACCTATTCTAACCCGGATCCCCAAAGGACTCCCGATATACGGTATTTTTACATTGTTCAGTGTGGTTTTTAACAAAACCACCCTCTCTTACACTAACATTATTGCTACAGTTGTAAGAAATGACCATATAAATTACCTGTACAGCTTCCATATCAGGGTCCTGGATAGGGTCTTTTTCCTCTGAGGGATTCTGAAAGAAATGGATATTGTAACACGAATAGGTATAAAAATCGAAAATTATACAGACAATATGTCCAGTAAAGTGTATGTTAAAAAAGAAATAGAGCTCACGACAAGGCAACAGTCACATTGTTTTATGTTCTTATCTTCATGATATGTATCGTGCAATACTACAACAAATCAAAGTACGGAAAGTACTCATGGGAGTTGGACTTTAGCACAAACAAACAGATTAACTTCAGGTCTGCTAGTAAAAATACCTTATGAATTTAGTGCAGGGGGTTTGTGGGGTTTTTTTTCATAGAATAAGCAACGAATGTTATCATCAGAAACATTTATTGTGAAGGAAAATTAGTAATATGAGCGGGAAATTTATTTATTTAGAAATAGCGGTGTACTACTCCTAATGAAGAGAGGACAGAGAGAACTCAATCTAATTAAAATCATATCTTCTCTAATCGTTAAACTGGAGAAGGATCGGACAGCATTGCTAATGACCCAAGTTTCATCTCATAATTAATTCAATAAATAGTCAACCAATAACAATAGCTTGACAAAGAATCAAGGACCAAACAAAAATCATTTCACTAAAGCGTATTCGGATTGTAAGTTCACCCCCATCCACCCCCCTTAAAAAAAATAGCGTCGATCGAAAAAAATATTAAAATTATTTTTAAACGAACTCCAAATACCTGCATTAAATAATAGAATAAAGGGGAACGAGTGACTGGCAATTTTTCTTGGCATTTTAAAAAGTTGTGTGGTCCGAATCTCGACTAATGTTGACCATATTGTAATCAAAGCACCTTTTTATGATGCAGCACGACATGACATACATTATTTCAACTGTATTTGGATTTAAATTGGTGTCTACAAGCTCTTTCAAAACAAATTTAGACTGTTGCGTCCAAGTTAAATACAGCATGGAATTTTCCTTACCGCGTGGGGCTATTTATAGGATGTTTCGGTATTACAGCAAAACTTTCATGTTAGCGAAAGCGGTCATTTGATTGATAAAATGTGAAAAGTTAAATAATAAGACCTCCAACGTAATGTTGTCTGAATCTTCTCCAGTGTAACGTTTAGAGAAGATTTGATATTAAATAGATTGAGGAAATGTAGTATATGAACAACAAATGAGAAATAATACACACCATTTGATCTCTCTTAAATGGAAGTAAATAAAAACTCCACAAATTTGTACATGGAATGTCACAAACAAATGAATATAGAAGAATGAAACATTATGGCATTGATGAAAGCTCTATAAAGGAAACTTAGTCCACTTTTAAAATGTGTATGTAAATGCAATTATATCGCCTGGGTTCGAATTTACCATTAAAGAGTAAAGTTATAGAATTCTAAATAAATAGTACCCAAATAAACCAAATGGTATAAAATTCTAATCTGTATTTTGATATGTTTATATATTACCAATTCACACTATTACTGTAACAGAGACTGGTTTATGACTCTGCTAAGAATTGAACCCGGGACGTATGACACGACAGTCCATTGTTCTACTAAA
Organism: Ostrea denselamellosa; assembly: GCA_024699665.1. Classification (NCBI taxonomy): domain Eukaryota; kingdom Metazoa; phylum Mollusca; class Bivalvia; order Ostreida; family Ostreidae; genus Ostrea; species Ostrea denselamellosa. Next base: position 631,516 of record JAMZEH010000034.1, on the reverse strand, counting down.
GGGTTAACCAACAAGCCCGAGCTAGTAGGAAGGCCATGTATCTAACACTACCACATTGTCCCCCTCCAGAGAGAGAGGCGTCCCGACTCGCCCAGAGTGCCAGACCCGTGGGGCGAAGTTCTGGGGGAAATCACTTCACCCGCCAGAGATTACCCGGGTCCCAACATGGACGACAAATGTAAGAGAGACTGGTTTCTGCCTCTGGTGAAAATCTAACCCGGGACCTCTGGCACGTGCTCTACCGATCGCGCTAAAGGGTTAACCCACTATCCCGAGCTAGTAGGAAGGCCATGTATCTAACACTACCACACTACCAAAGTTCATTCCGAAATTTGGGGTATCAATTCTATAATTAGTGGTACCGCCCAAAATGGCTGCGATAAATGAAAGTGCAGACGGTATTACAATTTTCAGTTACTTGGAGACTTCAGTTGTATGAATTTGGGTACGAAATCCAACTTAGAAATGATATCTCATGTTGCATATTCTATGTAATTGCTTGTTGCAACGCACAAACATTCTATTTAGTGGTACAGAGTGAGGCCCAACTATAATGCGAGTAAAAAAAATAATAACCATTTTTCTGAATTCATTTAAAAATATATCGAGAAGTACGAGAGGGAAATTCGGGATGAACTTTGATAGTAATGTGGGTTGATTATGTGTGAACTAGAACACAGAGTAGACAATCATACTATTTGGTTTACTTTTCATCATCGATGAACTTCGGTACCCTATATTTAAAGTTCTATACTTTTACACTTTAATAGCAAACCAAACCCAAGCGATATAATTGCTTGTGGTAGCATATCTTGTGTAATATTCTTTGGCAACATTAAACAGAATTCAACAAGAAACTGCGCAGTTGAATATATTGCAAAATTCTTGAAAACACTGAAAAATAATTTTGAATAGATATCTTCGAATCATGACTTATATTATATAACACTGTCTAGTAGTGAGTCTGACGTCCTTGCTGATGCACCTTTATAACCCAAATATTCATAATGGCGGAAAACCATTTTAATAAACAAATGTTTGACAGCGGCATCACCCGACTTAATGGTATAAGCAATGAAAATGACTTATTGTATTTCTCTCTTCTGTCTCTCTCTTTCTCTCTCTCTCTCTCTCTCTCTCTCTTAAATTCTCTCTTGAAAATTCCACATATCCTCAGCTTATTGTTAACCAAAGGCCTGAAGGGTCACAAAAAACTCGAGTGCGATATCATATCCATCAGGATTCTCAATAAATTTAGTGAGTAGAAGGTGAAATTAGGGAAAGTAGGAGAGAAAATATTTGAGTGCCACTGTAGACATTTCCTTGTTTTTAGGCACTTAAATATACCATTAAAATCATTGTAAAATATCAACAAAATATGTTTATTTACATGAAAAGAAATAAAGAGGAGCTTATCCCATCAAATTTACAAGTCCTCCTCTTGCTAGATAGTATCCCCTCAAGGCTAGTCATATATACCTTACAAAGGCTATAATCAATGATTTCAAAAGCAGACAAAAATGTTGAAAATATTGTCACTGCTTCAGAGTGAGACAACTAGTTTGCAAAAGTCATATTTTCTGTTCCATTATGATGTAACAATTTCAGTATTAATTCTCTCTTTTCACTAATAAATCTAACACTTTAAAAGTATAAATAATATAATATAATAGTATGCAAAAAGGTTATTGTAAATCTGAACAAGATTTAACTCCCACTGAATGCTAGACAGGGTTTCTTCTTGAAAGAATCTGTTATTATCTTCGCGATACACATGCTACTTTCGTGTTGCTTTCTAAAAATCGGGATTGGGATTACCGAAAACAAAACCGGAAATACTTTTTGTTTTAATGTTTTTGTAAGAATGGCAACTGAACCGCGACGTTGCGCAGAATTTATTTCACCACTTTAGTATTTATATCCGTTCTCCTAATCTAAAATTAGGATTCTTGATAACGACAAGATTTTAGATATAAATGAAATTTGAGCAGATTATTTTGCAAGTTTTTAATGATACTCATGAGTCATATATTCGCGGGAAAATTTCTCACTGATTATTCTGGTCCCCCTTCCCACAATATTCCGTTCGGATCACACTACTCATGGATCTGTTTTGTAGTAAATTCATCCGCGAATAATAAACTTCTATTACCAAACAGTTGTTATTTAATTATTGGACAATGATATAAACAACGACATCAACAACGGAATTGACATTCTATCTTTAGAATATCAATTAAATCTAATGTTTCAAAGTCTTGAATCGTAAGAAACTTTCAAAAACAGTAGGCGCTATTTTTATTTCGTCCATTGAGATTAGCTGAAAGGGCAGTGTAGCGGCAAAATCCTGCATGATCGCTAGAAGGCTCTCGAGCAAGCTCGAAGACTTAATAATGTATACTTGATATATGTGCACAAAAATTGAAAATTCTATTTAGAAAATCTAATGAAACATGCCAGGAAGTCTCAGATAAACATTCTATTTCTAGATAAAAATATTTATGAAAATCGTTCTTTTATATATCTAACATCTACGGCTTAAATCTTCAAGAAATATATCAATTGGAAAGATATATATTTGGAAATTTATAGAAATGTGAATAGCATTCAATCTTAACTAATTTTTACTAGCGTCAGATATGCAAAACAGTTTCGCACCAATGTTAGTTTTTGGAATTGGAAATTGGGTACATCATACATCGTGTAGCCTCGATTCAAAGTTACGACAGTTTTCCAATCAATATTACATGCAATAGGATTTAAATCTAACTCATAGAATGAGCAAAATAAATATAACATCATTTACTTGTACAATTCAATTCTCAAAATTGAATTCCTACTAAAAATTACATGGAATATATTTTATAGCGGATGTTTATTCAGAAACATCACAGGCTTGAAGTAGTCTACACATATGCCTCCTAATTGCGTGATGACCTAGGGAAATGAAATGCAGTTCCACTCCCAACAATCACACACAATAGAAATCTGAACCGAAATTACTAGCAGTAAGGCCAAATATAATTAATAAATAGTTTCTCAGGCCATAAAGTTCAAATTCTGATGAGGCAAGCAGGTTTGTTTTTTACTTGACTGTAGCATGAGTTACCTTTCCTTTCTCATGTTCATGCTTATATATCAATGGACTTTTTTACTTTTAAAAAAAGCTTCACATTACTTGTTGTTAACTGTATACTATTTTTCTTAAACAATTGCACATAAATAATTAGTCTGTATTCAATAACCACTTGATCAAAAACGTATCTATCATTTTATCAAAACCTTCTGAACGTTTACCATAAAACAGTTACCTCATATACATAAATAAACAAAGACATCATTTTAAAAAAAAAGAAATACATACGAGACATATTAAAATAAGGACGCATGAGTTTTACCTGCTTTCTGTACAAAATACACATGTAGCAAATTTCTTTTGAATGTTAATTCGGTCATTCACCAAGCATGCTGCAGCTTGCTGAGGAAATCTGGTAAAATCCCTGGTCTACAGCCAAGATGATACCTAACATGGAACTTTTAACTTATCTGCTAAATTCACCGTAGTCTGACGAGATGTAAATTTTGCACTAGATGTAAATTTTGCACTACATGTAAATTTTGCACTAGATGTAAATTTTGCACTACATGTAAATTTTGCACTAGATGTAAATTTTGCACTACATGTAAATTTTGCACTAGATGTAAAAATACTCAAGTGCAAATCTTCCTTACTCTCCTTCACATGCGCCAAATTACACACGGGTGTAAATTTCACGTCAATATAAAATTTGCATAACGTGTAATAAAAAGGCGCATGTGAACAGGGATTATATTGCGAACGATCTAGCTTACATGAGAGGATTTTCCTTTGCATTTCTATGTATCAGGGCTAAGTTCAAGCTTGACATGTTAATTATACAGTCATGTAACAAGTCCTTTTTAAAAAGTTAACAGCATATTGATTTTTTTAAATGAATATAAGAGTATGTAGAGAATTACTGAAGGGCATTTTCATTTTTGTAAAAGCTATTACATACCAATATTTTACTATTTTCCATTTCTTCAGAATAAGGTCCTATTTTCAGTTTGTCTGGATCAATCGTATGGGCATTCAGCTGCTTTGGACACACGTGACCGGAAAACTACAAAAACATTTCGACTTTTAAAAAGAAATCCTTTCAAAACAAATGATTTCGTATCTCTGAAAAGGAAGTAGATCTGTAATTTTATTTCCTTAAAGGTATACACTAATGCAGTTTAACAATACACAAAATACCTTATTCTCGCCACAAACCCTGCGGGATTCATTTTCGATTAGTGTGTTCACATCGTCTAAATCCGTGACTTGTTCTAGTTTATTCTCACGAGAAAAAGTCTAAAAATCCATAACGCGTATCTCATTATACTTACTTTTTTCATACCAAATGGTTGACAATATCTATTTGTCACTTCTTCATAAAATGTGAGGTTTGATGATCTACATTATAGATGTACAAGGTTCATATATCTAGAGATCGTCTGCTAATGTATAGGTATGGTTTCGTCTGAGCTGCGCAGACGTTGCTGACAACGGTGGATTATGAATGTACTTGGCATACCCCAGCATGATGTTACTTTATCTAGTGCAAGCTAAACATGTCAGACGTTATGCGATCTATGTAGCAATCCTTCTAAATTGTTAAAAGCATATATTGATTTTTAAATAAAAATGAGAATAGGTGCAGAACTAAAGTGCACTTTCGACAATCTTAAAACTCCAATAATGTATATCTCCGTCATAAAATGTAATTTTTTTAAATACCATACGGCTGTCAACGTAAATCTGGGCGTGGAATCGGCCATATTTTTCATTAACTTTTAAGGCTACAATGCAGACAATGATAGCAAAGTCAAGAGTGTTATCATTCATTAGATACCAGTACTCCACGGCAGTGTCTGATTTCATCAATTCGTTTAAATTCTAATACGTCTTCATCAATGAGAAAATTTAGTTTCAGCCAGCTGCGAGCCAAGTCTCTCTTCGGTGAATTTCACACAGGTGAACAGATCAATGTAAAACTAATATTTCTAAATATCACGTTTTTAAGTGATGTTGAGCATGCGGTCATGTTTTAAAGGCATAGGATCTACGACTTTTGTTAAAATTTTGCATGAGCCAAAACGGTGACAAAATCAAAGATTATAACTAGAAATTCACAAAAACTTCTTCAGAAAGTATACAAACACATGGGATACGATAATAATTACAAAAAAAATCGATTCAAGAATGGAAATGGCTGAGTTGCTTTAAAATATGTTATCTGTGATGGAGACAATAGTATCACTCATTTGTTACCATGTTGAATTTTGAGGAATGTCTATTGGGAAACCTGTGAGAGGTGTTGAATATACAAAGTAGGTACCATCTATCCACAGTATGATGAGGAAATGAAAACGTTCAACTATTTTTCATTTTTCTTTTAAAACGTCGCACATCTTCAATGTGTCTATAACAACTGCACAAGGTCTGAAGGATGTCAAGTCAAAGATGTAAGAGGAGTTGTTCACACAAAGTAGGTACCACCTATTTAAAAGATGCTGAAAAAATGACGAAGTTCAAATTTTTCAAAAAAAGGCGAGTCGGAACACTTCCAAAAAGTCACATGCACACCTTCAATGTGACCATAATAACTGCACAAAGTTTGGAGAATGTCAGCCTAAAGGTGTGAGAGGAGTTGATTACATAAAGTAGATACCCTATATGAGAACTCCCGTCCGGCATTCATCACGTTGTGTGTCTGACTATCTCATTGATTGATTGAGTTATTGATTGATATTGTCATTTTCCCCCACACTCAACAATTTTTCAGTTATCTGGTGGCGTCCAGTTTTCGTTGGTGGAGGAGAGAACCCAGATACAATGTACCCGGGAAGAAATCACCGACCTTCCGAAAGTAAAATGGCAAACTTTCTCACATATATCGACGCGAGCGAGAATCGAACCCGCGCCGACTAGAGGTGAGAGACCTTGTGATTTTGAGCGCATTGCTCAAACCACTCGGTCACGGAAGTTATCTCATTATTTCCGAAGATTGCCGACACAGCCCGTGCGATGACGTGACAATGTATGCCGCTGTTTTAAATCACTTTACAATCGCTGTGTACCTGTGTAAATAAGCTGCCGAACGAAATTAAACGAAGATCATAATATTATGACTATGCATATGGCCGAGACATTTTTATGTATTGTCCTCCAGACAATGATTTCATCGTGGGCTGAAACGTCATAATGATTTCGATTCCAAAGCCATGAGTATAGAGATATGGCGACCACTTAACAAATAAACAAGCTGACGTGTTGGGGTATATGGTTTCTTGTCAAAAATAGTTTCATTACATAACACACAGTTTTTCATGGCCACAGCCATTATAACTTAGTTAAAAGCGGCTAAGCTAGACCAGATCTTCAATTTTAGGTTAAGCATGAATTCTATTGGTCAACGAATTGCATCATTCTCGTCATGCACATTTATGAGAAATGGGAAAATTTTTACGCAGAGAACCACGGGTGAAAAGGGACAGGAGCGTATATTTCAGCCGTTGCTTGTCACGATGGTCCAAAATCAACGACACACATTCAAATCATTTCATTATACTTTCATTAACGAAGTTAGGGAATAGAACCGACCTTTCTGTCCATCGTACCAGTAAGCAACCGTTTTGACGCATTACTTTACGTTAGATATTATTAGAGATAGGACTGGTACAATATATTTTTTTTCTCACGTTTAACTTGTGTGAGATTGATTTTACACACGTGAGACATGTGATATCTTTCTGTCCCATACTTTTGCAACACCGTGGGGACCCGGGTTATAATAGGTCCTCAGTACCCCTTGCTTGTCGTAAGAGGCGACTGAATAGGGGGTCCTTCGGATGAGACCGCAAAAACCGAGGCCCCGTGTCACGATAGGTGTCGCACGATAAAGATCCCTCCGTGCTCAAAGGCCCTCAGTGCCGAGCATAGGCCTAAATTTTACAGTCCTTCACCGGCAATGGTGACGTCTCCATATGAGTGAAAAATTCTCAAGCGGGACGTAAAACAATATACAATCAATTAATCAATTATACTTTTGCAACGTCATTGATTGTGACGTCATATATTTTCTATAATTTACATTACACGGTGACGTAAAATATTGTTGTGGTGTTGTCTTTCAATTCGATATAGCTTTTTGGTTGACAACTTTAGGTTTTTTACTTTACACTTATAGTGTAAATCATTTTGGGGATACTCTTTCTGCCTGTTTAATTAGTTTTTTGCATTGAAGTTCAAATGAGAATTTTGATAATTTTGAATTTTCTCAAAACTCCTGAATTTATAGGCTAAATTGTGTTTAAAATGTGAGAAAAATAATCCTTCATTATTTACTTGCGAGGAATAGGGAAATTCCACCTCCGAAACAAGATTTGTTGTCTAGGACTCGGGAAAGCCTCGTCTTAGAATGCGGATCTTGTCCCCTCTGTGGAATTTTCCAATCCCACACATGTACTTATGAAGGATACTAGTAATCTCCCAGTGGTCTTGACATAATCCAACTGACCATGAATCAAACGGATGGCATACGCTCAGCTCACATGTAACCGTTTGAAATATAAACAATGTTCCCTTGTTCTGTTGGAAATTTAACTTTTACACTGAGTGACCTTGACCCTTACACAAGAAACTTTGGACAAGATTGGTGACCTATGTACATGTGATGAATTAATTATATTTGAATAAAAAAATGAGCAACTTATGTTCTTAAATGACTAAATAAGCGGACTTCGTTATCTATCCATTAAGTTTATAACAAAATTTAGTTGTATACATTATACATAGTATCTAATCTCAGTAAATGGTTATTTTTACTTGTACCTGTAATTCCCAGCATAAACAAGGTTACTACTGAAACAACAAATCTTCCGTACCATTACCTCGCTGCACTCCCCATGGCTGTCGTCTTCAAGATGACACGTTATACAGACATCGTCCAGGTCTGTTATCAGACTTTCGTTATGGTTGTCTGAGGTATCCTTCAAATAACAGAAGGTTAATGTGAGTATTTTTCGGGGGGAGGGGGGTCTTGACATGTGGAGGGCTGATCATTCTGATTTGTATTTCACACTTTAGATGCCGAATGTCACGTTCTTGTTTACTCTGATGACAAGTTTTGTTGCGATTTAAAGGTAGAATATAATGGCCCAGTTCTGAGTAAGAAATATCCTTGCATTCAAACAATAAAATGACTCACCTGGTCGTCTGCATCTGATTTAACGCTGACGTCATTTGCATCCACATCTGACATTCTGCTAAGCAGTGTTCCGTTTTCATGGATGGAAGAATTATTTGTTGCCTAAATTTTAAAATGGCGATGAAGTTCTTTTAATTTACATTATCCAATATATGTTTTGTATACCTTTGAAAAGTGCCCTTTAATCCCAGGTAATACGATTAAAAAACCAAGCACAATTATAAACAATTATTTGTGAACCGAATAACTCTCTATTTAAATATACTATAAGCGAACGTTTGATTATCACATGCACTGATTTGGCTTTACATACGCAATTTCCTTTTTAGCCGATGGGAAAAACTACAAAACACGACGGAAGATGAAAAAGTACGAGATATATATGGGACGCCAAATTAACTTTAACTTATATGTGCATATTTCTCATGACTTTAAGATATATTTCAATATTAAAATGTTTTCTTAAATAACCAATATCTCCCATTGAAATTAATTCAACTGGAGATATATCTTGCCCATTCGTTGAATCAACGCTCTCTAACTCAATGGGAGCGCGATCTAGCAGTGTATCTAACTGATTAGATAGTTTTGTAATTCAAGTGAAAACAGCAATAATTCAAGGAAATAAAGCGTTATATCAACATGACTCTTTAAATGTTAACTCTAATTCAACTGTAGATTTAAGTTCCGTTCCACGTCAGATTAACCCTGGTAGAAGCATTCAAGAACATTTTGTCTCTCTTGTGAGTTTTCTTGTTTAATAGAAAAAATTCGTATAAAAATATATTTTGAAATAATATGACCACAGATGATATATAGCACTTATATAGCAGAACGCGCTGTGTTTCTACGTGTTATAGAGAGCAGTCAAATAATTTCAGGGTCCCCATGGTATGGCTCTGAACCAGTGACGTTGGTCCTCCGGCTGATGATATGTGGCATGGAAAAGGCTGTGTATTATCCTCTATTACACTAACGACTTAAATACTATTTATGTATATATTTGATAATTTACAGAAAGGATTGCAATGCTATGCATGCTTCTAATTATAGGTTTATCATACCAGGTATCTCGCATTTGCTCATCGTATTTTTCAGGAGAGGGGGTTAATTGATTGACCATGACTTAGATGGTATTTATGCCCTTTATTTCACGGGGATGTATCATTGGCCTATAGATCTGTTACTTTCCGAGTTATGTCCTTTGTGAGCCTAAATACCTCTTTATACACCCACAAGATCGAAGAACATATTGATTTTGTCCTATCTGTCATTCAAAACTTTGACCTTGCTCATAACTGGAACTTCAAATTGGAGTTTAATCTACAAAATGTACGTTTAAGAAAAATCAATCTAGGCAGTATCTGTTATACAATTTAAGTAGAGCTTTATCCTGAACTAATTAAGGTAGGGCTTTATCCTGAACTAATTAAGGTAGGGCTTTATCCTGAACTAATTAAGGTAGGGCTTTATCCTGAACTAATTAAGGTAGAGCTTTATCCTGAACTAATTAAGGTAGGGCTTTATCCTGAACTAATTAAGGTAGGGCTTTATCCTGAACTAATTAAGGTAGGGCTTTATCCTGAACTAGTTAAGAGAGGGCTTTATCCTGAACTAATTAAGGTAGGGCTTTATTCTGAACTAATTAAGGTAGTGCTTTATCCTGAACTAATTAAGGTAGGGCTTTATTCTGAACTAGTTAAGATAGGGCTTTATCCTGAACTAATTAAGGTAGGGCTTTATTCTGAACTAATTAAGGTAGGGCTTTATTCTGAAGTAATTAAGGTAGGGCTTTATTCTGAACTAGTTAAGATAGGGCTTTATCCTGAACTAATTAAGGTAGGGCTTTATCCTGAACTAATTAAGGTGGGGCTTTCATATTTTGTATATACATTCTTTATGACAAGATCTTTCTGGGGTTTTTTTCTTTGTTGCCACTGGGGGCAAAGTGTTTCACAAACACATCTTCCTTTTGAATATTCATATTGCTGACAATGTTGAGTCTGATGTACGACATCTTCATATCGATAGACGGAATCTGGGGAAAGTTTTCGTCGAAAATGTACATGCAGTGATTTCTTGTGCTTCGTTCACACCTAGATTTGTTTGTCCCGCACTCTTTCAAGGGGTCCCTGTGTTAGCCACATGTATGTGTTAGCCACATGTATATGTTAGCCACATGTAATGGTCCCTACTATTTGTAAGTATATATATTAAAGTTTTCAGTGAGCATTATTTCCAAAGATTTCTGTGTGAGCCATATGTAATATGGAAGACTTTCCTCCGTTAATTGGATTGTGTGATGAACGTACACAATTAGAATGTCAGCGTCACACAGTGTGAGATAATTAAACTTCCCACAGAGTGACCAGTATTTCTGGATCGTTCTTTTCCATTAGATTCGTAATGGTGTCCCTAAAATGGCTGTAATGTTAAGTACAGCGACTACACTGGGAACAACCCTCTCTCTCTCTCTCTCTCTCTCTCTCTCTCTCTCTCTCTCTTTCTCTCTCTCTCTCCTAAAAAATTATGTTAGCGATTTATAACCTTATTTTTGAAATTTGATATTTCTGTTGTAATTCTGTAGTTGTGTTAAATACAAGCTCTGCCTAGTGGGTGAACCCTTTAGCTCGATCGGTAGAGCACTGTACTGTGGTGCCAGCGGGTCCTGGGTTTGATTCTCAGCAGAGACATCAACCAGTATCTGTTGCCATCTATTCTCTTGTCAAAGAATTTGTTGTAATGCATGTAATAAACGATATGTTACTAAAACCAACAGGAATAAATTGCTTTAATGTTAAGAGGAATATCTTGATCTTCGTGTGAAATTCAACAAGTTTGGTCATGGTCGTGAAATGTGTTCATCCAGTTCCTGGTGCCTTCCTATTACTAATTACAAAGTTAACTAAATGGGAAGACTCACACTGACAAAGTCATCCTTGTATGGCTGGGGTCATCATATAACTACCATACACGTTAATAAGGTATAAAGGTCAACAGACACTTACAGATCATCTACAACTCGAGACATTTTAACGGATTTATCGTTACAAAGGATTGCAAAGAGCGAATACATACCGACTTTGATCCGCCCACACATTAGCTACTCTGTTTAGCTTTATTTCCTGCCATATTTAATATGTATAGTTCCCATATTGTCAGACTTTATGAAATCCCTACAAAATTCGTTTAAATCTGCCCAGTAGTTTTTTTAAACCACAACAGAATTTATCAAAACTACAATTTTAACCAACCTCCCTGATCATTATGCATATTGTCCCACAACAATAAATCATCTCACACACAATTGTTGACTTACCTTCAAACCAGTAACTCGTGGATCAGCATTCAGTGGCGGATCTTGCAGGTTATAAGAGGTCTTCATCGTTTTGGCACCTAAGATTATCCACTCACATTGCAAACACTGAAGTGTAAATTATCTACCTTATCCACCTTTATTCTGTGATGGATGAAACAAAGTGACTACACGAATGGTCACGTTTGTTTATCTGCCAGGAGTCATCTAGGGTCCAGAATAAGTCACGCTCATTAATTCTTAAGCACGCCGACGATCTTCCCTATACTAACGTCTCAAATCATTGACCAGATCTACTTAATCCAACATTAACTTCATTAGCCAAAGGTTTCCTGTACACATTTCTTCTATTTGCCACTTTGACATCCAGTAACAGGGTCAATCTTTTTATAATAAGCTCAATCAGAATCGATCCTAGTTAACAGTGACCGATCGTCTTCTGGTCCGTTATGGCTAAACACAGTGCGGCTGTGTTGTTGACATTTTGAAATGGCATGATGACTAAAAGTATATCTTCGTTCCTCATGATTGATTTCCATTCGTGATTAGGATTTCCAAAAGAGAATTTACTATATAGAAATGGAGAAATTCATGCGACGTGCTTAACGTTATTCATAGAATGTAGTTAATATTAAAAGAAATTGAAATCCCCTAAGCTTAATTCATGTGATTAATGTAGAACAAGGCAAAATATTCTCTTAGACTTTGACGAGGCTTCACGCTGCATAAATCACCGACAGTGGTTTCAAATTGCACAAATGGGCATTAATATCTATCTGGTCAATAAACTACTGAAGATGGCCACGGGCAGGGTACTGGACTGTGGTGCCAGCTGGTCCCGGGTCCTAGCACACTTCGCGTCGTAACCAGGTCGTGAGTTCGAGCCGAGTTCGTGCTATGAGGTGAACATAGATAATGAATGCAACTTCACCAAACGCTCGTCATTTAGAAGTCAAAACACTGGTTTTTCCGTTGTTTGCATATTGTTTGAAAATGGAAGTCATTTGTCGCAGCAGGCGTTGGCACATTAACAAACCCTCACTGTTACGGTCCTGAGCGCTAAGCACATGTTTACATTTGTGGTACTTGACCTACACCTGGTGACCTCCCAATATGAGTGAAAATTCTCGATAGGACGTAAACTACGGAACTGTAATTACAGGCAACTGATTTTTTTTATCCATCTTCGATGATCTACGACGGTGTGTACTTCTAGATTCAGTACGTGGGCATTAGGATTAGAATAGGTCCTCAGTACCCCTCAGGCGACTAAATTGGATGAGACCGCATAAACCGAGGCCCTGTGTCATAGTAGGTGTGGCACGATAAGGATCCCTCCCTGCTCAAAGGCCATAAGCGCCGAGCATAGGCCTAAATTTTGCAGTCCTTCACCGACAATGGTGACGCCTCCATATGAGTGAAAGATTCTGAAGTGGGACGTTAAACAATATAAAACCAACCAACTAAATTCGATACACTTATGTTCGTATTCCCTATCAATTCATCGGGAGACGCATACGAGGTTTAGCAAGGGGACCATTCTTTACAGGACACAGTTTTGCTCGACTGTTTGATGCTTTACGTGTAGCTTTATTATCAAAAGAGGATCAGAAAAATCCATTTGATTTAGGGGGCCAAAGGTCAAGGTTACTTCAGGTTTTCATAGAAAAAGCTTGTAGACATCGCGTTGACGTAAAACGTCGGCAAACCTCGCAAATAAATACACCATTTCAACTCGTTGGATAGAGCAAATATCAGATAACACAATTATAGATGGTCTATTTATCTTCTTCGCTCTTTACCGATCACGGTGGCTCAGTGGTAGAGCTCTCGCCTCGTGAACGGAAGGTCGTGAGTTCGAGCCCCGCTCGGACCGGCCGCGTCAAACCTAAGACGTTAAAATAGGTAGTGATTGCTCCTTCGCCAAGAGCTCGGCATTACGAAGTGAGAGTCACGGGTCTTTCGGATGGGACCTTATAAACGGAGGTCCCGTGTCGCAGCAGGTGTGGCACGTAAAAGAACCCTCACTGCTAAAAGCCATTAGTGCTAAGCATAGGCCTAAATTTGCAGCCCCGTCACCGGTAATAGTGACAGTCGCCGGATAGCTGAAAAATTGCTCAGGCGACTATAAATAAAACAAACAAACAAAACAAATCTATCACTTTAGTTTTGAGATGATCCCTAATACAACAAAACAGTTGATTTGAATCAGTCCTGATGCGTCATTACCGACAGTTGTGCTTCGTGTTCCTACGCGAAAAAAAATATAGTGCAATAAATATTATACAGTTACATACATTTCTACTTATGCCTATCAATGAATTTCTTGGAAGACACTTAAGGTATTATATCTAATACTTAATTATTCCATTTTTTTTTTTATTATTATTATTATGATTATTATTAAACTATTATATTCCTTTACCGAATATATATTCTGTTAACGTAACATCTTGACGTAATTAAAAAAATAATCAGAGGGGGCAATAGGACTTCTCGAGACGACAACATAGCTTGGCCTGGCACTGTACAGGCCCGTAGGAAGCAATTTCACTTTGGGGGGACACCACACTAAAGTAATAAACAACAAAAAAGTGATATGGACAAAACCATTAGTAAAATGATAACTGCATAAATATGTACAATCATTGAGGTGTACGTCATGTACATAAATCTAATTATGTACATAGAATCTAATTAGTGTCCCAGAAAACCCCTCATCTTTAATTTTAAGTTTTGTTTGGCTTTTGGGGGGGGGGGGGGGGTTAAGGGTTTTTTTTTATCTTTTTTTGTTTATATCTTTATCATTTTGTTATAAATCATTTCTGATTCATAAGGTATTTAGTACTCGGTAAACTTTCCAAAAATCGCCAATCTGTGTTCACTTTCACTTGCGAACTCCTCAACTATTTTTCCTGGATTCAGTTCATCAGTCTCATTTTTATGAACATGCAATAAAAGCAAATTGTTTGTTCCTATTTGGCTCATTGTTGGTCTCACTGATGTTTCCAATCTTTTCAAGGCGCTGAATGAGCGCTCACTGGTAGGGTTAGTTGCAGGAAGTACCAAAATTAGTTTGAGGATTTTGAGGATCTCGGCAAACAGACTTTTTTCATTTGAATGTCTGAAAAATGCAACCATACTTGGTAGATCCGGCGTAAAGTCTTTTGGCAAAGCAGTCTTTAACATTATACGCTTGCAGTGAAGATCTTTTGGCTTCAAATCTGTATCATATAGGGTCGTGACAAACTTGAATTCTTCTTCAAACGTTTGATCTGTGCAAGCCTTAATTACGAGGTTTTCAAGATTAACATAAGCTGTGTAACCTACTTGGTCAAATCTAGATATTATGCCAGCTAAAAGCATATCTAATGCCTTGTAGAAATCTTTCCTATACATATCTGCACACGATGGAAAAGTATGTGCTACTGTCCCATCATCAAGTTTACGAGGAATTTTGCGTTTTCCTGGAGGAACAGGATCATCGATGTTCATCTGTTTTGCTTTTTCAACAACTTCCTCGTAAAACTGAGTGAAGATTGTCTCATCTCGGAGACTTTGCAAAGAAATCATTGTCTTTGATGCCATTTTTTTACCATCACTCGCCGAGAGATTTGGTGCCTGCAGAGCCCTTGCCAAATTATTACTATACCATAAAACTTTTTCAAAGAAGAAATCAAACCTGCACATATAAGCAGCCACTCCCCTAATTCTATTTCTCATTTCTAACTCACGCACGTATTGAAGACTTTCATCTTAAACATGTTTTAGTATTTTATAGTTTGATAAAATGCTCAAAAATGCTTTTATTGTCCATCTTGTGGGACACAAAACCCTTATTCCCGCTGATGTTTTCTCTAAATTCTGGGTATTTTTTAATATATTGAAAATCATCTCCCTTCTTGAAGATTCTTTAATCAACTTTGTCATATCCTTTGCAATGTCCAGGGTGTCTCTAAGCAACTTGCATCCCTTAATAGAATCACTGCAAGCTAGGTTAAGAGCATGGCCATAACAGTGTATGTAAAGGGCACTGGATTCAAATGCATGAATTTGTTTTGCAATACCTATCTTTGAACCAGCCATAGAAGCAGCCATGTCATAACACTGCCCTCGTACTTTGTTGATAGGCAGATCGAACATCAAAAGGGCATCTTCAGTTGCTAGGGTTTTTGAATTAGCCCCATTGTCAGAATGACAGTACATCCCTAATAAATCTTCATGAGCGGTAAAATTTTGATCAACCCATCGAATGCATAAAACAACTTGCTCTTTGTTGGAAATATCTCGTGTTTCGTCTGCCATTATTGAAAAGAATTCAGACGATTTGATGAAAGCAACAATTCGTCGCTAAACCTGCAACCCCATCACCTGCAAAATTTCATTTTGTATATCTGGAGCAACATACTTATTTGTCTTACTTTGTAGCCATTCCTGAAGCTGGGGATGGCGTTTAACCTCTAGCATGAGAAGTTGATAAAAGTTCGAGTTTTTCTCGTCTTTTTCATCCCGAAGAGCGATTCCTTGTTGATCAAGAAACTTCCAAAATGTTTGTGATTTTAAGCAAATTCTCTCAGTTAGACTTCTCGACTTCGTGCGTCTTTGAAAGACATTCTCCAACATCTTTAACCTCCTCCTTTATCGTAAAATCCCTTCCCATTGCCTCTTTATAGCAATCACTTTTCTCGTGTGCGTCGAATTTTGTGGTTGGTTTTTTCTAGTTTTTAAAACCACTTGATATGAAAGCTTTTTCTTTCTTGTGACAACTGAGAGTCTTCTTTTGAAATGATTTTATGCAAGGAAAACAGAATACAACATCTTTAATTTCTACATAATGTAACCAAGACCACCGATCAAACCAGGAGGCATTGAAAGATCTCATCTTTTACCAAACGTTTTTGCTGGAAAGAAAATATCCCATGGCTGATTTGGGGTACTACCGATCTCTGGTGTATGTCATTTTTCATGTACAACCTTGGCCTTTTGAACTGGTATTTCTGAGATATCATCTGAAGAAGAAGAATCAATAAAGGAAGCAACCTTAACATGTTTGTTTTATTTTTATTTTTTTTATTTTTTTTTTTTTTTTGCAATTTCCACCAGTTTACCTGTTTCAATGGACTCCTCATTTTGTTAGACTCTGCCCCCCCCCCCCCCCTCCATTTCCTACAGCCATGCTGTATGTTCATATTTGTTACGCCTAGAATGGCTATAGTTATTGTTTAGACTTTAATTCGATGAATATTTTTGAAACGATAACAAAAATAATTTTATGGTTTTTCTTTTTTAATTATTAATCGTTTCTCCTATTAATAAACAGGAAAGCAAACTAGAGAATATTGAGAATGGGGGTGATCTCAAAAGTAGTTCGGACCAGAAGTGCTTTATACAACGGTAGTTTGATAAAGCTGTAGTACGAGGGGCACTTTTTAAGTTCGTAGAGTAAGCCTATAACTTTTTAACGCGATTATGAAGTTGCACGATTTTTTACACAGAACTTACGTAATCATTCCTCCCTCGAACGGTAACACGGTATGCGGCGCACGAGGTCCACGTGCGCGCTGCCCTGGGTATTTTCAACACGTGGTTTTATACACTGTAGTAAAATATAGGTTCAATATGGATGGAAAAATCTCTGGACGGAGGGTATATTGTAAGATTCGAGCACACCTTGGGTTTCCGTCAACGGAAATCCATGCTGATTTGCAAAAGGTTTATGGGAATGGTGCTTTAAAATATGATACAATTTGCAAGTGGGTACGTCCTTTTAATGATGGTCGGGAGTCAATTGAAAATGACCCTCGAGTGGGTAGGCCAGTTTCCGTTTTAACGGAAAAGAACTTTGCTACTGTGAAAACGTTAATTGAGGAAGACGCACGTTATACCGTGCAAGAGATAGAAGAATTAAATGGCATTCATTCGTCAAGTGTTTTGAAAATCTTACGTGAACGACTTGGGTACGTAAGATCTGCGCGCGCTGGGTGCCCCATTTGCTCACTGACGGGTAGAAACAAAGTCGGGTTAGACTTGCATCGCAAGTTATAAAAAAAATATGATAAATGTGACCCACGTCGTTTGGAAGAGATAGTTACAGGTGATGAAACCTGGATCCATCATTTTCAACCCGATTCTATGGCTAAAAATAAGGTTTGGGTTTCATCTGAGGGCGACAGACCTGTCATTGCGCGCCGTTGCAAAACATCAAATCACATGTTGTATGCGATATTCTTTAATTCGAAAGGTCCAATCCTTCAAATTCCAGTCCCGAAAGGTAGTTCTGTCACTGGAAAGGTTTACAGAGAAAGTGTTCTTACTCAACTTGTTCATTTCTATCAGAAATGCAGATCGCGCGCCGGTGTCCGCGGCATCAAATTACTCCATGATAACGCACCTGTGACTTTTGGTTGTTCCCAAGACTAAAGGAAATGGTGGCAGGGCGCCGTTTTGAATCCCGTTGTCGTATAGGCAGTGCGGTCTACCAGTGTCTGCAACATCTTCCTAAAGAGGAGTACCGTGCGTCGTTCCGGAAATGGGTGGATCGGTGTAAAATGTGTGTTGAGGCAGACGGGGCATATTTCGAAGGTCTTAGATAAATAAAATTTTGATATTTCAAGCGGTTTTAAAAAGGCCGCCCTACTCTACGAACTTAAAAAGTGTCCATCGTATATCACACTAGCGATATAAACCATACGAATAATATATATATATATATATATATAGAGAGAGAGAGAGAGAGAGAGAGAGAGAGACAGAGAGGAGGGGGGGGGGGGGGGGCTCAGAGATATGGCACCATAAATGTCTAGACACTAAATGATATATTAATTGAAATATGAAAACATATTCATTTACATTAATATAGATTCAATCTTGTTAATAACTATTTAATTGTGAAGCCACGATGGGAATATAAAGTTGTACTTGTGTTTATGTGGAAATAGCATGATTTAGTAAACGCACTTATTTGACACTCCATGTTAAGTGTGCTGTCCAAAACACCTCAAGATTTTTGATACATGAAACGGCTAAGATAACTAACAGTATTCAATCTGAAGCATGAATCATAAAGCACCAATGATGACAGATCCACCAAAATCCAGTTGATATTCTGAGAATTCACTAGCCTTACGTTTTGGGGCGAAGATGATAAGTTCTGTCTTTTCTTGATTGAGCTTGAGCACGTTTTTCATCTATTTGTCACTGTCAGAGACATCTTTCAGTTCTGTCTTTAATGTTGTCCCAGCTGTCGTTCGGACAGGTATACGTGAGTGTTGTCCGCGTAGCAATGATAACACATATTATGCCGCTGACAAATTTCTACGATTGGTTTGGAGAACATGAAATATAGATGAGGTCTTAATACAGAACCCTGTGGAACACCAATGTGGAGTAGAAACTCTTTGGACAATGTAGATCCAATAGCAATTTGTTGACATCGACTAGAGAGATAAGACTTTATCCATGACAGGACCGATCCCTTGATACCAAAAACATACTCCATACGCCTGATCAGAAGATTATGGCCTATGATGTCGAATGCGTCTGGAAGATCAAACATCACGTGTTCAGCGCATGATATACATAGAAAGAAAGCAGACAAGTGTGTCATATGAACCAATCTTTGATTGATTTATTCATAACCAAAATTGTATTTCCTGTATATGAATTGTAGTGACACTGTAAGATATAAAGACAAACAAACCTGATATATTTAAATTATCATTTACATTTTAGTATTTATGTGCGCGCAAAACTTATGCTGCTACAAGTTTTCTACCGTCAAATGTTTTCGTTCCTCCCACGACCCATTTATTTTGGCGGTGTATTGTATATGCTTAAAGTTTTCAAAAAACTAGAATTTTGAAGAAAAAAAATGCGTTATAACGATTAAAAAAATTATTTAGCTTTTGTAAAGTATATCAACATATTACTTCGTTAGTAGTGACTGGCTTTGGTCAGACTGAAAATATTCCATATTATTCAAAATACAATTTCCCTATTCCATTCTAGCAATTTACGAATGACACAGCACCTCACATGCTGAATACAGAACGTGTCCATGCTTTATGGCCTTGATGTGCGCTTGTTTTTTTGTTGTTGCTATATTTAGTGTTTCAGCGTGTGCAGATTTTTTTATTGGCCATGTTGACTGGGCTACTTTGTGTCATGTGACAGATCAGCCTGTTTTAAAAACTTTAACTAGTCAATTTGTAGTTATTAGTGAATTTTCGGAGTCAAGCCCAGTCATTATTTGTTGTGTTCAGATTGTGTAATGTGCAATTTTAATTTTTCTGGCCATTTGTTAGTTTTAAGAAATTACAAATTTACACAATGAAATTCCTTTTTGAATTTTTTAAAAAAAAAAAAACTGTACAATTATGAAAACTTGTTTTCCATGTCCATCTTATCTAAGAAAGTGATGTCTGAGAACTTTGACTGATCTGTTGATAAAGCATAACTTAGACAACTGATGAAATCTTAGCAACGGAGCGATATTAATTATATCGAGGACATTAACAAATATCTGTCTTCTCGGAACATTGATCGATGCAAAGGAACAAACACAATTCCCCGTATCTTACTCATGAGTTATAAGAATTAGATCTTCTTTCAAACAGAGACAGCGACATAGGGATTTTTAATTAGGACCATAATGTATGATTTATATAAATTGAGTGACCTTTAATCAATGCATGTTTGTGATTTCCGTTGAAACGTGAATGTTTCATTCTAATGTAATTATGAAGAAATACCTTTATAGAAATATTCCTCATTAGATGTTACAAATATTTCCATTCGACATCCATTTTTTAAATTGATAACATTTCATTATAACTGTTTGATTTAAGATTTGATATCGTAAATTTAGGACTTTTGAACTGTAAAATTATTTTTTGCTTTTGTTTTTTTTTTTTTTTTTGTGTGTGTAAAAATTGTAATTTTAATTAAAGTTTCTAATTTATTGCAGATATGTTCTGTAAAATCGCAAGTCACAAAATATTGTACTTCCGTTTGGCTTTCAAGTTTAGAAACTTTTAATAAGCATTCTACATTTTGGCTTATTTCAAGCGTTTCGATGTTGAGGAATTAGAAAATAGTTCTTAAACAGGAAAATAGAACAGAAGATGAATATTAATTGTTACTACACAAATCCACTACGTAGTCAAATGTAGATCATTAACGTCCCAACCATCCGAGTATATCACGAGTTATTTCTCACTTTTAAGTGAATTACTAGATGATTGACCTACATCAACGCAAGGTTGATAACTAATGATTGTCTACTATGGAAATATAATTTCAAATAATTTAGAAGTGACGTAACAACACCCCCCAACATAATACCATTCCAAATAAAACTATTCTATAATAGTTAAAACCATTAAGTTCATTGACCGCCACTTTTGTGAAGAAAACCCGTTGGATTATCACAGTGGCCTTTGTAACATTCGGATTTGTGACTTTGCCATTTAACTTGTTTAAAAATCAACTTAATCTTTTCTTTGGATTGTCCCATGGTGAGGCTACTCGTACACTGAGAGACAATTTGGAAAGGGCTGTGAATCTACTGCTGCATCTTTGCACATTTGGTAGCTAAGAGGGAAGTATTCTTTTATTCCCTTTTGATCTTTGGGTTGTCCATGCAAATGGTCACAACACAAAGAGTAGTTGGGGCTGTTCACATTTTCAATGCTCTTGCCTTTGATATCTTTACATATTGTAATAACAGCAATTTTATCATAATGTTGATTCCTTATATTACGCAAGTACTTAATATTACGAAATGACTTGTAAACTTCAAATCGCGAGAACATAAATTCACAAATTCTCTGTTGATCAAGGATTTTTATAAGTATTTAAGCAACATAAAAATAAAAGCAAACAATTTTTGTTTTATTTCAAGAGTGAAATTACGCGATAATAAATTCCGAAAATGACAAAACAATGCGGCATTTTAAACCGAGATAGATAATCAGTTCGTGCGCATTAGGAACAGAGAAAAGCGGATTTCGAACGCAATCAACCATACCCACTCAATGTATGTTTACACTATAATGTGCCCAGAATAAGAAATAAAGATTAATCTCATGAGGTCTATATTTTGTACATCTTACAAACTGTTATTGACAGTTTCTATATATAAAAAAAATATCAGACACTTCTGAAGATCAAGTAGGTGATCTGTTGGACTAATGATCTTCAAATGGAGTACTACGCCAGTTTCAAGATAAGAGCTCTTCTGTGTAGGAGGTGCATTTAGTGGAACTTTGAATTCCTATAAAGCGAAACAGAGTGGACTTACAGTCAGTGAGAAAGACGATAAAATATATTAAAAGTGGCTTCTCTTTAAACATGTAAATATAGGAAATACAGAATACTATCGAAAGAAAAGGTTTACTGGAGTGGAAACATAAAAACAATGCCACAATTGCAAGTAATAACCCTGATTAATACGTATCACCAACGAAATATCGTGATATAAGAATTCCATGTATTTTAATTACTCCCTGAATACTAATCACTTACTTAGTTTGTGTATCAGTCGAATTTGGGTGATGAAGCTATGTATAAGAAACTCACTTATGTCATGATAAATATTGTTTCGCTCCTTATTATGGACGACAGTTCTCAAAAGGGAAATAACTCAGAGTACCTCAAAACCCGGCGTATTATCAGGTCTAGTTTTATTTCAGTTTGGTGGGGCAAGTCTAATTAAATGAATCAATATGCATTTATTATAATTTGTTTAGGGATATCTTCAATACTTTGAATATAGGTCTTAATTTGTAAGGATAATGTGATTAAATTTCCAAACTAACTTCCACTTTCAACCAAAAACAAAAGAACAACAACAACAAAATCACAAAAAACAATATGTAATTGATATTATATGTACTTTATACTTTTATTCAAGGCTTCAAAAATCTAACGTCTGATTTTTACGTCGAAGTTCATTATCCACCCGCCCGTGCAAAAATCTTTTGACATTATAATCGGCCCTTCTTATTATGACGTCACAGTAGTCATTAACGTCTTCTAAGTTGTGAATTGCAACAAAACTTATACACGAAAAAGTCGATAATGGGTGTCATTTACTTTTGTTTATCTAACTATAACAAGGTGGGTGTGTCGGAATCAGTGAGAATATAATTCCAATTAGTATAGCAGTCTGTGGTGACAGATGAAGTGTTGGAAGCCAAAGGAGGAATAATCGTCAGTGTGACATTAGGGGGGCCTCCGTGGCCGAGTAGTTAGAGCATCACGCTCAAAATCACAAAGCCTCTCACCTCTAGTCGGCGCGGGTTCGAATCTCGCTCGCGCCGATATATGTGAGAAAGTTTGCCAGTTTACTTTCGGAAAGTCGGTGATTTCTTCCCGGGTACATTGTATCAGGGTTCTCTCTTCCACCAACAAAAACTGGACGCCACCAGATAACTGAAAAATTGTTGAGTGTGGCGGAAAAAAACCCATCAATCAATCAATCAGTGTGACATTCGGAGCCTCTAAAAAAATCCAAGCTTCCATTAGTCTGTACAGGGAAAGGCCAAAAGGGGGAAAACTATGAAAAATGCCGAGGTATTTCATTGTTTCAAAAGCAGAGTGTGAAAATTATAGAAATGCAATCTATACTGGTTTTAGTTTATTTAAGATTTAATGTATTTTTCAAACTGTAGTAACCCCAGAAAAATTCAAATAAACGAGCAGAAGAGAGCACAAGATAACAGAAACAAAGAAAGAATCCAAACACAATTTGTAACAGCACGGAAAGAGACTGGAAAAATATGTCAATCTTAAGGAGCAAACACTCCGTACGATCAGTAAAGAATGAACAGTTTAATTATATATTATCCAACAGAATTAATAGTATATCTTTAAAATCATACCATGATGTTAAAATAAAAACAAATTCATGTAATTCATAGTCTACAAATAAAAACAAATCATATTTTGTTGTTTGTCATTCTGGTTGCATTAAGCATAAATATAGTTAAGAATGAAACAAAGTTGCGTCAGTATCACTGTTTTCATTATAATATAACCTCAGAGAAATAATAGGTTGTATTTTTTTTAATGCAATGCATACAGAACAGCCTCGACCTGTACTGGTAGCTGTCTTATTCTTTTTCTACTAGAGTAGAAGGGTCTATAAATCATAACCCTGCTCAACACTATTATTTCACACAGAAACTTGCTATAAAAATATTAAAAATCTTATTCTTTAAAATTTTCTTCACAGAAAGGCATGTGGGCTACAGAAAATCAATATTTCAACACAGTTATAACTGGCTGTCTCCATAAGATTTTGGATCGAGTCACTCATATAATGAAAATACCGTTTTCTGTACAGTGGCTGGTAAAGACTTTATTGATAAAAGACATGCATACAATTAATTCATTATATTCGTGGCGATGAAATAACATTTCGTTCGCAGGAAAAAATAAAATCGGAACCAGTTTTGCTATTTGTCAAATGCGTCATTTACAGTTCAAATATGAGGGACATTGTAAACCCCTCTCGTATACACCCATACCTCTGTGACGGGTGACACATTGTATACAATAAAACAAAGTAATAGCGAACACACACTTATAATGAATTCACGCTTATAATGATTTCACGCTTGCAACATTATAGACTACTTTTATAGAACAATGTGTTTGTCCAGAGCATTTCGCTTTAAGCATGTTTTACTTCACTTCACTACTTCTGCATTGTCAGTACATAGTACAGTTTGAACCAACTTGAAATTCAGTCTTACTAATGAGGGTAGTTTTATACATCAGTTTAATTATATCAGTTTCATCAGTTGTGACCTTTCTCTTCATAAGAGAAACTACTTTTAAAGATGGTAACTTATATGCATGAGCATATTACACCAATTCTCACACCACTTCACTGGTTCTAAATGACATATCGAACGAAATATAAATATAAAATCCTGTTGTATACTTTCAAGGCTCTACATGGATCAACTCTAGCATACATCCAGAAACTAGTTCAAGTCTACCGTCCTCAGCGAATACTTCGTTCCGGTGATTCCTTCTAAAGCCACGTGCCCGTTCTAGACTGTACGGTGAAAGACGGTTTGATGTATCGTCATCAACCTTGTGGAACTGCCTCTCACTGGAACTCCGTTTCGAAGGTTCTGTAGCAGTTTTCAAAAATAAACTTAAAACAATATCTTTTTAGACAAGCATCTAACCTGTAATTCAGTATACATGTAAACAGATGTTATAATTACTGTTGTTTATTATTATTATTATTATTATTATTATTATTATTATTATTATTATATATATATATATATATATATATAACACTTTTATAGTTTATAGTTATACTCTTGGTTTCTTTTTTAAAGTCAGTTTAGTATCAAGTTTTGTCCTTTTTTATGCATATACTGCTCTTTGATTTTTGCTTTAGGGTAATTGTCTTAATTAGATAAAATTCTATATAAATGTGGAATAATAATAATATCAAGATGTAAATGTCAAGAAGATAACTTAGGATGGAAAAAGCGAAAAGCGATACATGAATGAAAATGGTTATTGTTAATAAATAAAAAGTCGTCATATATTTAAAAGTCAAGTTGAAGGCTACAGCAATATATTTTTTCTCATGTACAAGGTTTGGAATGAATTCTGCCTCATAAGAATGTAAAAATAGGCCAGCTAACAAAGGAGCACAATTGCTGTCCATGGGATTTCCAACAGACTGTTGGAAGATTTGCTCACCAATTACCACAAAAATATTGTCAACGAGGAACTCCAGTATCTTTTTGATATTAACTTCAGAGTACTTATGTGTAGAATCAGAGTGGTGTTTAACAAAGTATTTATATGAATGACTGATCACTAGGTTCGAATATTTCTTTTCTTCCATTTTTTTTTTAGAAAGCAACTGTCTATGATGTCAAAAAGTCTAATCTTTAATTCATCGTGAGGAATGGTTGTGTAAAGTATTAAAACATCATATGTTTTGATGTTGATTAGAGAAGAGTTTTAAGATTTTAAATTTATTAAAAGTTCTTTAGATTTTTAAGAATCCACATTTGATTTAGAACAATTCTGGCATATGTTATAGCAGATCAGTTTGAATTTTCTCATTCATAGTTGTTAATGTTTTCGCGAGGAGCAAAGAACATTTACTGGATCCAGCAACGTACATGCATGTATATTTGTTTGTAAAGGTTTTCGTGAAGTTTATGAATCCAGCATAGGTTCATTTAGGTTCATTCGTCCCATTGACTGGGGTATTAAATGTATCTAAAACTGCAGCATGATTTGAAAGGGCAATTGGAGTGTAAGTACGATTGCCAAATGTGGAATTAATGTCAAGTTCATTTAAAATACAGTTGCAATAATGAGTCTTACAAACAAATACAATGTTGTTACAATTTTTTTCAGATGGAACTGAAACATATTCCTCTTGTAACCCAATTCTTTTATCATTTCTGGTTTACTAAACACAGAAGATGTATGCATTTTTGTTTTGATGTGTCTAATACGGGATTTTAATATTCCTCTTCTACTTTTTATCCATTTTGACAAGGTATCAAGTTCCTCGTCTGGCATAATCTTCGACAGAATTCACAATTGAGATGAAATTCTGTCGTCATTTGAAAGTCCGATCGCGAGGTCCTCTGAATTTAAGACCTTTTAAAAAAAGTTATTTCAGTTCCTCATTTTCAGCTATATCAACATTACCAGTAATGACGTTTTTTTTGTTTGTTTGGTTTTTTTTTTTGGTTTTTTTTTTGGGGGGGGGGGTTGGTTTTTTTTGTTGTTGTTGTTGTTGTTGGTTTTGTTGTTGTTGGGGTTTTTTTTGTTTTTTGGGTTTTTTTTGGTTTTTTTTTTTTGGTTTTTTTTTTTGTTGTTGTTGTTTTTTGTTGTTGTTGTTGTTGTTTTTTGGGGGTTTTTTTGTGGGTTTTTTTGTTTTTGTTTTTGGTTGGTTTTTTTTTTTTTTTTTGTTTTTTTTTATTTATTTATTTATTTTGTTTGTTTGTTTGTTTGGTTTTTTTTATGGGGATTTTTTTTCGCCGATAATCATGAATAAAATGACATCATATTATACATGAAACTGGTACAATGTCAACAATGACTCTAAAGGTTTATATTACAGTTACCTGATTTCTTGGTTACAGAAAACAAGGTCTTACTTTAGTAAGGTAAAACAATAGAGGTCACCGGTGTTTTCCCCACAATGTGTAGTATAATTATTTAATGAATCAGTAACTTCAGCTATATTAATGTTCTCAATATAATATTTATATATGAAATCCTCGTTCGTTCAGATTCTAAAAACGTCACACTCCAGGATCGAGTAATGAATTTCTATATTCGCATAGAATGCATACTGCTGTAATTGATATAAAGACTTCCGATTATTTTTAAGTTATCGTTCTTTGAACAGTAGAACACTTTCCCGGAAGTGCTATTCAAGAGAAGGACAACCAGGGAAAAGGCTTCCCTTAAGACCGATAATTCAGTATCGATTTTCATCAGGATTTTCTTTTTCCATTCTTGTTTGATGCAATTTTTTCAAATAAATAAGGAAACTATTATAAAAATACGCTAGCGGAAAAAATCTGTGTAGTTCAGTGATTCATATACAAAATATTAAGTTGCATTATGTATATCATGCGCGGATTTAGAGGGGGGTTGGGGGGGGGGCTGGTATTTGTAAAGATAAAAAAAATTACAATATAAATTACAATCTAACGATTTATATATTTATTTTGAGAAAAGGTTCGAACCCCCTCCCCCCCCCCCTTGGAAAAAAAATTCTGGATCCGCACCTGTATATCGTTAATTAATACAATACATTGTCTTTCAATTCAAACATTCAATCTCTCTGTGAGAATGCAGGTTGTTAGAATAGATCCCCTGTACCCCTTGCTTGTCGTAAGAGACTAAATGGGGTTGTCCTTCGAATGAGGCTGCAAAAAAACCGAGACCCCGTGTCACTGCAGGTGTGACATGTTAAAGATCCCTCCCTGCTCAAAGGCCATAAGCGCCGAGTATATGCCTAAATTTTGCAGCCCTTCACCGGCAATGGTGACATCTCCATATGAGTGAAAGATTCTCGAGCGGGGCGTTAAACAATATATAATCAATCAAACAATCTAACATCCAATCACGGATTATGTCAAATATGGTTGATATAAGCAGCCACTGAAAGTAAGGGGGGTGTAAAAAAGTCTGTATGACCGCCATTGCATCGACACCTACGACTCGTTGAACGAATCAGGTTATGTAGAAATGTCTGAGGGAATGTTCCGCCATATGCACAAGAATTCGAAAGAACGACGCAAAGCGTCCAAAGTAGCAGGAGGCTTTGGCTTTTGACGTAGACGTCGTTCCATTTCAACAATCAGCGTAACGTCATTCTGACGCAGGACAACGCACGAGCGCACACCGCACGCGCTGTTAGTGACTATCTACAGCAGCAAGACATGAATGTGCTACCTGGCCGGCGATGTCACCGGAGTATCGCTTATAGAACATGTTTGGGATGACTGATTGATTGTTGTTTTCCGCCACACTCAAACATTTTTTTCAGTTATCTGGTGGCGTCCAGTTTTTATTGGTGGAAGAGAGAACCCTGATACAATGTGCCCGGGAAGAGACCACTCACCGACCTTCCGAAAGTAAACTGGCAAACTTTCTCGCATATATCGGCATGAACGAGAATCGAACCCG
The DNA here is from genome assembly GCA_024699665.1 of Ostrea denselamellosa. NCBI lineage: Eukaryota > Metazoa > Mollusca > Bivalvia > Ostreida > Ostreidae > Ostrea > Ostrea denselamellosa. Next base: position 603,226 of record JAMZEH010000034.1, on the reverse strand, counting down.
CGCAGACTCGAGGTGAAAGGCCTTTTGATTTTGAGGGCGATACTCTAGCCACTCGGCTACGGAAGCCTAGCGAAAAGTAGACTGTTTAGTACGTTATGATATAATATTATGTGTAGCTAGTGGAATGTAGACTGATTAGTCAGTCATAATGATACAATATTATGTACCTAGTGACATTTAGACTGTTTAGTACATAATAATACAATATTATGTGCACCTAGTGAAATGCAGACTGTCTAGTACATAATAATATATTATTATATGTACCTAGTGAAATGTAGACTGTTTAGTACATAATATTATATGCACCTAGTGAAATACAGACTATTTAGTACATAATAGATGTACTTAGTGAAATGTAGATTTTCTAATACATTACGGAATTCGATGACATGTCGCCTATTGTGATATACCTGCTCATTCAGAACTTTATCCTGTAATAGATTTTATCCTACATGTGAAGAAAACCTGGCTGATTATTGTAGCCCAGTGGGTATAGGCTGTTATCGTGTTAAAAAATCCAAGCATGTGAGCTTGTAAATCCAAACATGCAACCGTGTCAGTTTCTCGGTTTTAGCTATGTATATGTGTAACTCAGGGAATGTAAGTTGTATGTTTCTCGGTTTTAGCTATGTATATGTGTAACTCAGGGAATGTAAGTTGTATGTTTCTCGGTTTTAGCTATGTATATGTGTAACTCAGGGGGTGTAAGTTGTATGTTTCTCGGTTTTAGCTATGTATATGTGTACACTTGTAACTCAGGGAATGTAAGTTGTATGTTTCTCGGTTTTAGCTATGTATATGTGTAACTCAGGGGGTGTAAGTTGTATGTTTCTCGGTTTTAGCTATGTATATGTGTACACTTGTAACTCAGGGAATGTAAGTTGTATGTTTCTCGGTTTTAGCTATGTATATGTGTAACTCAGGGAATGTAAGTTGTATGTTTCTCGGTTTTAGCTATGTATATGTGTAACTCAGGGAATGTAAGTTGTATGTTTCTCGGAAATGTATACCTTAGTGTATACATTCCTCTTTATAAGAATGTGTCGTTGTTTCCCAAGTTATACGCGGTCACCCCAACAGTATTTCTGTTTGTAGACTTAGTATCAGTATATATCAAACACAGAAAATAAGATTTTATTTACACACATACGAGGGACACTTTTTCGTAAAAAAAAAAAAAAAAGTTCGTAAAGTAAGCCTATAACTTTCTAACGCGATTATGAAGTTAGACGGGGCATATTTCGAAGTCTTAGATAAATAAAATTTTTATATTTCAAGCGGTTTTAAAAAGACCGCCCTACTCGACGAACTTAAAAAGTGTCCCTCATATTATAACGTGCAACACTCGTAAGGTTACTGAAAATAAATTTACACCAATGCCTGATAATAAGCCTAATAATAAGCACATCATTTCTTTATGTGCACGGGCACAGACATGTAACGTTTATTTATTTGAGATTATCTATGGATTAAACCATCCAAATGCTAGCACAAATATTTTACAGCGTGTAAGATTCTCTCTTCCGGTGTAAGATTCTTTCTTCCGGTGGGCGACTTCAACCTTAGAGGTAGTGATTGTGATTATTCACAAAGCGTTAAGCATGTGAAGCGAAAATCATTGGGTCTTTTGAACATGACCTTTCACCTTTCAAACGGAGGTCCCATGTCACGGGCAAAAAGGGTACGAATTGTCCTTCTGAATCACGGACGGCGTACACACAGATATATGGTTGCAGCCTTAAGCGTTATGCAAAGGTCAAATTGTGTGACGGATATTTCAGCTACAGAGTCTGGGTGACGTCCTTTTCAGATAATGAAAAATTCTAGTATTGGACGGAAAACAACAAAACACACAGTGTAATGACTCATTACGACGTTGGGACAAATGGCTGGATTTTTTTTTTAAGTCGTTGAGTTATAGAACGTATTCAATGATATTTTTCTTCATGAAAAAAGCAGGTCTTGTCAATATGGAGGGCACTATACAACCCCAGGGATAATGGATTGTAGTATATTTACCCTATCTGCACCGCTCGCCTGACTGATGTAAATAGATTGTGTTTTCAAGAATTTTCTGCAGACCCAGATTTCTTCTTTGAAGGTACTTATGTTTGTGGCAGAGTGCATCTCAGAGGTGGCAAGGCCAACAGAGCAAACTACTATAAACAGAGGCAAAGGTTGTAATTTTTCAAAAAATCGTTCATATAGATAAACAAGAAAAGTAACTCCACGAAAAACATGAACTCGCGCTACTTACTGTGTCACCTACTTAATGACACTTTGTTATCATTTTGTTCGTCCGTGTGTCACACCACAAAACTTGGAAACTGTAAGATATTCGGACTTTGAATTTTAGCATGTGAGTTCCATATGTGAAGGTCACATTGATACGAATAATGATCACCGATATATCCTTACATTTATCATATACATGTACAATAATTACAGATACCATCGCATCTCATTCCAATGCCCACTGGGCTATCTACATATATGTTTACATGGACACTTTGTAGTTCTTGACAAATTGATTGATTGTTGTTTTCCGCCACACTCAACAATTTTTCAGTTATCTGGTAGCGTCCAGTGTTCATTGGGGGAGGAGAGAACCCTGATACAATGTAACTGGGAAGAGACCACCGTCCTTCCGAAAGTAAACTGGAAAACTTTCTCACATATATCGAGCATATAGCATATACCGAGCGAGATTCGAAGCCGCGCCGATTAGATTTTGTGATTTTGAACGCGATGCTCTAGCCACTCGGCCACGGACGCCCCTTCTTGACAATTACTGAAATAACACTTTTTTATCTAGAATTATCATGTTTTCACATTCTACTAGTACATAAAAAGTAGGCTGTTCCACTTTCGTGAATCCCGCCCCGTGGCACCTGATTTGGTCTACATCGAAGGGCACAGCTGCTGCTTTCGGCGAAGGTCTTAGAATACAAACGGATGCCAATCATTAACATAAGAATTACGTTATTTTTAAAATAAATATCAGTAAATTAATGTTTTTCATCTTTTACATATATAATAAGCAATATGTCATTCTTATGTTCTTGGTATGAACCCATGTTACAGATAATATGGTTTGGTTACGAGAGACAAATGCTTTTTTTTTTTTAATTGTTGACGTCATATTTTCTCATAAAAGCTTGATTTGTGACCATCAGCCAGGTTTCAGAAGATGACGTCCAAAACAAAACAGGAAACATTGCATTCTTGGCATATTTGACCTTGACCTCGATTTCGAGGAGAGAGCAGTCTGACTGGCACAGGAAGAACGCCTTAGCTGGTTAATATGCAGGTTATGTTTCATAAGGTATTTAATTACATTTTTAGACCAACGGTTAAGACTTTCATTGTTGACTAAATTACTTTAAAAGGCGATGTAACTCTTTTCTACATCAGTGGAATAATAGCAATTCAATGGCCGAATACGTGCATGCATAATATCGCAAAATATTGACCTAATGTACCGTTATTTATGTATGATTTTAGTTGCAATTTGTTTTCCCTCGCAAGAGTTATTTATAGTGTGTGAAGTTCGTTGTTTATTTGGGCGAAAAAACAAAGAAAGTTTTTAGCAACCCTAATATTCGCTATCTTGCAGATATTTGATACTCAATAAGCTTTCACGATTTTTCCCCCGTTTGTATCCGACTGCAATGATTGTTTATCTTCACAATTTCTAGAAGACACATACGTTATTTTAAAGGCCAAAAGTACTATGTTAGGATAACATGCTATAGGTCACATTTATGATGACGTAACTGAGGACAGTGTTTTTGTCCTCATAGTGCAAATATGTTCTCACAACCTCTGTCAAATGGTTGAGATTTTCCTTTTTACTTGCAACGTTTTACTGCCCTCTCTCTCTCTCTCTCTCTCTCTCTCTCTCTCTCTCTCTCTCTCTCTCTCTCTCTCTCTCTTATAAGTATGTTGAGTATATTATTTTCAAAACCCCTGAAAGTACCATGCTTATCTTTTTTTTTTTTTCTTTTTTTTTTTGTATTTTGTTGAATTACTCCAAGATCTCTAATCATCGAGCCGCTAGATACAATATATGACTTGTTAATATAACATTGCATGATGTAGTGTGACGCGTTCGTTTCATTTATTTCGAGGCAAGAAATATCGATTTGATCTTTTTTACAAGTTTCCGAAATGGTGACTATCGACACTGCATAATGGCCAGAATTTTCTAGCTTCAGACCTAGGCCCCTAAAACCCCTGTGCTAGTTCTGCTCACACATAACAAAAGGACAGGCTTGTTCGCGACCTGATACTTCTGCAATGTGAGGAGATTAACTCCTGGCTCTGTGGACATATGGGTCGTATCTCTCCCCCCCCCCCCTTCTTTCTGGGAACAGAAAATGGTTCCGTATCTTTTTATTTACTACAATACCTATAATCAAGCAATAACTTGCGCACGTTTTATACATTTAATCATGTTTGGCACATAATTTCAATAATTTCTGTAATATTCCGTACCTAGACTATAATTATTGTACATATACTGAATTCCTAAACTTCACAAAAACCCTTACAATCATAGATACTTAATGACTGATTACTATATATGAATATTAATATTTCTTTTTTTTCCATTTCTATTCAAGAAACAACTGTAAATATTTGAAGTTTCTCATTCACAGCAGTTAATATTTACGTAAGGGCTTGGTAGAAGATTTACTGGATTCAGCAATGTATCTTTGTGGGGGGGGGGGGGGGGGGGGGGTTGTGGAGGTATGGAACCCAGTATGTGTATGATATCTCATATTCACACGTACCATTGACTGGGATATTAAATGTGTTAAAATTGAAACATGATTTCGAAGAATTTCATCTTTGAAATGGAACTTGGAGTGTACGTAGGATTACAAAATGTGGAATTAAAACCAGGGTCGTTTAAAACACAGTTGTAATAATGAGTCTTACAAAAACACGAATTCTAGGCGTGTTTACCGTAACTGTGTTTTACTCAAAGTGTGAATTCATTATACGCGTATTCACTGTAAAAGTATACCAATTTAAGCTTTGTCAGCTGGAACCAAAACATATTCCTCTTGTAACAAATCTAATTCTTTCATCACTTCTGGTTTACCAAACACAGGATAAATGGTACGCACTTTTGTTTTTATGTGTCTTTTTATTTAGTCTAACAAAGGTGCCAAGTTCTCCTGTTTTATATTTAACCATCTCCTGAAATATTTTCGACCAGAATTCATTGTCTAACTGTTATTGATTATATTCTCAACATTAAATTCTGCTAAATCAGTGTCCATTTATTATTTAGATTTTTGGGGGAAGAATAGTGCTACACACTAATCGAAATACCTTCTTTAAATAAGGCATCTCAAACGTATACAATACATTATTTTCTATGCAAATAGATCACAATTACTTCAAGAGAGCTTTTGCCATTAACAAGCTCGTTGAATTATTTCATTTTATAATTTAGTAGATTGAATTAGGAGAGTCAGTTTTGCTACATTGTAGTTGTATCAATGACAAAATTGAAACAGTGAGGTGGTGAAGCTTAAGTGCAAATGGCTGAAACTTCATGTCATCTGGCTCATTAAAACGTGCATAGACCATAGGGTTTCTTAGATTTTGTTATTCATCTTTCTTATAGATGAATGAGTACTGTAAAATACGCGATGTGCCGGGGATGAACAATATCTATTCATTATAAGCATGATTCGTTATATCCAATAAGTTCATCATACGTTTTAAACTACAGGGAATGAAAAGCAAGTCGCTGTAAGCTTAAATTCATTATAAACGTGTTCACTGTAACCATGTTTTACTATAAACATCAATTCATTATAAACGTGTTTGCTGTAACTGTGTTTTACTGTAAGCATGAATTCATTATAAGCGTATTCACTGTAAGCGTGTTTTACTGTAAGTGTGAATTCATTATAAGTGTGTTCACTGTAATTGTGTTTTACTGTATGTGTGAATTCATTGTAAGCGTATTCACTGTAACCGTGTTTTACTGTAAGTGTGAATTCATTATAAGCGTGTTCGCTATAGCGGTGTTTTACTGTAAATATGAATTCATTATAAGCGTGTCCCCCTTTTTTACTGTAAGTGTGAATTCTTTATAAGTGTGTTCGCTGTAACTGTGTTTTACTGTATGTGTGAATTCATTATAAATGTGTTCACTGTAACTGTGTTTTAGTGTAAATATGATTTCATTATAAGTGTGCTCTCTGTTACCGTGCTTTACGACATATTCATGTAGGTATGTCACTTTTGACCTAATTAATAAGATTTCGATATGATGTTTTTACATATTTCTCGGAATATGTCACCACACCTAGAAATGCAAGAAGAAATGATTAAAATGAATATTGTCGTTGATTTTTTACCCAAACACCTGTGGCATTCTTTGTTCAGGACATTTCAACATTCGTTCTTACTAGTTTTGCGCACGGCATGAGGTTAAAATACAAACGGCTGATCAAATAGATCTAGAAAAACTGAGGGCTGACTAGCCCTTATTTACTGCAGAGCTGTCTGCAATATCATGCATGCACAACATCTGACACGGCAGCTTAGTAAACGATCTAATTTTATCAAGGACGCCATTTTGCACTCCAGAAGAAATATCCTTATGCCAGCTTTTGAGGTTCTTTGGCCTGGGTTTACGTTTCTTTCTTGATGAAAGTGTCGTCACTTCCATGTTGAACATCTTGCCTGTTCCTCCCCCCACGCATCAGGCTAAATATATGTAGAATGACATCAACTTTTCGTTAAATTCTATTATTGCCATTAATGGCTCTTTATTCGAAGCTGATATTATATATAGATATCCTTTCCTTTCAAGCTGAATAATGTTCAAATTATCTCAGTTCTAAAAACGTGTTAAATACAACATTTAGAAACATTTTAACTGGGATTGATTTTTCACAGTTCTTTGCAAAATATTTTACTTAACCTTTTGACATATTCACAATTTTTTTCCTACGCAAATGAAATCAATAATGTGAATGAAATGTAAAAATGATAAGCGGGTAGTGATGTTACGAGACCGTATCTTGTGATCGAACATGCTGCATGATGGGGAATCTAGATTTAACCAGTTACTAGTCTAATTCTCTATATAAGCTAATAACCAATAACCACATTGCCTATCCCATTATCTTAAAGCTTGTAATTAACATTGATATACAAGAACTCCGAGTCTATTTTTTTCTTTAAATAAGATACTTCAGTGTAGATTATCAGATTGATCGGCTAGAAGAACTTTTACTCAGAGTTTGTAAAATTAAAGAGAGCACTAAATACCTCCATGTTGTAAGAGAGCACTAAATACCTCCATGTTGTAAGTTTAGTAACTTGTACATTGACTTTGAAGTAAATCCATGTTCAGTTTATATACATCTGTGTACCGATTTATCAATTTGTAACGCTGAATTACTTATGCATAATATGATACCGGTCTTTATTCATTTAAGAAATAAATTTCGTTTTTTTTTAAAAACACGCGAGAGTATGCACTGTGACGCGCAAGTTTACACCGGTACTTTATGAACCAAGCACTTCCAGTAAAAAATGTCCGCGTTTTAGCGTTTCTGTTAGTATCTCATAACTTTATATACATTTTCAACAATATATATACATATGTGTGTGTGTGTGTGTGTGTGTGTGTGTGTGTGTGTGTGTGTGTGTGTGTGTGTGTGTGTGTGTGTGTGTGTGTGTGATGTACTATATTTATTAAGATCCATACGCCCATTATTTACATTCATGAGGAATGAGGAAATGGCAATCATTTAAATTGGTAAATATATCAAAGGCAAAAACAGTGGAAATGTATAAATATTATACAATATCACAGAAGTCGAATCCTTAATCCAATTAACAGATCACTATTGGAGCTGAACATATAAGGTAGGGGGTCACGATATTTATATATAGCACCGGTTTATTGACACTGTTAGAAAGCAAAGGTGCTTTGGTGGAAAAAGGCAACGAAAAACAAATATTTACGTAGCAGAATAAACAACATAATTCCGTGATGATGGAATAAATGACTCTCCATTAGGCGTTTGTTTTATCGTCATCACAGAAGTACCTCGTATATGACAAGTGAATGTAAATCTATGTACGCACTAATCGGCACGCATGTCAGCTTCCTGGGGTGTACAGAATAACAGACCCAGGGTCAGCAACTTTATGAGCGCGAGTTGATTATCCCTCACCCGGGAGCTGGCAGTAAATAAATAATGCTAACTTAGAGTGTGTTACTTTTATCATTTGGTGTCTATCAAACTTTCAACCCACCGAATGTCAATTATCCGTGAACGATGGATGAACCTGAATATGCGATGAGGCACCTTTCTACAACATGCATGTTTCCTTCATGTAAATACGACATCCCTCGACGAACTCTGTTCGTTACAAGATGTGCATGTCTTAATAAGATTTTATCTAATACGCAAGTCTAAAATCTTGTTATAAAGCATGAGTGCGTGAAATTATACACAAAATTATTTTTGATAGTGGGTTTCCGATACCATGCGGATATTATTTTCACTAATGATTTAAATTCTATATTCTGCCTACAAGCTCATCAGAAACGTGATATCCTCTGATTATAGTACTATATCTATTGATTTTCCTTTTCTATTCCTTTTTCGTAGAACTTTTGTAATCAGTAAACACTGCAGTTTGAATTCTAAGAGGACAAAGAATGAATTTTAACAATAAGTCCTTGTATATAGTTAATGGTTCCAAGGTCCACTTAATGTGAAAGCTCTTGGTACGACGGTGATACATTGATTGATTGATTGATTGATTGTTTTACGTCTCGTCGAGAATTTTTCACTCATATTGAGACCTCACCAGCTGTAGGTGAAGTACCACAAATTTAGACCTATGCTTAGCGCTCGAGGCCGTAGCAGTGAGGGTTCTTTAACGTGCCAACGCCTACGGTGACACGGGACCTCCGTTTTTAAGGTCATATCCGAAAGACCCATGATTGTCACTTCTAAATGCCGAGCATTTGGCGAAAGAGCAATCACTACCTATTTTTCGTCTTAGGTTTGACGCTGCCAGGCACGGGCGGGGCTCGAACTCACGACCTCCCGCTTACGAAGCGAACGCTCTAACCACTGCGACCGTGCAAGTACATATACGAGCTGATTACATTTCTTTATCACATAACAAATCCATTTTTGCTAATAAAATGTTCATATAATATAGGGAATTTTAGCTTGTGGTACATGGACCCTTGTTGAACGCCAACATTTACTGAAATGATAGGGTCCACACCGAAACATTCTAGGTACAAGTTAACGTTATTGCATGCTAGCTGTAAACAAAGATGGCGGGTCACCCTTTTTTCTTTTTTTATGGCAAGATTCAATATTTTATCTATTAAGTGTTGATTAATCATTGCTATGTTTCGACGCAGATTTCCAGTTAAAAAGACCACTAAATATTCTTTTTCACAATTTGAAGCATTTCACTAGTATTGATTGCTGCGATTGAATAAACGGCTATAAATATGCCTAACTGTGATATAGCACGCATTCATTTCAGTGCCAAACAGCTTCAATTTTCTACATATAATTAAAATATGAATAAATGATCAACATAAAACAACTGAAACATTCTTAAGTTTTAAGCAACTTGCATGGAGGAATATTGGAAGTCGTTGGGGGTGGGGATTTGCTCACTCGTTTGCGAATTTTCAAACTCAATTCACTCAATATTCATCAATATATGTTCAATACTCCTCAATTGCTTTAAATACATTTCAACAATTATGAAATAGGGTTTGGGATGACGCCAAGGCGCTTGCCCAACAAAATATCCAATGCATCTTGACATATGCAGCAAGAATATATTTGGTAAAGGGTGTGTTATATCGTAACTAATGTGGCTTCTTTGCTAGTTACATGTAGTATATGTATGATGTAAAGTATATTTAAAGGTAAACTCCTGCGGGTGGGTATTACTGTTTTATGACAGCATCTATAGTTTTATACTGTTGTGAAATTGATTACTACTATCATAACTCAATGCGTAATTGAGCTTGATATTGGGTTAATTTAACATAATCTTATAGAATAACACCCCAGGTTACCCGGGATGGTAAATTTTGATTCACGTTGCGTTTATTTTTTTATTTTTTTTTTATTTTTTTATTATTATTATTTTTTTTGATTGACGTTACGTTTGTGTGAACGTCTCCATATGAGTGAAAGATTCTCGAGCGGGACGTTAAACAATATATTATCAATCAATCAATCAGTCATACATTTGTGTGGTTTTATCTGGCCAATGCGTTATGAATGAGACCCCACAAATTTTTGATCCAAACTTACCTTCAAATACTTATTAAAGCCCCCATACGACTCGACAATTCACAGCTTCATATGACGTTGCCATGTTTGGTAGCCTGTCAATTTGAATCCCGTTTTATTTCCATACTTACACAATAACGTCTGTGTGAACTAATATCCCCACAAATAGTTTAGTTGACTATTTATATATATATAATGAATTATACCAATTCGTTCAGATGATGATTATTTAGATATGTGTGAAAATATTATTTCGGTTGTTGACGAACGCATGTTATGTAGCCTGTCAATTCGAACCCCGGTTCATTTCCATACTTACACAATAGTACCTATGTGAACTTTTATCCCTACAAGTATATTATTATTTTAAAAATGATATACTATCTCAATTCAGATATAAAATGATTATTTAGATATGTCTGAATATTGAACTAAACTCACGACTTTTATTGCTACTCTGGTCACAATCCTCGCCACACGAATGTATAGACTAGGCTTTTGTGATATTTTGAACACTCAAAAGAAAATTTTATTTTTTGAATTTATATTATGATTATTTGTGTTTATAATAATTGAAGACCGAGTACATAACTCGTAATAAATATTATGATAGATACAAAAGCAACATGATTCGAATTGACAGACTGGCTAAGTCAACAAACGAAATCATATGAAACTGTGAATTTTCGGGTCGTTTGGGGCTTTAATGAATATTTGAAGGTAAGTTTGGACACAAATAAAGTGGGGATATATATTAGGAACTTTATGAGACGGCAATGCAATAAGACAGCGATATAAACCTCAGCCGTGCGCACTTTTTTCTGCGCCGTAAATTGAAGGTTTTTCTAAGGGGGATCTGTAGCTCTCTGATCTGTCCCAGTATATTATCAGAGAGCTACAGTTCTGCTATTAGTAGTATACCGACTTGAAACGTCGCAGTTCATAGCATCATGCATTTTTAAAATTGAAATTATTTCGTAAATCTAGATTAATCTTTTAAAAGAGATTAAATGAAATTCACCGAGTAGCTTTCTGATGAAAGACTAGAAGATCTAGTTTGACTTTCAATATGAGCAACATACTTTTACATGAGTAATAACTTTAAGAAATAAGTTTAAGAAATATCTTATTCAGAAATAATTGATTCTTCATGTTTACAAACAGATAATTATAGAAGACTGAGAGACAAACCAAAAGGCTACTTTAATCTCGCACTTATCGTGTTACAAATGAGAGGTAAATAAAAATCCTAAGTATGATATTAAGTCAATGATCACAATAATACAGGAAAGTGGAAAAGAAAGAAAAGCAGGAACTGAGTATTGAAGCAAATATAACACACGTGTAATACAAGACAATACAGATCGCATTAGTATACATTAAAGACAATGTAGAAGTAACACGTAGAGGTATGCCATGTGAAATATAGTAAACAAACATAGGTTTTGTAATTATTACAATCCTGATGTACATAGACACGCACTCAATCCCCTCTGAGCCGGCTGGTGGTTGAGGTGGTTGCAAGTGATCTCCACCTGGCAGGGTCTGCAGCAATCCTGGGGGCCATTTCGAGGGTTAGTCTTCTGCTCTTTGACGTTTTCGCCATGGTCCTCCGCCAGGTTTCTATGGGTAGCCCGCGGTGTCTCTTTCCTTGGAGTCTAGCGCAGCGAGACATGTAACATGCTGCAGACATGTCCAAGCCATCTCCAGCGGCGTTTTTGGACTACCTTGTAGATTGGCTCTGTCCCAGTCCTTCTATGTAGCTCGTCGTTGGAAATGGTGTTTGGCCAAAGTATCTTGCAGATGCATTTCAGACACTTGTTCTGGAATACCTCAGGTTTCCAATTTCACGTTGGCAGTTGTGGTCTTCCAGCACACTGGTCCGTGCAGGAGCACGCTAAGGACGTTGCTTCTGAAGATCTTGGTCTTGGTATGGATGCTTAGGCCAGTGGTACTCCAAATGTACATACATGTATGATATAAACAATTAAACAGTAATAGATATAATAGAACATTCATAGATAAGCTCAGAACCTTTTATTTTCACCAAGAAATTTGTAGAGTAAATAAAAAGTGTTGTTTTCACTTTCAGATAAATTATCCTTACCGTATAATAATAACACAACATCAAGTGAATGTGGCAGTGTCAGAATTTTATTGATCCTAACTCTGATGTAAATGTAAAAACTCTGACGTAAATATGAAAACTCTGACGTAAATATAAAAACTGACGTAAATATACAGCGTAATAGATAATGACCAGAACTTTCAATTTTCCACAAATACAAAGAAGAGAATTGCACACTTTTCTTTGAAATATATGAAGATTAGAAGCACTACATTATAATCTTAGTTTGTCCGATTTTGATATATCTTGGTATACAAGTCGTACCTGAAGATTGCGGAACCGGGAGGGTTCTTTCTATTTGGTAACTTACTGAAATCACCAAAAACGATATTTTGGATTGCAAAAATGTCCATTTAATTCATCCATTTCATCAAAAACGAGACATGAAATATACTCAGCAAAACTAACACACAAAAAAAACCCGAATAAACAAACAAAAAAACACAAACAAACAAACAAACAAAAAGAAACAAAAAAAAAACAAACAATTTTTCAGTTATCTGGTGGCGTCCAGTTTTTATTGGTGGAGGAGAGAACGCAGATACAATGTACCCGGAACAGATCACCGATCTTACGAAAGTAAAATGGCAAACTTTCTCACATATATCGGCGCGAGCGAGAATCGAACCCGCGCCGACTAGAGGTGAGAGGCCTTGTGATTTTGAGCGTGATGCTCTAACCACTCGGCCACGGGGCCCAAGGAAATTTCACAACAGGATTAAAACCCACACAGGCGTATATGTACTCACAAACTTTCAAAGTGACATCTATACACCCAGATGCCTTCTCCTGCTTATCTATAAATTTTCAGTGTTGTTACAAAGGGTGACAAACCTTTGTTGGTTGAAGTCGCAGCAAAAAAAAAAAGGGGGGGGGGGCATTTCCAATGTTGTTTTGGCATGTCGATAGATTTACTAAACTTCCCGTGCCAGCCTGCCACAAAACCACACAACTGCGCCCGAGTTTTTTTGTTTGTAGGGCTGCACACTACCCTACATTCAGTGCCCCCCCCCCCCTTTTCCCCGCACAAACATCATAGGGTACATCACCAAGTGAATTCTCATTTGCATAATTATGTCACCTTCCGTCCCCCATTTACCAATTTTTCACATTGAGAAGCAGTAGACGATGACTGACGGTTGATTATAGCCAATAAATGGAATTTATTTCCCGTTCACCATGGCGATACGAAAGTTAAGACCTTGACAGTGTTGCTTCTAAACGGTAGGAGTCCAGTTATAATATTATATCGAACTTTTCGCCGAAGCGATGCAGATGGTAAAAAAGAAGATGACGGCGTGATATACCTTGTTAATAGTTTATTTTGCAGGAAGAATTTTTTTTTATTATAGGTATTTAAAACGTCGTGCGCCTGTGATTTTCATATATGTTCAATTGTTTATTTTCAGAAACATTTGCTGTCTCTGTGCTCTTTGCACTTGTTTACATTACATAAAACATATTTTCCATCATATTTACAAAAATGTTTTATTTTCTGTCGTTGGCCCTTAACTTATTTTGCTGCGTATACAACGACCTATTTTTGAACGATTCTTTTCTGTTTATGTGAATATACGCGCACTCCTCAACGGTTGGTTGTATATCGTTTAAAGTCCTGCTCGAGAATTTTCCACTCATATGGAGAAATCGCCATTGTCGGTAAAGAGCTGTAAAATTTAGGCCTATGTTCTCGCTTACGGCCTTTGATGAACAGGAAGGGCTTTTTGTCGTGCCACACCTGCTGTGACACGTGCCCATCCGAAGGAACACACCATTTAATCGCCTTTTACGACAAATAAGAGATACTGAGGGCCTATTCTAACCCGGTTCACTTCGAGATACTAAAGTTTAGTTTTGTTGCAAGATGTACTTAGAATCATAGCCGAACGTTTTGCTACTTTGATGCACTGATCATTTGGAATGTTTCTTTGCTGAGAAAATTCGCAAGAATCCGTTTAGGGTTTACTTGAAAACACTTCCAGAATTTAAAATAATAATGTGGCAAGAATGCTAAACTGCATGCCAAAATAAACTCCCCTCCCCTTGACTGTTTTAAATGTGTTTACTTTACATTTTTAAAGAAAATAAACCAATAAGACAAGGTATTTATCGTCCTGTTTATCTATGCACTCTTTTAGTGCACGGAATCTGCAAACCATTTCTGATGTTAAGGCATATGCGGTTATTTTAATTATCAGAGTTCTCTCTCTCTCTCTCTCTCTCTCTCTCTCTCTCTCTCTATATATATATATATATATATATATATATATATAATATATATATATATATATATATATATATATATATATATATATATATACAATTATATAGTCTTTTGTTGAGGTCAATACATGTTTTTATCGACCTGATGAAAGTATATCGAGCGAGGACGAAGTCTGAGGTCGATATCCTTTCATCAGGTTGATAAAAACATGTATTGACCGATAGCAGAAGACTATAATTGTTTTATCATAATTTATTATTATTGGCAGAAAACAAATCAATTAATGCATACATAAAGCTTATTCACTGTCATGGCACTATGTTATAATAAATGGAAATGTTATTAATGTTATTAAGATGTTATTAAGATGCGAGTTTGATGGAACTAAAGTTTGGGGAATTTCAACAGTTCTCAGTAGTTCATCAATTCCATCATCATTACTCATAGTCTTCCTGTGAATCCCTCAATGCCAGCAGGTCAAACTTACATCATCTAATGTATATCGAGTATCTTTTTTTTAAATCACATTTTTCACGGATCTTTTCAGCGATATTTCCTGACGTTATTTGTTTTGTATATTCATTTGTAATTCCGGAGTAAGTTTTAAATGACGATTCGCACTTATGCCAGCACCCCTTGCGTGTCATAAGAGGCGATTAAATGGGGTGGTCCTTCGAATGAGATCGCAAAAACCGAGGCCCCGTGTCACAGTAGGTGTGGTACGATAAAGATCCCTCCCTGCTCAAAGGCCATAAGCGCTGAACATAGGGCTAAATTTTGCAGACCTTCACCGGCAATGGTGACGTCTCTATATGAGTGAAAAATTCTCGAGCGGGACGTTAAACAATATACAATCAATCAATCACACTTATGCCTTCTCGGAATTTGTGAGGCATCTAAAACATGTACTGTAGTATCTCTGCACGAGTGGTTAGTATACACGGTATTCAAACCAGCTTTTTTGCTGATTTCATTCATGAATGATCCAAGTTTGTTGTGTCCTAGTAGTACATTGTCATAAAAAAACACCACCCTTTGGTTGGCTTCTAGCTTTTTGAAGTAGTCTGTCGTACTGTGGATTTAGTCCATCCTTTGGTTGGCTGCTAGCTTTTTGAAGTAGTCTGTCACACTGTGGATTCAATCCTTCCTTTGGTTGGCTGCTAGCTTTTTGAAGTAGTCTGTCATACTGTGGATTTAGTTCATCCTTTGGTTGTTTTCTAGCTTTTTGAAGTAGTCTGTCATACTGTGGATTTAGTCCATCCTTTGGTTGGCTGCTAGCTTTTTGAAGTAGTCTGTCACACTGTAGATTCAATCCATCCTTTGGTTGGCTTCTAGCTTTTTGACGTAGTCTGTCATACTGTGGATTTAGTTCATCCTTTGGTTGTTTTCTAGCTTTTTGAAGTAGTCTGTCATACTGTGGATTTAGTTCATCCTTTGGTTGGCTGCTAGCTTTTTGAAGTAGTCTGTCACACTGTGGATTCAATCCATCCTTTGGTTGGCTTCTAGCTTTTTGACGTAGTCTGTCATACTGTGGATTTAGTTCATCCTTTGGTTGTTTTCTAGCTTTTTGAAGTAGTCTGTCATACTGTGGATTTAGTCCATCCTTTGGTTGGCTGCTAGCTTTTTGAAGTAGTCTGTCACACTGTGGATTCAATCCATCCTTTGGTTGGCTTCTAGCTTTTTGACGTAGTCTGTCATACTGTGGATTTAGTTCATCCTTTGGTTGTTTTCTAGCTTTTTGAAGTAGTCTGTCATACTGTGGATTTAGTCCATCCTTTGGTTGGCTGCTAGCTTTTTGAAGTAGTCTGTCACACTGTGGATTCAATCCATCCTTTGGTTGGCTTCTAGCTTTTTGACGTAGTCTGTCATACTGTGGATTTAGTTCATCCTTTGGTTGTTTTCTAGCTTTTTGAAGTAGTCTGTCATACTGTGGATTTAGTTCATCCTTTGGTTGGCTGCTAGCTTTTTGAAGTAGTCTGTCACACTGTGGATTCAATCCATCCTTTGGTTGGCTTCTAGCTTTTTGACGTAGTCTGTCATACTGTGGATTTAGTCCATCCTTTGGTTGGCTGCTAGCTTTTTGAAGTAGTCTGTCACACTGTGGATTCAATCCATCCTTTGGTTGGCTTCTAGCTGTTTGAAGTAGTATGTCACACTGTGGATTCAGTCCATCCTTTGGTTGGCTTCTAGCTTTTTGAAGTAGTCTGTCACACTGTGGATTCAGTCTCTTCACAAACTTGACAAAACTTCTAACTGAACACCTGTTGCTCTCTGAAATGAAAAAAAAATCTAAATTGTTTATTTCTACTTGATTATTAACTGTGATTCATTTGTGTATAGATTTAGAAAATTTTTGAGATTCTTTTATTAGTTTTTATAGAATTATTTCAGTTTTTAACCTTTTATTTCATACATTCTTCCACCTGACGGCGGGAGTACGACGAAGCCTCGGCGGGGACCTGCACCGCGAACCCTCGGTTCTGAATTATTTCCGTTTTTAACCTTTTATTTCATACATTCTTCCACCCGATGCCTTTTCATTATTATGCTGCTGGGTTTTTGTTTTCTCCTCCGTAGTTTTGTACACATAAAAAATGCTATTATCATTTCGTGACACGACAAAATCATTTCTAGTCAAGGCTGACTGGTTCTCCCATCCTCTCCTTCCGAAATGCAACATTACGTCTAGGAATACCTTCAAATGCAAAAGAAGCCAGCCTTTACATATTGTACAAAACATTTCCATATTCATGTTACGTTCCATTCCAGGAAGAATTAAAAAATGAGTGTAAGTCAAATATCCCATTCAGGCATTAAATATCTCGTTGCTAATTATGTACTCAGAATATTAAAAAAAACTGTTTTCTTTTCCTCACAAATAATTATGATTATATTATTTTTAGATATGCATTGTATTGCAAAAGCTGTACATCCTCACGATCTGATGTTATGTATGAGCACATACAAGTAGTTTCCAAATCCTGGTCTGTGATGGCAGGATAATGTTGTACGTTACCAAGTCCCTGTCTTTTCATTTCCTTTGTCATGCATTTAAAGGCCTTGATTGACGACTTAAATTCGATTCCCTTGACAATGTCAAAGTTTTTTCCAGCCTTTTCCAGATAACGCTGAAGTCTATGTCTATATGCAATCAATGTACCTTTCCTATACATTTTGCCCTGCCTGTTCCTCATTTCACAGTAAAATGTCAAACGTTTTTCATCAAGCTGGGCTACAGAAAAGTTCTCAAAATCAGCTGGCAATTTTTTTTTTTTGCAGTCAAATGCTCCCTGAAAACCTTTACTGCCGTAACAGCTAACGTTTTATTGTTGTCAGTATCCACATTTCCAAAACGTTGCTAGAATTCACGCCTGTTATATGTTTTTTATAGAAGAATCACGTGACAACAATCGACCAATCGTAGACTTTAAATAATCAAGAAATAAGATACATTTTTTGAGTGTTACTGGGATATGGCATGAAGTTGGTGACGTGATCAAATCCTATAACGACTGAAGGGCGTTATAGTAGATTTGATCACGTACCAACTTCATGTCATATCCCAATAACACTCATAAAATGTATCTTATTTCTTATATTAATATTCTTGTTTCGATTTGTGTTGTTCTCATCAAGCTTCCATACTTGTGTAGGCAGACAACACAAGATATAATTCGTTAAAGTTTGATTTAATTAATAATTGGGAACAATATCGAGGAGAATATAAAATATAAATATTTATGTTAGAAGGATTAAAAAAAAGATGAAACAAGTGTAAAATAAAGATAATTAATAGCGTCAAGTTAACTCAAATGAAAACAAGAAGCGTGGGTAAACTACATAAGGTCAATCGGTGATGGAGAAACGGTGGCGGTCTCCTACCTTATTTAAATTTGTAAACGCAATTACTAAACATAGATTTCGACAGAAATTCAGATGATCTAGGGGAGATAACGAAGAATAATTGGATCAAGATGATGTTAAGTTCTACGTCAGGTTTTTGGAAGGGAACAACGGCATGTTCATCGTTAGGGCTCATGGTTGTAGCATTATACCGACAGATTTAGACGAAGTACAGGTACGATGTATTTTAATTTTTTACTCCCAGGGTGTAATGGAAGATAAACACAAACTGAAAGAGACTTTTTGTTCAATTGAGAAATTTCTGTTGTAGAATTTAAATAAAGACTCGCAGCGGTGCCCTGAATTGAATAATGTTTCGAGCTCGAAACCAGCCTCGGTCATGGCGGTGATGGCTATTGCCCGGAAACAACAGGTTACCATCATCATAAAGTGAATCTAATATTAGATTGCCATTATGTAAATATCAAAGACATCGTATGAATTCGCCATACTTCCGAAGTTGCGGTTTAAGTTACAGACGGTATTTTTAAAAGAAAAAACAACTGAACGGTATGGTAAATGTTTCTGTTTTACTCATTAATGAAATTCTTGTCTGTTTACAAAATAAATTCTCTGGAAATATTCTGATGAGTTTTATTTATTTTGTTTCCGTTATGATGTCAAGACAGGTGAAGGTACCTAGTGTAATTGACTCGAATACTTTTGAAGCGGTGATTGTATTCATACGCAAGGAAAAAGATGTGATCACGTGACTGACTTCATGCTATATGAAATTGAATGTCAATTTTGTTAGTAGTGTCACATCATGGCAAAACATTGACAAATGTAAATATTATGATTTTAATATTGACAGGATATGAAATTGTTTAATATGATTATATATATATATATATATATATATATATATATATATATATATATATATATATAAAGAGAGAGAGAGAATCAATGTAAATAGTAGCATAATAAAAATATGACAAAACCGAATAAGTATGTACTCCGCGACTAGTTGCTTTACTTCTTCAAGAGTATATATATATATATATATATATATATATATATATATATATATATATATATATCTCCAAGTTTTTGACAAATCTGCCCGAGTAACGTTTTCTAATTTTTAACCACATTTCCAGAATTTAGGGGTTTAGAGTCCTAAAACTGCAAATGTTTATTTCCAGTAAACAGAAAATGGTTAATGAATTCCGCACCAATGAGGATTTATGTCTATCAAGTGAAAGAAGCCGATGAAAGTAATATGTGAATAGCGTAAAATACGAAAACACATGTCAGCGGTAATGCGCATCGGGTGATATAAGATGACAATGTATTCAGTAACGAGCAATAATTGGAGAGTATAAGAAATTCCTATTACTCCTCAGACCATTGTAACAGAGATAATCCAGGAATAATACATACAAATCAACAACTCTCC
Organism: Ostrea denselamellosa; assembly: GCA_024699665.1. Taxonomy (NCBI): domain Eukaryota; kingdom Metazoa; phylum Mollusca; class Bivalvia; order Ostreida; family Ostreidae; genus Ostrea; species Ostrea denselamellosa. Next base: position 583,241 of record JAMZEH010000034.1, on the reverse strand, counting down.
AGATATGGCATCATAACAGAAATTGTACTCAACGGTGTTATTCAAGATAGTGAGAACCAAGGAATTGGTTTTTTTCCCACAGAGTTGAAAGATTTCCCCCAGAATCCTTTAACAATCTTTTGTACATGAGTATCAATGCAAGGGATAAAAATATGTTCATTCTAGGAAGCAGATTGTCGATAAATTTTGCTATTTTTCAAGTATTTTTGCATTAACTGTCTGTTGTCGTGTATAGTAAATAACAACCACATGAGAGTGTTGTTAAGCACATTGCATGCAGTTAAGGTGCCATCAACGTGCCATTCAGAATAGACAAATCCGCAAAACTTTCTAAATCTGATGGTTCATAACAGACAAAGGATTTTTGTTCTCGGAAAGTGCAAATGGAGAGGTGGGGAAAACGCCACAATAATGTAGGATTTAGGGGACTGAGTTAACCAGAAATAAAATAATGAAATTGGGTTGATTGATTGATTTTATATTGTTTAATGTCCCGTTCGAGAATCCTTCATTAATGAAATTGGGGTGCGAGAACGACACACGTATAAGTGTATTGACATGGGTACATGCTCAAGTATTCAGAAATCAGACATTATGATTCATCCGAACATTTTACTAGTATATTATTAAATGTGGTCGTTTTTGACGTATTTGAAATTTAGTACAATTGTAGGCCAGGAACATTTCGTAATTTCCGAAATATCAGCTCTTCTGTGATGGAGATACGTTCGGTATTCTTTTGAACTCATGGGTGGGTACAGGATCTGTAAGTGTTGTTAGAATTGTTATGCAGATAACGATGAAAATTAGGAAAGCGTGAATTTTGTATATATCAGCCGGAGGTATACATTAAGTTGACCATATTACAAAGAAATTGTTTGAATTAGGCCACTAAATATGTGATTATTTTTATATCCTTTTCTACACTATTGACACTTTAAACAAAAAACGAAGGTGAATTTTGATAGCTAGTTTGAGCTATTTTATTTTCGAATACTCATAAACTTCAGTTCGGGTGTTTGCATAGCAGCTGGTAATCATCCTTTAGGCAATACATGAACGCAGCGAAAACCACGTAAGAGTTCAACAAAGGGAAACAACTATTGGACATCTCGGAAATTGTGTATCTACAACAATTATTAATTAGCACAGCCAGTTGTTATAGAGCATTTGTAACTGCGCCAAAATAAGATTCCCACTAAAAGGACTGCATCTGATACAATACATTAAATCTCGTGTACACAGAGCATTTTACCTAAATCACATGGTCAGACCTTACTTTGTTATGAGGATGTGATATTTGGTCAATTAACATACTGTATCATTATCTTACATTTATTTGTAGAGTAAATATTCTTGCGCTGTAAAAAAAAATGTTGTAAAGTAGTAGAAAAGGGTGAACCATATATTTTTATACCACTATATATTTTAATTGGACGCCAACAACAGAGTCTAGATCTACAATTTGAAGGACTAGGCTAAAGTATGTTCCACGGATTTTTTTTTTTGATTTTTTTTTAGGTTTCTTTCTTTTTTTGTGAAGATCTCATTTCCATAGTTCCCAAGCTTTCTTGTGCATTAGTAGAACTTTTGGAAATGATGCGCGATATTTTCAAAGGTTTCTCCACCTGAAAAAAGGAATATTTTCTCCTTATCATGTACAGTCTGCACTCTGATGCTCCCCGTTTCTTCATCATTTAGATATTAAAGCTATAATATAGGAGATGTAGCACTGGTAATCTCTTAACGCGAACCAATCACCTCTACAGTGAATATTTTTGCTAATCAGACATGACGTTTACTAATGATGTACGGAAAATGAGGTCAAATTGAACAGGTGAATACACCTCCTGTACAAAGACAGAGCGACCCAGGGTCACGAAGTTTAATTTCCAGACGGAAAAGAAATCATTAACTAATCGGATAATGATAATAATCAGTAGGTATTACACAGTGTTTGATTAATAATAAAATGACGTATTTGAGATTTGATTTATTTTTGCGCTTGTCGATGAATAAAGGTAATATAAACAAAAATGTCTTTTGACGTATCAACATTTTTGTACTAAATTTAAATTTCAAATTTAAGTATAAACAAAGGGTAAGACGTAATTCAGTAGAGATCTTTGGGTGAAATGGAACAAAAAAAGTTTTATTTTGGTCACCAACATTACAATACATACACACATCAGTTATTGTCTTTGAGAAAAGAAAAAGCGGAAGTTTTAGATGTGCTTTTTTTTTCCACTCCTTGGAATCATTTTCCAAATGACTTTCAAAGGTTTCATTCATAAACAAAAGTCATAAATAAAGCAACGTCAGGTCGGAGTTCCGATAATAGAAACTTTATCCTCATATCAATCTGATCGAAGGCGATACCTATGAATAATTAACAAACTATACTTAATCATAAATGACTCTTTACTTGCCTTCGTGAAGGGATAGTGCATTCATTCTCACCTTGAACCTTATTTGAAAATAATTGTGTTATATCTAATCTAATCACGACATACACCAATTCATTGATCTCCGTGACTCACACGTGTTAATCATGTGTGGATGTCATATTCATAAAGTTATCTAATTGAGATGGAAATTATACGGAATCGCCCTTTAATTTCCGACTACCAGATGCAACAACACGTTACCCTTCCATAGTCTACTAGATCAGGAAAAAAGTTGCAGAAAACAGTCAATAATATCAGTAACCATAGGTTTTCACGGAATGGAATTGGAACCTTCTTTCTAGTTCCACATCAGTCTCGCTTGTGACATCTGTCTCGGTTCTTGAAATGGATTAAGTTCTATTTCTTTTGACATGTCATGAAATAACAAATTATATTGGGAAGACAAGGACATGCGTATTATGAGTTAAGATTTCGCCGGAATGGACTTTACAATTAAATTTTCTTTTCCGAAGTTCTCACCTCTCGTCAATCACTTTCGCAAAATTACAACAACCAAAGAGAGTACTTTTTAAAGACTGTGGCTTTTCTTCATCTGTGTTGAGTTCGAGTGAGACATACCGTTTCTAATTTCGTCGGTAACGTGTCGTTTTCGGGGGGGGGGGGGGGGGGGGGGTAATGACAAAGGCATATAAAGGCATATACTGTTTATCAAGATATTTTAGCCATTTCTTTTTTGCTTTGCAACAAACCAAGATACGAGTACTTTGAAAAAAAATTAAACATTCATGTCATAATTGCAAAAATTAAAGCCTCGCGAACATAAAGCCGGAACACTAGTACACCTGTCACAGTAGACCAAAACAGAATACGGTCGGTCGTTTTAGACAACAAATGCATTAGTCGTTTTAAAAATAGAATTAAATAGGTATGTGAATGCTTAGAGATCGACCTGCCTGGATATTGGTTAGCCAGTCGAATTATAATAGATCGACCCCCAAGACTTCCGGTTATTAGATAGGTTATCAGAATGGTGGTAAATTCATTGTCTCACAATTCTCTATCCATCTCACCAAATTCCCACAGTAATTAACTGGTTGTATAGAAACAGCCCTGCTTAAAGGGGATCGTTAATATTTCAAGGTGCTTTTTTATTTGCATGTCATCATAACAACAGGTGCTCGATACTTGTATTTAAATTTGTTGAAATCTAAACTGTTCCTATATAGAATAAAAAATAAAAACAGTTCAAAATACTAACAGCGACCGAATACTTCCATTGTACATCTCTCAGGTTTGCTGTAAAGATTCCAAATGACTCTCGCATGTAACAATTCGGATTTCGATGGTCACGCAAAAAGTCATTATTTATAATTCCCTCATATCTTTGTACCTATATATTACAACATTATTTTTTCCAACAAGACATAGTCTTTATTGATGAGAAGATTTTTGACAAATCTCTATAAACTAAATTTATTGCCATATCATTTGATCATTGGAGAGGACCTCATCCATGGAACCGGGGGAAGGGGGGGAGAGAGAAAGATTAAATGACAGGTTGAATTAAATATGCACTTCGCAGAAGATGTATCCAACGATAGCAGACTGTAACATTGTGATTCTTCAGAAGATTTTAAAATTAGATTTTGCTTTTTATTTTCAAGTAACCTTTGACGTTTACAGCTATTAAGACCCGAGCATGGCCCCTGGGGTTGTGATCTGCACTACCTAGGAAAACTTACAAATTAATTCGATAAAGCGTGATCTTGTAGTTCTTCAGAAGAAGGTTTTCAAAGACTCTTGATACAAAAAAAGTGAATGCATGGATTGATCTATATTTTTGGAATTATTTTGGTTGTAATAAATATAAAAAAGAAAGAAAGGAAGAAAAAGATTTAAAAACCAGTATTTTGTAATTTTCTATGATGTTCAAAAGCTGCAACATATTGTTCCCCCACTCTATGCAAATTATCCCTCTACTTGATAAATCATGGGAATAAATTACATTCCTACAGTAAATAGCATTTATTTCATTTTACTTGTAATAACATTTAGTTTTTGTAATTCTTGAAAAAAAACCTGTTTGTAGCAATTGTTAGATACATGTATTTATGATTAACAGTCAGTTCCTTTGTGAAGAAACGTTAATCCCCTAACGTGATTCCAGCGAGGGACCCATCTTACCAAATGTCTTTCCACTTGAGATCAAAAGTACTTTTTACAATTCATTTAATGCTGAATTTTTTTAAAAAGCGTAAATTCATGGCATATCTAAAGAACAACACACTTTAAGTACACAAATCCATATTTTCACAACTTGCACATGGAAATGAAATATATGTTACTTGCATTAGATTACTGGTCTTTTGTAAATTGGGTCCCTGACCTTTGGTCATCGATTGTACAAACTGGAACCTACACTACATGAGGATACTTGCATATTGTTTTGGTAAACTTGTACTCTTTTTGTTTATTGGTAAATCGAGCTTAAGGGAGAATGTTTAGATATGTATTCATATGCTCTACTTCCATGCCTCTCGTTACCAACGCTGATTGACTGAGAAGATAATTTGACAATCTGCACCGTAGGTTCTTGAATGAAGATATTTCAAGATTTTTTTTTTTTGGTGGGGGGGGGGGGGGGGGGGGGGTAATATTCCTATATGTATGTAAGACTTCAAGCCCCTGTTGAGGCCACGTATTCTACGATGCACAGGGATCCTGTCTATATCAGATTGACAAGTTCTATCCTTATCGATTCTCAGTACTGTAAAACAAAAGTTACAGTGAATACACTTATAATGAATTCACACTTACAGCAAAGTGATTTTTCATTTTTTGTTTTCATTCTCAGTAGTTTCAAACATATTGTGAACTTATTGGATATAACGAATTACATTCATAACGAATAAAAATTGTTCATCCCCAGCATTTCGCTGTAAACGTGTTTTATTATATAATTAATCTTTTCTACTTTTTTAATTCAGTATTATTATTATTATCATTATTATTTTATTTTATTTTTTCAAATTCTACCCCATTTTCTCGTCAACTTCCTCTAGGAGATTTATTTTAAACTTTATTTATTTTATGACGATTAACAAACAAGTTCTACAACTTATATCAATGCTTCTCGTCGGCTCAGATTTTGGCGTGAAGGGGTCATCTAGGAGAGGACATGACCCTTCTTTTACACAAACTACATCCTATACTTAAAGGATGCTTGGCACCAAGATTAGTTGAAAAATTAAGCAGAAAAAATATATAAAGGGACACAGATTCGATATAATTATCATGCTCCGTATATTAGCGCCTAATGTACATATTTTTGTCCACAAGCGTTAGTTGTACATGTGATTCTTAGCATCAATTCTGTTCAGTGTTATGGTCGTCATAAATATTAATTAAAATTGATAATGAAGAATTGCAAATATGCTAAAGACATCCTCATCCTGATCGAAAGAAATGGGGGACTAATATTTGCATATTCTATCATGACCCTATATCGCCTTCGAAAAAAAAAAACATAAATAAGAGATACATTGACAATATAATCAGTGACTAAAACTGTCAAATAATTGTAGTTAATTTCTTAGAAAAAAGTCACCCTTAACTGGCACTTAATTACAGTTAAATATAGTCAATTCTATTCCTTACATTGAGCTATGATTGAAGGGCGACATGTTGTGCGCCCCCTGTATTCAGGGGGATAACTCGCGCTGCATTTTTAAAAAATATATCCTATTAATTGTACACAACATTTACACACAGGCTGTGCCTCTGTGGAGTCACAACATATTGACACGAACGCCAAATTCGTCCTTGATAAAACTATATAAAGTGAAAACTCGAAGAAAACGAACAGTGATCAATCTCATAAATACCGTAAAGAATACGAAATTGAAAGTAGGGCAAAAATACGAGATGGGATCATGTGCCTAGGAGTAAGCATCCCCTGTTAACTATTAAAACTATGTAAAGCAAGCCATTTAAAAAACTTCATTTTCTTTATATCTAAGTTTATTTTTTTGTGCATTGGTCTAACACTATAATTCAATCTGGCAGGCTAATTTTTAGATATCGCATTCTATTATATAATTGTCCATTGTATTTGGTAGCTTTTGTATTAGGTAACTCTCATCTGTTAAGAAATAAAGAATATTCATATGTAAATGTATTTAATTATAAAAATAGTTATTTCAATTTTTAGAATAACGTATGAATGCAGAAAAAAAATGAATGAAATAAACCGTATAACAAAGATAAAGTACACACTACAAATTCTGACTGCAGACTCTGATTACTTGACATAAAACAATGAAGTTCAACTGTCTTTTTCTATGCGAAAACCAATACTGCAAGTGAAAAGACTCCGTACACCGAACATCGTTATTGTTATTTATCACACTCATACTTAAGACATCTATAACACGGTAATTCAATTAAAAAATTATCAAATGATAACAATGGCTTTGGATATATATAACTAAGTTTATTATTTTATTACGTAGGTCCACAGTACATCACGATTGTCTATCTAAAACCATAACATATAATTACACACCTCCTGGCGTCGGATAAAAAAATCAGGAAGAAAACGCATCGCCTACAACAGACTCCTCAGAAGTTCTGAAAAACTGATCTATAGTGATTGCATATAGGAAAGGGATATGACGGAAAAGAAAGAAGTTTCTCAGATACCTTACATTCCTACTTTTGATACAAAAAATGTGCATTTGGCATAAATTTATTGACTGTGGAATCTCTTTGTATACTCTCATTTACTGACTCCAAATGTTACTAAAACTATCTTTCCTCTGTCATAAGTACATGTATATGCTGCAACATATAAATGAATAAAAAGAAAATCTTTTATCTGCGTTATATCTTCAATCTATACCCATATGACGTACAACACAGGCAATTATCACACTGTAGTGATTCTACATGAATAAGGGACAGGTGCTTTGTTTGCTCTCCACCCACGAAAATAGCGTACGATAAACACTGTTGTCCATCAAATCATTAATTCATCAGAGCAACATCGAGTTTCACAAGTAAAGAAAGGCATATTGGTCGATCTGCGAAAATCTTCATTAAATATATTTAATCAGGAGAATCAATGACATCATAACTGTCGACTTTTTTGGAACTCAGTATTGATGAAAAAACGCATGTTTGTACCCTATTCCTTTCTTCAACATGGAAAGCATTGTAGATATATTGTTACTACATATGTATCTCTCAAAAGTAGGTCAACAGAAGAAAATTTAATCATGTTCTCCAGTGCGCTTGATGTTTTTCACAGAGAGAACAAGTACTAAAGTAAAGTTCAGTTCAAAAATAAAAATAAAAAAAAAAAAGGACGACAGACGATTAAATGCCATATTTTCATATCTGTATTAGAAAAGGACGCGAAATTGGTCACGCATGTCATATTAAATTCCCCTTATTGTTTATTGTAAATAGATATACGCTGCTTTTTGTACATATCGAACGCACTCCAAGCCCTGTTCGGAGCCTCATTTTACGGTGCCCTTATACGCCAGTTTCGAGATACGTCCGAGTTGTTTCCCTTTGGAGAACTCTTGTAAATAGTAAGACACGAAACATTTTGTTCACTTGCAGGAGTGATTGATTGATTGTATATTGTTTTACGTCCCGCTTGAGAATTTTTCACTCATATGGGTACGTCATTATTGCCGGTGAAGGGCTGCCAAATTTAAGCCTATGTTCGACGCTTACGGCCTTTGAGCAGGGAGGGATCTTTATCGTGCCATACCTACTGAGACACGGGGCCTCGGTTTCTGCGGTTTCATCCGAATGACTGCCCCATTTAGTCGCCTCTTACGACAAGCAAGGGGTACTGAGGACTTATTCTAACCCGGGTCCCCACGGGATCTTGCAGGAGTGGAACTGGGACAAATATTCATCACTGTATAAGTAAATGTGCTCAGTATGTTTCTCATACGCAGTTTCATCATCCGAGTTTGACTGATACACAAACTAAATACATGAATTCTTATTATATCACGTTATTTCGTTACTCGTTTGTATCATATCCAGGATGACATTGATTTAATATTTCTACTTTAGCAAATATTTATTCGATAGTATTTTATATTTTCTACACTTTCCATATTTAAAGAGAAGCCGCTTTAATACATTTTATCATCTTCTTCACAACTGCAAGTCCACTATCTCCCACTTAGGCATTCAAAGTTCCACTAAATGCACCTCCTACACAGAAGAGCTTCCATCTCGAAACCGGCGTATTGGAACCTCAATTCACTAGACTTTTAAACCGCTATTCCGTGTTGAATTCAGTTTGGACTCGGCAGTCCAGCAGGAAGGACGCTTTGATACTTCTTTGTTTGTTCTTTAATATAATTTAATTTATCTGTACACCGCATGGCTTCTTATGATCCAGCTTTTCTGAGGTCCACTTCCTGTGGGTCTGCAGTTATTCTGATACAGAATGTGTGTTTGCAAGGAGTGGGGAGTGAGTGGGCATGGCCAGTCAGACACGAGTGGCGGGAACACCGGCCAAGGAATCCCCAGTGAACACTACTATATCATCCTTTAATCATTAAATGATCAACGAAATAAACTTTATACTATCTTTATTGTGTCTTTTTAATGAGTTGATCTGCTCACACAGGTGCAGCCAACTCTTCCATCTGTGACAATGCATACATCCATTAATATGTCTACTGTATTTGTCAAACAAGAATTATGGACTTCGGTGGCCGAGTGGTTAGAGCATAGAGCTCAAAATCAAAAGCCCTCTCACCTCTAGTCGGTGCGGGTTCGATTCTCGTTTGCGCCGGTATATGTAAGAAAGTTTGCCAGTTTGCTTTCGGAAGGTCGGTGGTCTCTTCCCGCTTACATTGTATCTGGGTTCTCACCTCCACCAACAAAAACTGGGCGACACCAGATAAATAAAAAATTATTGAATGTGGCGTAAAACAACAAAAAATCAATCAATCAAACAAGTTTGAAAATGAGATTCAAATTCAAAGACTGCGTATGAATTTTGAAAAAACCAAATTAGACTCTAATTAGACATAGTTCTGTGACATGTAGTTTAAAAGAAGACGAATTCTGAATTGCTAGACAGAGAAGGTGATGACATAAATCCATTTGAACCTCCTGACCTGGTGAGCTAAAAAGGAGATGTTCAATCATGTCAGAGTATTTTGTGAACAATATGCATAATTATATCTCATTTGTTTGGAAAAAAGGCGATGCCCTCCGGGGATTGATAGCCTAATCCTAATGAAGAGAATATAGTTTCTGAAGCCTTCATTGTGCGCTCAAATGAACAATGAGCGGGCAAGCATATATACCTGAGGTACAATAAGTTCGCCTTTTGTTTTGCCTCTTCGATCTACTTGGGTTGACCGATTCACCTACAACACTGTACAGACGACAAACAATAGCCCTGTATCGTACAATGAACGTTTTATCGTCTAAAACTTATTAACGTTCTGATCATCTAGTGCTCTCCTGCAAAACTCGTCACATAGATATAAGATAGTCTTGTTTTTCTTCTCCAGATGAAATCTCGCGAGACTTGACAATATAACATTACGAAATGTTATTTCCTCTAATGACCGAAGTCTCTCGCCCCCCACACATCTATAATCATGCAACATATAAAACTGGTCACACCAAGAGTTTCCTCAGAGAATACTGCTCCAAGTCAATTTTCATTCGAATTAATGAAAACAATTTTCTGAGGATAATCTTTCAATTATACAACAGCGATGACTATGATACTCAGCGGTAGATGTCAATTATTTGATATAAGAAAGACATGCTTGAATTATTCTAATTATATCCATGCATGTATTCTGGCGAAACAGGTTTTATAAAATTCTTCTTTACACATCGAAAATGAAATCGATGAATTTATTTTAGCATTCAGGACTGAATATTGAAAAGAGTTCACCAAAACCAATATATAGCAGAACCTGGGATGATATTCAAAATGTCGTAAATTTCCGAACTGGTTGACACAAGAATCTGTATTTAAATCTTAAAATCCACAGGAACATAATCTCTGAGATTATTTAAATAATTGATAACGATCAAAGTGTGAAGAGGAGTCGTGAATAGTTTCGATTTAGCTCAAGTCGACTATGAGGAACCTGACGTATCCCTCAGTGAACACCATCCTGGATGTTTCTCTCTAGTTTCTGGGGACAATCAATAGAAGTTTGAGTTTTTGACGACTCTTCACTTCGTTTGCTTTAAGAGGCTTGCTTATAACTATAAAAGACATGTCGGGTTTTTTTTTCAGACGTTACAACAAAACAAAAACAAAAAACAAAAAAAAACAAAAAAAAAACGCAGTATCGCAGGGCATCTTAAGAGGCTTTCGACTTCGGAATTTGGAGATCATCTAATCCAATATTTGCTTCATGAAACGACATGTTTTCTTCGAAATTTGCTTTAGGTATATACAATTAAGATGCCTGCATATGGCTTTCATTAGTAGTCAACAACCATCTCATTGTCGCAGTCATCAAACGGGGAAATATTTCCACATTGACGGTTATGACCAGTGACGCGTTCCAGCCGATTTCCTATCCGTGTAGATACCTAATGCAAGAGTCGTGTCGCGAATGCATTAGCTGACACTTCTGTGGTCTCAAACGGCCGGGGCATGGTTTACAACCTGTCCGGTACCCTCATTTCTTATGATTATTTGTCATAAGAACACGTTTACGATTTTCTAAGTTTAATGATAAATCTCACCGAAAGTCTTTGACTTCTACATACTAACCACATTACTTAAAAGTAACCATGACGACAGGCAAACGTCACTCCCATATATCATTGTGATCACTATTAAAGCTAGTTTATACGTCATGTATATATGAGCTATTGTCTCAATTAACACCTCAAAGTAAGAATGTTTCCAATTTTCTGTCAAATTCAATATCACACTAGAAAAAATAAGATGTGCTTGTGAAATATTATGTTCCCGATAATTTCAGCTGTGGCAACTATGACCTTGTCAGTTAACTTTTTCATATGACTTTGACCTTAAAGTTCACCAAGCAATTCAATGTCATGACCTAATTAAAGTTTCGGACGGACAGACCAAAAAGAATATTTGTCCAAGTTTTGAACTTGACCTTTTCTAGTGTGAATGAATTTTGATTCATTCAAAACTTATTAGCAATGTTTAAGTTGCATTTACATGATTCAAAGGTCAATAGCAATGTTTAAGTTGCACTTAAACAGACAAACACGCTTTAACAATATACTACTCTGATCCTCTATTACGAGGGTATACAAGTTTTGCAAGTATTCACTAAAATCAAAGAAATGTACACACCAAGTTTGAATTTATTTCTTTATTGTAAATTCAAATGCATTCAATATTGCTTTGAACACAAATTCATCTCTAACAAATATCACGTTCCTTAATTTCAAAGCAAACATTTGTGTCACTGCTGATACAAAATAACAAGACGTTTTGTATAAATATTATTTACAAATTTAAATAAATACAGTGATACAGACAACAAACAGATGCTGTTTGGCCCAATAAGATTAATCTTCACACGTGCATGCATTCATGTCAGAATACCTCACATAATTAATATCACAATCAATTACAACTGCGTTTCCGAGGGGTTCAGAACCGGCTCACTCTCGGTAGAGTCAATGGGATGACCATTGGCATTCCCATTACACATGCGCACTGTAAGTTCTTTTTTATGCTTAACACTTCCGGTTCGGACAGTCGTATATTCGGTCATTGAGGTATTAGTAAGTTTTACCTTCAATCCACCAATCAATGGCCGCATAAGTTTTTTGAATTCCTGTCTGAAAATTTTGCCAGTTAGCATGTAAATGTAGAAGTTTCCTGCATAATGAGTCAAACCTATCTCCTCGATTATCGTTTTTGCCCAGTAATACTGGAAATGGGCCTTCCATGCATCGGTAATAGTGGGCAAATCTCTTAATTCACCAGGAGGAAAAGTATAGTATAAAGTCACAACGATTGTCACCGGAAGTGTTGTGAATATTTGGTAAAATGAAACCGCCAATAACATAACTGTCGTTGCAGAATTTCGATGAGTACGTGTATGTAACGTGCTCTGTTCAAACTTCGAAAGTCTTCTTGCTTCCACAATTACATGAATATTGAAATACAAAATGGACAATGGCACTAACAGAAACACAAACGCCTCCACGCACCATGTCCATATTGCCCAGAAGGACTGGGTTCCATTTACAATCACTTCTCCTCGAAGAAGACATGTTTTGTTCTCCGAGTCGTAAGACCAGAAGAAACCTTGAATGCTGTTGATACATAAACAACCAAATGTTGTACCGATGATCACTAATTTAGCTCTTCTCGTTGTGCACCAGGTCTCTCTTTTAAAAGGGTGGCAGATACTTATGTATCGCTCGACGGTAAAAGACAAAACGAGAAGTGGGGACAAATACTGAGAGGTCAAAAATACAATGGGATAAAATTCACAAACGAAAGGTAAATCCAGACACTTCACTTCCCACTTCTCGTTCAGTTCATATATCACTTGCAGTGACAAAAACACAAGGTCCACAAGGGCCAGTGCAGCGAGGTAATATCCAGAGGAATTCCGCATGCGTCTCTGGAGCCATATAATCAGGGAGAAGATGTTTCCGGGAAACCCGATTACGTACGTGTATGGGGTAACGTATTTGTCAACAGCCACCGCTTCAGGACAGAACGTGGGGTACATATTGTCGTAGTTAAAGGATAAAGTGGTGGATTCATTGTAAAGAGGCGTGGTTAAGTTACCGTCAATGGACGCATTCAGTGACATGGTCGTCTGCAAAAGAGAGAAGAAAAAAATCATGAAAAATGCTTTGAAATTGATCACTTATACTAATAGCAAACATATATTAGCATTTATATTGTTTGACAAATTTTATCACTGCTGATAATACCGAATCAGCCCAAGAGGTTAGGATGAGATAAAAGTCTACAAGAACTGGAATAGATTAAATTAACTTGACTAATGGGTCGTGAATGAATACCATGTAAAGAGTAGGATAATGCCGTCTTGTAATAGACGATTTGAAAATTATATAAAGTAGACCGACGACAGCAGCAATACACACGTTATCATAATATCCACATCAACATTTTTAATACAAAGAAGTAACACTTCGTATTCTGCATTTTTTTTTTAAATCTAAACGTGCAATGCGTTGCACAACACTCGGATTGCACTCGTTAAGACCACACGCTGTGTTTACAATGATATCAGCACTTCGATTTTCTAGACATGAATTAACGTTTTGAAAGCGTTTTATTTATATTCCAATTTAAGTTCAAGAATTCTCGCTCTCTTCTACTAATATTTAGTAGCTATCTACAGTCCCGAACTAAATCCGATAACAGTTCAAGTTCATTTATTGATTTCAAAACTTTTCCCCTCGATTTTCTCCTGAAATGTTTTGTAAACTTTCAGGAATCATTTCATATGAATGTTTTATTCAATGTACATTAACACTTCGTTTATCTTGAATAATTCCAACCTTGCTGTACATGCCACAGTTGGATATTGAACAATATGTTTGAATGGACAGGTCTAACTAATGATAACGAGTCGTAATAAATAATTCATTTGCGTGACTATGTCGGGTCATAAATACTTAACCATGCCAGTATCAGAAAACATCCTTAATGTGTTTAGGGATATACAATACAGATTAATGGAAAGTAAACAAAAATAGCCGATCAATTGTAAAGCACAAGCTTCCGGTCTTTCCATTTTTATTCTTTTTTTTCTTTTTTTTTGCGAAAAATTGTCGATCAAGTGTATAAATTTCTTTTTAATATAATTATTCTAAAAACCTTGCCTGGAAACGTGGCAATGATATGCTCTCAGTCAATCCAGAATTCATTGATATTCAAACAGATGAACTCTAGGAGACGAGTCAGTCATTAATCCTGAGGAATCTTTTTGTCCAGAAACGACACGATTGGTCATGTTTCATTAATCATAAAAGCTATCAAATTCTTCAACTAACGAGCTATACCGCTGATTTTTACCAAATTGACTTGTAAATATTTGCTAATTAATGAACGAAAAATATCCCTGCAGAATGTATACTCCTTTTGAATTGGCGCTTCTGGCAGTTCGTTTTTATTACAATAAATGGCAATCTGCAGTGTGTTTTTATTACAACAAACATTTTCGTCGTTCCAAGTTTTCAGATGAAAATTCCTCAATTACTGGCAAAGTTAAATACAAATATGAAGATATTAAGCAAAGCTATCTAGCAGGCCATCAACGGACTTTGAACATTATTGATTAAGACAAAAAGAGTATAAATTGATTAAACCAGGTCGCGATTGCATAAGACATTTAGCATGGGAAATGTACCATACGACGATACAATGCACAGGTCCGTGTTATTCTGATTTTACACGCTCTTGGAATGTGAGTACATTTCCCTGGTAATTGTCTGTCACTAGTTACAGGTCTGGAGGCTTCTTCCTGTTGTCCCCCCCCCCTCATTTTTGTCTTAGACTGATGAACAAAATTAGGAGTATCAGTATTAAACACTATAAATATAATACAGTATTACGCATGGTCTTGCTTTGTGCGCCTAACCAAGTGAGTACACTGAAATACCGTATAGAAAACGACAAGTCCAGCTCCCAATAAAACGTGTTTTCAAGTTTTGATGACACTGTAGTGTCAAAAAAAAAACAACAACAAAAAAACACGTTACTTTCTTGACTAGAGTCTTTCCGACCTCACACTAACCAGGTTCCGTTCAAAATCGTAAACCGTTTCGTTCTCAAACAAAACTGTTCCGCTCCCAGACCAAACCGTTCTGCTCACATCTAAAACTATTTTCGTCTCGATAAAATGTTCGTTCCCTCAAATAATTCTTTCCCGTATGGCCATTCGGGACTCTCCTAGCTTTGAATTGTTGCAGACCAACATGACGCTTGCTCGGGGTAGAGATTCGGCACAGTTCTTTAGTTTTACAAGTGAGATTTAGTATACTGTAAAATTAATATTAACATACTTTAGGAGCAATGAGAAAAGGGTTTACCTGTCGAACCAAAAATAATTTTGTTGATGAGAAGAACAAGAAATTCGTGTAGTTAAAAAAATTTTTCTGGATCGGTCCCAAAAGGGTTTTGAAACAAGTAAAATTTCAAGTGGTGTGCCTACTTTAAGTGCGTTTAACTCACAGATTGATATAGATTTGACATGTTTTGATGAAACGGCTCCAAAATTAAAATGGATTATTTATTTCTTATAATCTTCAACTGTTGTCGTCTTCAAGCACTGGTGTTAAGTGAGGAAGTACGAGTTGCTAGAACAACGGTGTACTGTCCTATGGATGTCCACCTCGCCTTAGGTCACGTGACTTCCCTGATATCCCTCTCTGTGTCTTTATATTCATTTCTTAAGATCATTGCAATTGATTTTCAATTTGAAATGTTGATATTTTTGGGAAATGTTCATTTTGAAAACACGTGAAACGAGAAAATACGCATTTGTGTACTCATCGTCTTCATCGCATTGCATAATGACCACTCTTTACTTGGCAAATTCAGAAGAAAGGTGTATGAAAAAAAATACATATCATATATAGAGAACGTATAACAACGACAACAGGACAGGGGAGCAAATTAACTTCTTTTCGATTGCCCGCAGGCAACTGAAATCGCCTGGACATTCGCTACTTCATATGTATTAAAACTCACACAATCCAACATTTGAATAAATAAATCGTCAATGAAAATTTCAAATCTCACGTTCCATCCACTTCCTCTGTTCCGATACATTGTTGTAATAACATGTACCAAACATTTATATAATAAAGCGCATAAATACCTTTGTACACAGTATATTTCGTACAGTTATGAACCATTAATTAAAGTTTCCAGGAAATATATTACATTTGCAAACTTATTATTTATAATATGTTTGCAGTGACTGGACTAGAGTTATTTCAAACGTATGTCAATAGACACTCGGTATTTCTGGTGAAAACTTAATTAAAATCGAACCTGAAATGACCTTGAGGATTGTTTTATTTACATGTATATACAACGTGGTTAAGTATGAATTATTGTATATAGGAGTAATGCCAGGTAATCTTTTGTCATACAAGTTATTGAATAGTTCTAATTGATTTTCATCCCCAGTCTCTCCTCTTTAAAATGGTAACTTTTTAAACCTTAAATTAATTTTGGCAAGATCTCTCTCTCTCTCTCTCTCTCTCTCTCTCTCTTAACGACGTTTCTATGTGTAAAAAGTGCCGAAAGAATTCGAATTGCAGAATTTAAAATGGAGGCCAAACTTTTACTTTCCTTTCTCGACCCAAACCTTTCGTTCTACAAGCGTTTCATTCTTGATAAGAACTGTTCCGTCCTCACAGAGAATCGGACCATTCAGCATTCGTTCCCCAATTAAAACCGTTCGTTCCCAAATCGTTCAGCGTTTGTTATATGTCCGACTAGTGTGTATTAGTTCACTTCAGGGTCTGTACTTTTACACATATTTTATCAAAATAAATATCAAAATAGTTGCAAATAATCTTCACACACGTTAAATTAAAATCCTATCAACGTTTATAAGTCAATAAATGTAAAAGACATATGATCAACATAAAGCTTAGCCTCAAAATAAGTAAAACGGAATAAATTTCATCTAATGTGTGCAACTCAGTTGCAAATTAACACTTCTCCTTTATCATGACGATGCAGCGAAACTAATTTTCGTTGTTAAAGACCAACCTTCAAGAAAAGTGAGAAGTTTTTCAAACAAAGAGTTTTAAGAAAATTGTGATTTATCATTTTCATAATGAAAAACAAACTGTGTGCAAACATATACATAAAGATATGGATTGCTGTACATCGCGCATCGAATATAGATATTAGATTTGTAGAATCCTTCTGTTTGTAATTTTCTTTACGATACTTTTAAACTATCTAAGATCGTTTTACCGAGATTAAGGAACTTTCGAATGTCATTACCTGCCCGAGGCATTGAATGGACTCTTGTTGATTAGTTACAGGTTAAATTTACCTTCCTTAATACACCTGACAATCAACGCATTCGAAATGCTAATTAAGATACGCGATACCATATTTGCTGTGGAAAATTTAAAACGAATATTTATAAAGATTAGAGTTAAAACATCATTTAACTTTCTTAAAATAAAACGACTTACTGTTTAGCGATCAAGAACGCACTTTTTTCACTCAGGTAAGCAAACTCCAGATATTATCAATCGACAAATAATCAGTTTCATCTTGATCCACGAACAATCGAAGATTGAACTAACTAGCATAGTCATACTGGTTTAATTTCCCGAACTTCTGCAGGGCAGACGAGTCTTGTGATGATATGTTTCGCGTACAAACTGCTGGAACTCTCTTACAGTTTCCTTTTGTTATAGAGACTTTATGATAACCGATCTCGTTTACCGCAAAGTATTGTCATAGACCCATAGCGAACTAATGGAGCGGGGAGTACCGCATGCAACTCAGTATGATTAGCGGCTCCTAATCATTCCAACAAGGCTACAAAAATTACCACACCTTCTAGTTAAGAGCTCCCTTCACTCGCAAATGAACATAATAATTCCCACCGTGATTAAAATCACTGTGTTGAGAGTTTTATCCAGATATTTTTATGTCCAACATCCCTATGCAAGTAACGAGGAACTGATCATGGACAAAAGTATCACAGCCTATTACTGAAGACGTCTAACATCTTGGCGGTAAATTCCGGACGAGCGGTGGAACCGTCTGGTAGACAACAACCGATGTCTTAATCTATTATCCAGGCTGACCATCACACGGCCGTTCCCTATCACCACTGATGGCATGATAAGACGTTCCTCTGTTGTTGTTGTTTTTTGTTTTTTGGGGGTTTTTTTTCTATTCAACTAGCTGTATCTACAAGGTACCTTCCATGTATAAATCTCCTCCGTTAAATAAAAATTTACTTGTATCAAAAATTATTTGGTACTTACATGTTAACGTACGACTAAACCCTAATCCATCTTTACAAATGAATGTCAACTTATCAGTCGTGATAATCAGATTTTTGTGTGTTCAGGAAAACCTTACACAATAAAGTGAACCTTCCTCCGACGTTAACATAAGAGAATTGATCACAGCAATACTTCGTCACAACGATGGCATAACATACTTCAATAGACGCGCGTCAATGGAAATCGAGCAAGTATATGCATATGAGTTGGGAATCACAGATTAATAACATGGCTGGATACTTCCCTGGCTTGTTCATAAATCACATCTATTCTTTTATTCCTAAATAATGGACATTATTGTGTTCTCCTTATAAAGAGATAACGTGCACATTAAACATCACCGAATCAAGTGTGTGTTGGAAATTCAAGCATCCCTCTTCTCTCTGACTTAAATGGGCCCAAATCACAGCTTTAATGTAGACATAATTATAGACCTAAGATTTCAGTGCGGGTTGTTCCCACTGACTGATCTTCTGAGGTTACGCCCATTGCCTGAAAGTGACCGACACGAAGACGTACAGGAGAGAGAGAGAGAGAGAGAGAGATCAGTTCCTCGTTACAGCATCCAGGAGAGATGCTACACAGTATAAAACCTTTTCACATGAAAAGACATCACTCAAAGTTACAACAGTATTTTTATTAGCCATATATGCATGCTTACTAAGATAATTTTGGGGGTTTTTTGTGTGTGTTCTGGACACTACTTTTAATTTGATAAAAAAGTTACGTTTGATAAATTAAGAATATCACATTTACATTCTGTTCCAGCGGATATCAGAACTGATAGTGACAATGACATGAAATAATAAAATGGACAATATGTCCGTTTCATTTTCACGGATATTCTGCATTTACGAACAAGACACATATTTCTAAACCTTGTGATTAATTGATAAATTTGTCAATATCTCATGACAGGGTTTAAAACCAACTGGACATTATGTGGAGAACAATTGGTTAAACGAATCAATTAATAGCCCGAGATGAACAATACCTACTATGATAATAAGTCTGCTGATTATTGTCCGGTGTCGAGAACTGTGAAGCAGTATTGTAACAAATATCCGTTTCCAGATGATGAAACATCGAAGCAAGCCAAATCAATAGGAAAGCTTATAAATCTGGATAAATTTATTGCGTTCCTGCTTGAAAAGACGGTTTAGCGTGACCTGGGGGTTTAGGTCCAATCAGGGGCACGAACTTTTCAAGGAACCCAGAACTCCGGTTATCTCATGACTTCAGATCGAGATCTTATTTATACAATACGATATTGAATTCTGTATAATATTTTCCTATCACTACAAACAGGGATAAGGAGGTCTGACCTCTTTTTCTATCACTGATAGCGCCATCTAGCCCTGCAGTGGTCCATTTCTTCCCTGTGGTTTATAGTGCCGATAAATTTTGATACGCGGAGGAGTATCGAAGTGAACTTTATACACTTGAATTAAAGATATTGATACATGGAGTAAAATATGTTGAAATATACATGTTTACGATTCATTCCTTTATTTCTGCACGCACCTGCTTAAGGTATCAACATTTAGCCTTCCTAACTTCTAATGACATTTGTTCCGTTTATATACGGGATTCATCAGATATACAGAACTAATCAGATCTCACAATTTTTATATATTAGCATCAGGATTTCCAGCATCTAATTCACAAAGTCTAAAAATCAGAAATGCACTAGATATAAATCGACATATTTCCTGTCCTATTTTATTTTTCGCGAGGGGGCAGGCTAGTACATTAGCTGTTTACATCAAACATGGTATGTAACATTTCCTAATGACTTAATAATACACCGTACTGAGGTAAGAAACGACTATAAACATTAAACACAAATGGATGACACGAGGGATCAACCACAAATATGTTTTGCAATTCCACACGTTTTCTGTTATTGTATGCAGCTGATCGTACGAAGATGTTTATTTCCTTATAGATTGGTATTTATACTGTACATGTAGACAAATTAGTGCCTGTTTTACTTCTGGACTTACACATGTTCTGTTGTGTGTTTCTCCCGGCGCTCAGAACATGTCGTGATTTTTGTTGTTTAGGACGTGCACATTTATTCATGTGGTCAGTGACTATAGCATTTCCTTGACCTCGTTAAACAGGAAATATTCTACTTGGTCGTGACGGAAATCTTGAAATGGTTTTTATATTTTCCAGATCAGAAAAAAAAAAACAACAACAAAGAAAATAGAGTAAAAATGATATATTACAACATTCTTGTTATATCATCGCGTTTATTTTTTCATGAATAATATGAAATATGATTTATCGCAAATATAAGATAGGCCTATAAGTGGTAACAGTGTAACAGATAACCTGCCACCTAATGTGAGTTACTGGTCAGTATCTTACTGGCAATCCATCAGTAATTTACTGGTCAGTCAACTAGTGTTGCAAAAATTTCCCGAGTTCATCGTCCTATGGGAAATGAGTAAAATAATTGATGCCAAAAATTGTTAAATAATTACAAGAAAATGTAATCATTTAACGCAGTCGACCTTACTTTTCGTTAATCTCTTAAGAAGACGTGGCGGATATCGTTCTACAGAATGGAGGAACGCTCATTTGTGACCAAAGCCTTGTCAACGTCTCATAAAACTGACAATTTGTGTATTCATTAAAACCTTTTCCTATTCCTTTTACAATATTAAAAGAAACATTTTAACCACTAGCGTCAATTAAAAAAACCACAAGTACAAGGAATTTTATGAACTTCATCAAGACGGCTCTATAAACATACCATCCAAAAAAAGAATTCAAATACAGTAAGACATATTTTTTAGTCGAAAAGATGTTGATGAAACCTGTCGTCATTTTCGATGAATAGAGGATTTAGCGAAAAGAAAGAAACAAAGGAAGTAATATCCTTAACAAGTCAAACTTGTTGATCTTCTTTATTTGGAGGTAAAAATATACAGCAAGTATGGCGCCGAATTAAACTGATTCAAATAGGTGAGGCTTATTATTTCAGCTCCCTTTGATAGACTGGCTCATCTTTTAACCAATGATTCTTTGCTCACATAAATATTATGCTAATTAATTCAAAGGTTTAAAATAAAATGAAGTAAGTAAATGCTTCAGACTTTGACATATTTGAAACCTGCTATGAAATTGATCTGCAGGTGGCAATATGCTTAAAGAAAGAATTAACTAAAATAAAGGTAATGCGTGCTTTTACTGCTTACTGTCACTTCTTTATGTACGTGCAACCATATTAACTCTGCACAATTAGGCTGAGAGTTGTTACCTTAAATAACATTCACTCATGGAATTAGATTATACCAATTATAATCCGGATACTTCTCAGTCTGTTAAAGAGATTTCTGTCCAGGAAATAATTATTGATAAATTATTAAGTACCTGGGTGGGTTTTATTATTATTATTATTATTTAATTTTTTTTAAATTTAAACCCGATTAACTGAACTTTGCAACAGATTTTACTCTTATTACGGGATATGATGCATAGAATTTCATGAAAGCATGAAATAATAACCTCTAGTAAATATTTTCAGAATTCAGTGGCACCTATGTTGTTCCAGCGTCGGAATTCCACTCCTTACCTCCCCTGGGACATAACGCCGAGTCCTGTCTAACCCGCGCATATCAACTGCATTACAAAGTCTTTATCCGGCAATCAGCCATTTAAACAAACTTAAAAAAAAAATCATATATCTATAATATAAATTCTATAAATACATATTTATAAAATCTTGTAAGGCCCGATCAGTTGATTTGGACATAAGCGTCATGGGATGCACAACAGCGTAGTCATTACACAGGTCTCAATAAACAACATCAGTGTCATTTTGATGATCTCTTCCAGTTGTATTGCAAATCAGACATATTTCCTGGGTGCTGCCACTTCTTTTTAACAAATTTATCTTGAACGATTTTCATTGGTTATCGCTAGTTCGTATAAAGGAATTTATTTAAGAACTTAACGAACAGTTCACATTTGTGTCTCATGGGGGGGTAAGAGAAGCGAAGCCTAACAAGAAGCTCTGGTTATTACTCTGCTGGTGTCCTATCTAGAGCTATAAACTGGCCGTGTTCTAAATAAGAAGTCATAACACACTTATGAAATTGTATGAAAACTAAAGGATATGTACAATGTTACTTTAAAAAATTATAAATTTCGCCACATGCAACAAAAAATGTGTAATTTTAGTGTAAAATCGTAAAGAAAAAAAATGAGTCAAGCGGTACTCGAGCACTCAATCTAGATTGCCTGACCAAAGTTTTAACCTTTAGAGATAACCAGACAGGTGAACAACTCTAAAAAAAGGCAAAAAATATATTTCTGATTTTATTTTTAGTATCTGTCATGTACGTCTGTATGAAAAAATGTGATAATCTGTTATCCATCCTTGATTAATCACTTATGTAGGAAAATTGATCACAATGAAAAGAAATGGGTTCGGTAACGCCCAATATTTACCCTAAAGGTTACAAGCAATTTGGCTCACTTCAAAGACAGTGTAGTGATATTTTGCCTCATGCAGTTACTGAGAAAGTTTGCGTTTTTGAAGATGTTCGTGACGTCGCAACCAAAACACTTGGGACATAAAACCTAAAATAGTCACTAACAATTGATCTGAATCTTAAAATATTAACAGTCAAAATTATAGATATGAATTATACAGAATTCATGTTCTTCATTTTATATCTGTCTTGACTTTTATTTCTGGTGAGCACCGCAAAGCGGAGCAAATTCACGCAGCAGGGAGTATCACAAAGGCTTTATAGATGATTACATGATACAAAAGACGTGTGTGTGTGTGTGTGTGTGTGTGTGTGTGTGTGTGTGTTTGTATTGAAATCTATAGTACACATTGTCTCATTACTGTACCAAAAATCTTCACTTTGAGGGGATAACGTTAAAAGTTAATCCTAGAGTTGAATTATGTTTCACTACAATTTGTTCTGAATTTAAGGATTTTATACCTTCCTTTTGATGGTACATGTGTGTTGTTATCAACGCTCTGAATGAAAATGAACGCCGTCCAGTGATTTTTTCCCCCAAGATGACCAGTGTTTATCTGCCGTTAAAAAAGGACAGTGACCCTTGACCTCTGTTGGATTTCCATGGAGCATCATACGAAAATAAGCTTTCATTATTCATTTGAATCCCATTCTCCTATCAGCTCACACAAACATTCATTTTTTTTCTCCGAGCGTTACAGATTAATTCTGTTTCTATGGATTTATCAATACTGTTGCACTGTTTGTCAAACGACAAGCAAATACAAAACGGCATTCGACGTGGAGAGAGGGCAACATGTTTGCAATTATGTAAAAAGGAGAAAATTAATAAAAAGATTTTAAATTAATGAGAAAATTAATCAATTTTCAAGGATGTTAACGCTTGAGCGATATATAAATGTCTTAGAATTACCATAAACTATCATGTTACCAGAGCTGTTTGACGTCTTGATCTCCTCGTGCCTCACAGAATGAGTGGCAGGTTCTGTCCGACAAATTATTTTTGAGATCATGGTATCATTGAGGTGTTAGAAACTCCAAACACGTACATAAATTCTTAAACTTTAAACATGGCTAAAAAATGGACAGTTTCTCTGGGTTTTTAATTCTAATATAGCAAACCTATAAAATCTACGTAAAAATGAAAAAAGTGGATATATAAATATTTGGATACATAATGGCCGATACGTGGATACATAAATATTTCCACTAAGTTATAAGATATTCATTTATGACACAGTTTGGAGATGGACTTTTACATATTTATATATTCCAGAAAGTAGCAAATTCACGAATCTAACATAAATGTCAAACTTTCGCAGGTTTCGCAGGTATAGGAGCCAAATATGAATTTGAATACAAAGGTTACTTTTTTACTGGATATTTTCTTTTTCCACTTTAATATTTTTTTATGGAAATCAATTTATCTATCCTAATACTCGTGTTGACATATATTAAGACACTGGAATGCTTTTGAATTAAAACTTCAATCCTTATATATCAGATATCAGTGACATATTTCTATGTTTACATACCTTCAATGAATCCAAGAAGCCCATGATTTTTTAACAAATGAAACCATTCCAACTGAAAATACACAGCTGCATGGAACGGTTAGCGATAACCAATTAGAATAGAATAAAGAATCAACCGCTTATCATTCATATTTAATAGTTTAATTATATGCCTTTAATTTTCGTTCGTCCCTTTTTCACATTTCGCTTGCCCAATCAAAAAAGTTATTACATGGAATGTCGGCTCGAGCTCTACCTTGTTCTTAGCAGTCTTATTTTCCTTAGGTAATTGAAGGTATTTATATTCAGTCTTATCGTATTATGAATTCTAATTTTAGTTCGCTAATTTTCACATAAGTGTCAGAAATTGAATGTGATGTATGGTGCGGTTGGAAACTTGAAGGAATTACTAACAAGTTTTAAGAGAGGCAAAAGTTATTGATTTTATCTGTAGCAGAATAAATCCGTGTTTATCATCTTGCTATATAGCTCCATATAAATTATAATCTGCAGGTGAATTTTGTATCGTCCTTTATAACGCCAGAAAGTAACATCCTAATAAAATTTGCAGAATATTTACAGAGTTGTTAAAATATCGTTTAAAGTACAAAATAACTGTTTTTAGATGTCACCATACATCTGGGAACTGATTTATGAGGCGCTAACGCTTTTTAATCTTATCATAGTCAATCTAAATCTGACAGCTCCGTCAAAGAAAATCATGTTCAAACAAAATTTCCGATAGATTTGAAATCGAAGATGAATATTATCTCCGTATGTCCAGCTCATTAGAAATTGCGCACAAATTAAGAGTGATTCATTCATATCATCAATCTTGAAATCTATATAATTGTTAAGTGTCCACAATGTAAAAAAAAACAACAACAAAAAAACCAAAAAAACATTGTAATCTTCGTATATACATTTGTAGGGCTTTTGAACTTAGAAAATCATCGACATATTTGTCATTTTCTATTTTGATTTCTTGTCCAGAGTCTGTTTTGGTTTGGTTTTGTTCTGCTTTGGTTTTGTTTTTATTCTGTTTTGGTTTTGTTTTTTTCTTTCCATGGTAATATATTGTTCATGTTACATTTCGCAATAAGATGAGAGCCTTGAGCGATAATGAAATTGAATTGATTAGAAAGTTTTAACCTCGAAGTTTATATATACAAACACACTCTGGATGCAAAACTTGAAAGCATATAATGCCTCTTAACTTAATATACCTTACAATTCTCCCATACAGTAGTGCTTCTACCATTTTATTTTCAACGGGCACACTTTGCATCAGCTTAGGCACTAATGATACAATAACACATTTCTATTATTACCAAACCTAATGTATGGGAATGTCGTTACTTGGTTTTCTTTGATGTACATAATATGGGATATATTTAGTACGGCTCCTGATATGATGAATGGTACTGTAGCAAGAATAATGAAGGATGGAAGTGTGAACAACCATAAAACCCTTTTCCTTCATTCCGTGACAATGGCGAAAATGGGTACAATGAGAAATCGGTTTAGCATAAAAAAAAATTAACAGTTTATAAAAAGAATGCTTTCAGTCTTAAGAGTACGTTGACATAGTTATTGTTGACTCGCCTGGTATTGATTACATGATGAGGAGGAATGAATCCGCTAGGAGGCTACTATGAGCAGAGTTAGAATAATAACTGCGCATTCGCCGCATAGGAAGATGTTTGGATCATATATACGTTTGCTTGTGCCAGCTGGTACCTGCTTATATTAAGTGCAGAGAGCATTATTAAATCGTAAAGTGCATTCGAATATTTCAATACTAGTTTTAAATATTACGAGGGATAAATAACATATTGTCATCTAATTTACATGGCTTTTTACAAACACATTCCAAAATTATCTTCGAAATTTAATCTCTGAATATCGTGAAATGAATTTAAAATTCATATAAAAGCACCCAATCCGCATTTCACATTTTTTTTTTAAATAAATGGATGAATATTTGACATACATGTTAACATTTATTGGTTCTGGTGGCACCTATGAACACTTTCTGAAATAGAAAGGTACAATGTATATAACAGTACAACGCCACTCAGAGACAGACTGGGTAAAAAATCCCAACTGTGATTGTCAATCTTTCAACATATTGAAAATTAAAATAAAAAAAACTACAAACAGAACAACTCTTCTATGCATTCCATAGCTTTGATTTACCTCTTGTTGTGTCTGCTCTATCCGAGACAGATGACGTCACTTTCTTGTCAAGGCTTTATCCCAGTGAGAATGATTTAACATTGGTCGCTTCCTGCTTTTGCAAAAGCTATGCATACCAATTATATATTTATATATATTTATATATTTCACCAAATGTGTTTGATAAATGTCTGTAGTTATAAAGGGTTAAATACTTCAGTGTTTTATTACAAATCAAGACATATTACAAGTTTCCTCACAGCATCAAAGATAGAAATGGATGCTTCCTGAAATAAATCGCTATTCCATGTATGCTCTGTTTTCTCCACAGTCTATAAATAACTTCCTTGACGTTTCCTTAAGGCATGTATACTTGGCATCTCTAGCGAGAATTGTCCATACCCTTAAAATCATTTGAAGACGTCCATACACCGGTCGCGGTATCTCAGTGGTAGAGTGTTCGCTTCGCAGCCGAGAGGTTGTGAATTCGAGCCCCCATCGTGCCAAAGACCCAAGACGCAAATATATGCAGTGCTCCTACAACAAAGCGCGAAATATAGAAGTAAAGATCACGGGTCTTTTTGAATATGACCTAAAATCTGACGTCCCGTTAGCACGTTAAAGAACCCTCATTGCTACGGCCGTATGCACTAAGCATGGGTCTAAATTTGTGGTACTTCGCCTACTGCTGGTGACATATCAATATGTGTGACCCATTCTCGATGGGACGTAAAACAAAGAAATCATCGTCCATACTTTCTGTCGGTCAAAGATATTCGGGATAAATAATTTAAATTTGCGAACTTAGAAATACCCGAGTATTCTCATCATGTGTTTGAATCTATCAAGGTAATTTCAGCACACCCTGTCTAAATTCGCAGCCATTTATCAAGATTCATATGCACATTGTTCACAACTGCAACTCATTCATGAACAAATGACTCATCACATTGGTAAAATATATGGCAGGCACACATACACACACACACACACACACACACACACACACACACACACATATATATATATATATATATATATATATATATATATATATATATATATCAATGATATCCGGTTTGAATAAAAAGACAAATTACGACGAGTTTCCATTACACTTGACATCAGAGATATATGTTATGGATCAAAAGTGGAGGACATATACAATATCGAATGGTGAAGTTAACAATGTGTTAATCGTAAGCATAAATCCCAAAGACATATACAAGTTCGAGTGTAGGGCAACACGGACCTCCGACAAAGCGAAAGTAGAATCAGGTGCTATGGAGGAGTAAGCATCCTCTGCTGACCGGTCACACCCGCCGTTAGCCTTTAATCGAAATTAGGTATACGGTATTATCCGTAGTCAAAGTTAGTATGAAAAATGACAGTCTAACAAAGGGTATGAAACAAATCATTCATCATATGTCCAAGAGACACTTTGTAATCGCAAACAAGGTCATTATAGCGACCGTAAAATCTGCGAAATGATGACTTCAAACGAGATTTGTTATAACCCTGCAACATCAACTTTTTTGTCAGTAGTTGACCTCGCTTTGAAAAATTCTCATACGCATGGCATGCTCTCGCGTATCGAATCAACTGGGAGATATACACACCACAAGCAGGCGAAAGTGGTATATTACTACATAGATATGGAAAGTTGATGATTGCAAAGTTGAAGCCATCAACAATATTTTGAAATTGGAAATTTTCATATTTATTTTATTTAGTCAAAAAATGTAGTTTTAGTAGAAAGTAATCTGGAAAAAAAATTTAAAACTCCTGCTTGACTCGAACCCGTGATCTACAGTTCAGCAGTCGACATGCTAACCTACTGAGCTACTCCGCTAGGCAATTAAGTTAGTTCAATTCAATTCTTTATTTCTTTGAGCCAACAGATGCATCAGAATGAGTTTTAAAGAAGTAAAATGTTGCTGATATTTATATTTATTTTCATTCAAGTTTCAAAAGCAAGTCAGCCATTAAGAAGATGTAGTATACCTCCTTCAGTATGTAACCGCCATAAATTTGACGACATAACTAGAATTTACACGTAAATATCAAAATGAAAATACAAAGTTGAATATAAAAGGTTGTTTAAATACTAAAATATCTAATATACAAATCCTCGAGCCTCTTTAACAATAAATAAAGGTTCATATTAATAGGTTCCCCTTTGATTGAAGGTGTGAATCAACAACTTCTACATTTAAGTCACTGTGTATCGCGATCGTATGTTCACTTGCATTTAACTATTTTCGTGAATCCCACAAGCGCATAAACGGCCATCCAACAATATTTCTAACAAATCACAGTTACACAGTCCCTCAATTTTGTATTGGGGGTATACAGTGTCGGTCTAGTACACTATTTCTCTTTGTGCAAAATTGAGGGAATCTCAATGGTATTCGGGTCAAAAGATTTTCGAAAATAATTCGCCATGCTTTCATAAGCATCTCCATTGGTCACAGGTCAGTTATAACAGAGTATAATTAATACAGCACATGATATATATATATATATAAATATATATATATATATATATATATATATATATATATATATATATATATATATATAAAGTTAAACTGATTGGGAAAGTAGAAATAGATTAAAAACGAGAGAAAAGAAATAAATAAATGATTATAAATAAAGAGGGACACAAATGAACGCCAGTTCTGGTAAGACTATCATCAGTACATACAATAGTTTGAATCAGTAGTATACGGAACAAAAGATTTTTGAAAATAATAATCCTATATTTAACATTATACTGGAGTCGCTGTATTTTTGTCTGTTTTGACAGCTGTCTGATATTTGCAATGTAACAAGAACTCTGTAATAAAACCTGAATTTGTAATAGACTTCAACCACCTGACACCGTGTGGTTTTATATAAATATGTGACTGCTGTTTTAGAAATCAGTGTTTTAAACTTAATTTGGATTGCAACATCATTTGAATTTTTGACAACCGCATTTGAAAACAAATATTGAAATAACATTAAGAGTTGTGATTGCAACATTTAACGATATATAAAAGTTTCATAAACTGTTTCTGCCGACCGGAAATGACAATACCAAAAGTGGTTCTTTGATTATATCATAAGACAGCAACTGCTTAAGAAATGTGACCGGTCGACAGGGAATGCTTACTTCTCCAAGGCACCCCTGATACCACCTGATATATCCAGGGGTCCGTGTTTGCCCAACTCTTAATTTTGTATCCTTTATAGGAGTTACGAGATTGATCACCGTTCATTATCTTCACCTTTTCATCAGTAAGCATAAGCTGCGACAGTAGAAGGTATTGTATTATTAACTGTTGCCACAAGGCTTTGCTGTTTGTCGTCAATATAAAGAAGAGGCCAAAACTACTCGTGTAATGGCGTTTTGGATTTACTATAACACTGGTGTACATACATAATTGACTTTAGAATTTGGCTTGGCAGGCAAAGAACATTGCCTACAACACGTGTCAATTTCCTTTACTCTTTCATCTGAACCATTATGACGGTAAGCAGATACGACAATACACAGAGAAACCAGTAATTCTCAAAGACAC
Source organism: Ostrea denselamellosa (assembly GCA_024699665.1). Lineage (NCBI taxonomy): Eukaryota > Metazoa > Mollusca > Bivalvia > Ostreida > Ostreidae > Ostrea > Ostrea denselamellosa. The sequence goes on along the minus strand of JAMZEH010000034.1, from coordinate 553,023 downwards.
GTTTTGTGTTATTTTGCCGTTTATTGATGGTTTACTTTCAGGAAATAGGTGTTCAGTTGAAATCATAGCTCAAAGTAATGACCTTCATAAAAGATGTTGCCTTTGATTGACAGAATGTATGTTACCATGGACATATACTAGTACTCTAGTGTTTCCAGGAACTCTGATTTTTTTCAGTTGATGTGTGTATATATTCTTTATTTAATACTGAAGTTCATAAACAAAACAAAGCACAACACTGGCATCCCCAAATATACCAAAAAAACGTTCCCTAGGTAATATCTTCATTTTGGTGTCAAAAAGAACTTCAAAGAGACCACGTTAAAGCGTGGTACTGAATGGGGCTTTTAGTGTGCACTTCTTAATGGCTGGTAGGAAAATGCTTTCATGTTGTTTTTTATGGTTATGTAGTCGTTAAAGATGTTATTTATATCCGTCAATGCCCTAACTTAAGATTAAGGTAATCTTATACTTAGGATTCTCTGATATATCTAAAGTTACGCTGGGGTTTTTTTCCCTTACAAATGTTTCCAATCAGTGGACGAATTTCCTCTTCAACTGCATCTAACTGGGTATCATCGTACTTATTGTCCTCATACAATGCGCTCTCTGTAGAAGATTAATGACCCGCATTTCTTATTGGTATGAATTTGATATCCTTGGCAAGACTTTAATTAGCATCTCTTGCAGTTTTCAGCAGTGTCTCTATCCTATTCGCGTACTGTATTCATTTCTGATTGATAATATCAAAGGCGAATTCGACCGTATAGATATGTCCACGATTGATTCAGAGCAAAATATTGCAAACCCAACGTTATATCATACATATAGCAAATATTTCCCAATAGATATTACCCTGGCAACTGTCTACATGTTTATACATTATATAATAATTATTATTACTAGCAAATAGCTACATATTTATCCAATATATATGATAATTATTACTGAACTGGAAGAGCTATTTACTCAGCGATTTGAAGACAAAAAATCAATACATGTGTATGTAAACATTATGATAGAAAACTATTTTTCTTCTTTAATTTCTTTTGCTCCTTTTAACCCTTGATCTTCTGTCTGGTATTATCGGTTATCGGGTCAACGTCTCCACACTGAAAACATTATTTCCTTAAGTAAAAATTCGTTACCATTTACCACTGTTTTATAATAATTCGTTACGAAAACATTACTTTGTGGCGATAACTGAAATTGAGGAAAATAATTCACAGCGTATAATGACACGCAATTTCATCACCAGGAGGGCGAACACTCAAGGTTTTATTTACTTTGCTTTGTACTTTGGAAATCGTCGGCATCTATCTGCACTTTAACGTTTATTTAAAAAACATATTCTTCTTCCGAATATCGAAAACTCCATTATCAACGAAAATATTCTTAACACATTTTTTATAGATGTTTGGATTTTATGAATATGGGTCTACTTAATTAAGCTATTTTATGCGGATCATGACTCTATGATGCAGTACATTTGTATATTTTTAAGAGACACTTCAGAGTAATATGCACCTCGCATATAAATACTCATTATAAAACTTTGACAGATGACAATTACAAATCTTAGTTCTGGTGTCAAACTTAGCACGAATTCATAGGCGCAGTCCATTTCTTCCAGCCTGTTGTTGTCAATACTGAAATAATTCGGGCTGAAAATGAGTAAGCAGGACTTTTGATACATCGTTTACGAGGATCCCTTGCAACCAGCGCACCAGAATGTATATATGTATGTTTATCATGTTTTATTACGATAAAAAAAGGGATGTATACTTTGTTGGCCATTCAATGAATAAATGAAGATCGAATTGTTAATTAATTTAAACAAATACATTGTAGTACGACATAACCACAAAACCTGAAAAGGTTTTTATAGCACAGTAGAAATATTTATGTTCAATATGTCAAAACAGACAGATCTCACATTGTAATGACTACATTCCAATCAACGTTCGTCATATATTAAAAAAAAACAATGGATGGATTGTCTAATGGCCGCACAGTCTCCTTGTGCTCCATTGGAAACATGTAGAAACCTTTCAGATTATATATTCCAAAACGCCAATCACTTCTGTAGATTTGCTTTCAGACTGCCATTTAACGAAGTTGCTGTGTACTTTTAGACACATATGGTGGATTTTTCTACTTAAATAGGGAATAATGCTAGATGAAAGTATTTCTGTTTAAAATGGTATTGCGATGTCATCAAACTAATGGATGGACTTCAAAACCAACATAGATCTTACCTTGAACCCGAGGTTTTCCCCCATTGATTGAATTAATATTGGAAAAATTCACAATCACAGTTATTCATCTGCAAAGATACACAAGGAAACAATAAAAGTTAAGCCATTTATGGAGCTCAGAGGTCATAAAACAATGTCCTTGACTTACACAAAACAATCTCGAATCCCGGAATTAGGTTAGATGTGCAGGCAGATACAAAGTTTCCATGGTTTCACAATGTAGTGGACTTTTACTGATGCGAAAATATACAAGTACCGTCTTCAACTTTCAGGTCAGGAATTTGTTATTGAAATAATTTTTATAAACTCTTTGAAGCAGAAACACCTAGATTTTTTCGACAGATTAGAAACATCTTTCGGAATTACTCATGCATATGCAGAGTGGTCGAAAGCAAGATTATAATTAGTAGGCGAATAACGTATTGTTCTGTCTGATTAAAGACAAAGTTTTACAAACAGGTTTTTTAACATTTCAAAAGAGGCGATGACAGGTAACAAAATTAGATTCGTTCGGACTCTTAAATGCAATTTCAGTTTGAAATCTTCATCCATGAACGTCAATCAGTTATATCACATAAAGAGCTTAATTCGTAATTTACCTGCAAATGAAATAACTTCCGATTTTAAACTTTCTTTACAAAGTGATTTGCTATTACTAGATGTTGGACGTGTCTTTGTGGTTTCGTTAATGATACACTGCACAATCTATCAGTCTCGTCTCCCCATGGTATAAGACGCAGCTTTCGTTTCTGATACGAATCCTTTGAAGTTGATATTTTAGGTGCCGCATTACCATATTATTTCAGATTTTGATACTTATCACAATAAATACCTTAAAAAAAATTCTCTCACGGAGGGATCAGGCAAACCTCTGTGACCCGGATTCGATTTCGGAAAAAATAATAAATGTTCCTTGCAGGCTACCATTAGCAAACTACCTTGTCCGCCAAATAGATAACTGAAAACCTATCAATTCCCTTCTAAACCTAAAGCCTTTACCCCTGTTTAGAAGTCTATACACAATATGCTATAGAAAAAGAGACAAAAACACGCCAAAATTTACATACAATTTGATGTACAGGTCTTGCAGAATAAACGTTAAACTTATCTTTTTCACTCACCTCTGTTCGCAAATAACAAAATATAAATCCCTATGCATGGAATGAGATGGTTTTAAACTTTTAATAGTTTGGTCACCAATACCAGCAGAGTTTCTATTAAATGTCCACAAAACGATATACGGTCAAAACAGAATTAAAGAAAATAACAATGAGAAATCGTGTTTATGTTCAGATTAAGAATGCAATGGCAGTTTTTCTGATTTATTTAGAATCTGGGGGGACTGACCTATCTGTTTCACGGACGTGCCTACACCCACATCGACCGTTGGTGGACCCCATGACGTGACGAGCTCACGATAAACATGGTCCACTAAAGTCATTCAATTAAAATTACAATTTCGGCTTGAACTGATTTTCTCTCGCCAGTGCATAAACGACTTGATAAGGTTTTCGTGTCTCAAGTTTGTCGGGTTCATTAGTAAATTGGAGTTTGACTATACACATATCTTGCGTTTAAAGTGTAGATTTATTTCTCTACTCTTGCATTCACCCTTGAAATTAATTACTTTTAATGTACGTGTATCACTGCCTCTGTAGGCTACGATAAATATGATTTATTGCAATCACGAACGAAAATTTTCCCCCGTTCTAAAGCTTCAGGACCCGTTATTTCAGATTACGCCAAGCTCTTTAATTTGTTAATTACTTCATTTACTCCAAAGAAATTTTTTTTCTTTTTATCTTAACCCTTTTTTTTACATGACATCCTTTTATTAACTGATGACAAATTAGGAGGGCCATGTTTTAATACACGAAACAAAAAAACCACTCTCTGCCTATAATGCAAAGAGACAGTCGGGTGAAGGTTAATATATAGAGATAAAGGATAAATCTAATCCTGTATGAACCTAATAACTGAACAAATGCAAATATTGAAACGTGAATACAGCGTTGATTAAGTTTATTAAACAGATTTGACTTTTGAGAGTTGCTGAAAGCATAGCTAATATCTGATAGGACAAAGAATTATGCGTATCAACTTGAATTATAAAGCAAATAAGGTTTGATGTTTTAAAGGAGAAATATTGATGAAATAAATCTATGTATTAAATGCTTTTGAACAATAGTGTAATACGTTTCGATTTATCTTTGTTTTTTTCTTTTAAAGATTGTAGATGAAACAACTTAAATTTTTTTAAAGCTTGTAGATGAAACAACTGTTAAATAGATATCGGTGAAAACTGTCTTATCCCACACCCGTGTAATCCGTTTCACTGGACATTCCAACCCTTATTTTCATTCTTCATTTCATATTTTCATTGTTTTTACACTGCATATTGTGACACACTGTGTATTCTGACAAACATTTGTCTCCCAGTGCACGTCGGATTTCACAGGCGTCAATGTATTTACGTATTTGCAAGATTATTTATTTATTGCACGTCTGAATGATATTTTAGGTAAATCCTTTTTTTTTCTTTTCTTTTTTTTTTTTTTTTTGCTTTTCTTTTTTTTTTTTTTGTTTTGTGTCCATTTTTATAAGACGTTGGAAATATTGATTTTTTGTTGACAAGTTAACTTGAAAACTCCGTGATTCTCAGTCTTTCGACTGGTTCTCTTCAAAGCAGAATAAGGGCTCTTAGGATGGTGAAAGATCTGAAGAGTTGCAACAAAGCGCATAAATTACATTCCGCTAGTTATTGCAAGTTACGAAAGATTTAAACCAGCATATAACATCTGAAGACGTTTTCTGTACGGTATTCATAGACAGATGACGCTTCAAAAGAGACCAATAAACATTTGCTACAGTAATCAAGACGATTTGTTTACAAAGACTGAAAACTAAGCAGGGGATATATTGGTACATTCCTGTAGATTTAGACCTCAAATTCGAACCGATCTATATTTGAATCGATAAAAAAAAATAGATCAATGTACGTTTACATTTGCTGCGACCAGAAATAGTTTTGAAAGTCAATAAAAACTAAAAAGAAAATGCCTCCGTGTAAACAATATTGTTCGAAATACAGACCACATATATATATATATATATATATATATATATATATATATATATATATATATCTGTGTGTGTGCGTGTGTGTGTGTGTGTGTGTGTGTGTGTTTCTAGATCTAGATTTATTCTGGGTGCAGCTACACGTTCCTGAAAATTATGGGTGTCCCCATCACGCGAAGAGGGGTGTCGTATATATCCCTAGTGGGACCACGCCACGCCTCTATGACGTAGTATATAGGCCATACCAATGCACAGGCAATTAATAAATAGATACAGTAAATGTGTTTAGTATATGCATGTCTCATACATGCTTATCTTCATTTAAAAAAAAAAGATCGATCACAATCGATCTTGTCATTCGCCCTGGAGGAAAGATAGGTTTCAGAGATTCTGTTTAAGAGGTTTTACTTTCTATAGATCGATCTGGAAAGATTTTTAGACCGATTTTTTTTAAACTTATTAAAATCGTTTAGCTATGTATTGTCAAACTCAACACGACATGTAAACTAAGTACAAAACTATGCATAAATTCATTTTGACATTAATATACACTGTATAACATGGTAATGTGGTATAAATATGATACGGTCATCACGTGCCCCGAATAAATAGCCACACGACATGATGTTGGTTAATTAATGAAACATAAATCGACAAAACCTATATGATTGTGACTATTAATAGTTAAATTATACCAATCATAATACAATACGGACGACAATGGTATCACCGAGCATAATGGGTTTTCTACCATCCAGTACCCCCCCCCCCCCTTTACTTCCATATCAATAATGAAATAACCCCCCACCCCCAACGGCCAAAAGACAACTAGGACTTAACACTGCTGAGAGAGAGAAAGAGAGAGGCTGTTGAAAGAGAAAGAGATTGCTGAGAGAGAGAGAGAGAATTCTTCGTGTTATAGAGTCGGTCAAAAGCGGTAGCCAGTTTGATCGGTATCCACTGGACTAAAACAAATGTGACTGTCCTGTCAATATCACTTATATATGCGGAGTAGGCAGCAAATTTCAAAATAATAAATATTTTATTGAGAGAATGTAAATATAAAAATATATGATTACTTTTTTTCCTATTGTTCAAATAACACGACTCATTGTACAGACAATTTATTATCACATGTATCATTCAATTTGTTTACATACCGTTCTATATTATTAGCAATATAAATGTAAAACAAAACAAAAAATCAAATGTGTTTGGAAATTCACATTAACATAACATCAGCATTTTTTAAAGGGACAGTACCCCTGTTTAAGCAGTGTTAAGTCCCATTTCATTTTTTTTTTTCATATTTTTTTTTCTTCTCAAGAACAACACAGATACAGTGAGTGTACATATGCAGGGATTCTCCCGTTGATTTATCTTTGGTCATGCAGATTTCGTTCCTGAAAGTGAGACAAAGCGATATCCTAAAGAATGAAGCTTTAAAACTTGCTCACAACCAATTTCCAAATCTGCAGTAACAATGACATATTAATATATACTTGTGAATACCAATAGGAACTGAGACATATATGCATAGTTAAATGTCTGATAAATTCTAGAAAAAAGTAATCTAACATTGTGTATTAGAACTGTAGCTGTTTCCTTTTCAGTCTCCTTGACATTTCAGTTGTAACCTTGAAAACCAAGAGGAACCACGTCTTTTTATGTGGCACTACTGCAGAAACTCTGATAAAATGTGGATGAAAAAAGAAAGAACAGTGGAGATAAGGAACAATGATAAATCTTATCATTCTATAAAGAATACAAGATCAATATATGGGTAAACACGGACCCCTGGACATTGAACACAATAGAACATGCTCTTGCGTATCGAATCAGTTGAGAGACATTAACTCCATATGCAGGTGATAATGGAATATTGCTACAAAAATAGGGGAAGTTGACGATGGCAAACTGAATTCATCTCTTTTGTCATATGTCACTCAGTCTCCTACACTAGAAATTTCGGAATTTCATTTCTTTTATCTTTATATTTCATTTGTAATCTTAAAAACCGGCGTCGAGGTTTTAAACAAACTAAATAAAATTCGATGAAAAATTATGCACGTGTAAAGGTGATAAGAATACAAAATCATTAATAGAGCAAACACGGCCTCTGGATATACCAGAGGTGGAATCAGATGCATAGGAGTAGGCATACCCTGTCGACCGGTCACCTCCGCCATAAGCTCTATAGTTCCATCGGGTAAACGGAGTAATCCGTAGTCAAAATCAGTATTTAAAGAACGGCCTAACAATTGATATGCAACATGATAGACAACATTTGACGCAATGATAGGTTTTATAGGTAAAGTAAATCGTTCTAACGACCAAAACACTTGCAAAATGGTGACTTTAAAATAGACTATTGAAACCTCTGTAACATTAACTTGTTTCTAAGCATCCTGCCTCAGTTTAAAAACTGATCATACACAGAACAAGCACTTGCTATCGAATCAGTTGAGAGACATAAATAGCATCTGCAGGTGATAATGGAATATTGGTACATAAGTATGGGAAATTTAACGATGGAGAAGCTGAAGTCACCCGGTTTGTCATAAAGATGAGTTATTATTTTGCCGTTAACATGTATGTTTAATAAAATATCCAAGTGTGAAGCACATGAAGAAAAATATGTGTTTGTCTTTTATTTCGAGTGCACTGGAATATATCTCATCCAATATGAATGAAAATTATTATTGTTAATAGATAAAACGTCAAACCATTCCGAATTTCCTTTTGAGTAAGCATGGCCTTTCACATTTCAGATTAGAGATGATTATGATTTTGAATGTGATGTCCGAGAAGAACAGTGATACAGTCTGTACATCGTTCGTGTGTCCGTCCGTCCGTCTGTCACAAACTCTGTGCGAGGAAAACTATCACGCTTGACATGTGGATTCCCTAGATGACTGTCATATATAATAATAATAATAATAATAATATCACAAAGCCGACTAGTTTCTTCAGTTCTTCAGGATTATCACGAAGCCGATTGAGTATATACTCGACTAGTTCAATTCTTCAGGAGTATACTCTTGAAGAATTAAAGAATCTAGCTGAGTATATACTCAATAGGCTTTGTTATATTTTTATTGTACTGCTACTTGGGTAGATTTTCTATACCTATTTCTGGATTATATATATATATATATATATATATATATATATATATATATATATATATATATATATTTGTTAAGTGTAAAAGTAGTCTAGTGCATCTGTATTCTAAACATAAATTGTACCACGATAACTCGTTTTCTATTTATGGTAATTTATTTAACCTATTATTTATAATGTTTATCTTGACATTTCAGTTTTTACCACCTTAATCCCGCAGTAGTAGTCAAATTCTGGTCGTGACCCACATTCTTAATACTGCAAGTTATTTACGGTGATGATCAACTTGTTCATGTTCCAAATCCGTCACACCCAGTAGCTGCCTAACTATGCGAGACAGAGTTGATCATGTTGGACAGTCATTAAATATAGATGTGGTCGTTTTTTAATCTGTTGACATTTTCTGTTACCTCGAAAACGGAGTGACACTAAGGGATCGTATAGTCCGTGTTCTGTCTGTCTGTTCGTCGTCCGTCCATGGACAGGAGTCCTGTAATTTACAATCTCTCTCTACCTTGTTCTAAAGATGCTTCGTACCAAATTTGGAAAGAATTGGAATGGTAGTTATGAAGAAGTTGAAAATGTTCAATTGTTAACGCACGACTGATACCACAGAACATGACATAAAAGTTTATCAAGGTAATTCAATACACTGGCTTTAAAAACGTAATAGTGTGTGCTTTTCTACATTATTTATTAATTCAATAGTCAAGAGGGGTACGTCTATGGTTCTGGTCAACAATACCGGCTTTACCCATCATTAGCGTTGATAACGGCATGAAGCGACGTGTCATTGAGAGTCACTGCGAATGGGCAATTTGAGGAACGTTTTGCCACTCTTTCAACAATGCCCTTCGAAGTTGTTACGTATTTGAAAATTAAAAAGTCTACTTAGTTCGCCCACAAATGTTCAATCAGGTTTAGTCCAGGGGCATTGTGAACCAATCAAGAACGTTGAACAATAAGCGGTAAATCCGTACTCATCGGAAAACATAACCAGGGTACAGTTTTGTTGTCGATTCAGACTCTGGCCCACTGCACTCCGCAACGTCGGTTGGTTGTTTGTTTTACGTCCCTTTGAGAATTTTTCACGTATATTGAGAGTCACCAGCTGTAGGTGAAGTACAACAAATTTACAATTATACTTAGTGCTCAGGGTAGAGGCAGTCCGGGTTCTTTAATGTGCTAACGCCTGCCGCGATACTGACCTCCGTTTTTACGCCGGTCATATCCAAAAGACCCGTGAATCTCATTTCTAAATGCGGAGCGTTTGGCTAAGGAGCAATCATTACCTATGTTTACGTCTTAGGTTTGATGCGGCCATGGTACGAGCAGGGCTGGAACTCACGACCTCGCGGTTACGAAGCGAACGCTCTAACTACGGTTTAACATCGGTGACGCGGTTTACATTGTAATCCTTCGTACGTTCTGCAGTAGATTCTCTGGTGTTTCAATATTTTGGATACTGTTCTAGGATGAATGGACCTACCATGACATCCTATCGTTTGCCTCAGTAGACGCAGCAGCCATAAATCAATTCCGCAAGTGACGTTGCCGTACGTACGCATTTTGATGTGGTGTTGTCACAAACGATCAGGTCTTGAGAGATCATTCAATGATGAAAAGTTGATGATGACAAACAACGACTTATTTCATATCCTCATCCGATCGAGTGATTGTTTTGGACTTTACGTCTTTTTGGCAGTATTTCAGCCATTTTATGGCGGGTCTCATCCGAAAAACCGTCCCATGTAGTCGTTTTCTACGACAACCAAGGGGTACTGAGGACCTATTCTAACCCGGATCTCCAAACACGGCAAACACGGACCCTAGAGATACTAGAGGTGGGATTAGGTGCCTAGAAGGAGTAAGCATCCCCTGTCGACCGGTCATACCTGCCGTGAGTCCTGTACCTTGATCCAGTCAACGGAGTAATCCGTAATCAAAATAAGTGTGTAAAGAAGGGCGTGACAATTGGTAAGAAACACGTCAGACATCATTTGACTCAATGACAGGCTGTACTGGCAAACCAGATCGTTATAACGACCATACAATTTGTGAAATGCTTACTCTAACCGAGACTGTTGAAACCCCTGTAACATCAACTTATTTGTCAGTAGCCTACCACGATTTAAAAACTGGTCATACGCAGAACAAGCTCTTGTATATCAAATCAACTACCATATGCAGATGATAATGGAATATTGCTACCTAAATATGGGAAGTTGACGATGGAGAAGCAGAAGTCATTTTGTTTGGGATAAAGTTGAGTTATTAGTGCGCCGTTACCATTTATGTTCAATAAAATATCAAAGTACGAAGCGGATCATGCCTGACGATACCGTTGCAAGAACCATTTTATTGTACAGGGATAAACATCAAAACGTTCTGCTACCTCCCACTGACTAACGCCTACTTGCAGCATACCGATGGTTAATTTCGCATTTCATTGTTTAAGCGTGACATTGTTTTGTTTTTTATATTTCTATTGTTGATTCTGGATCTGTAATCACCAGTAGAAGAAATCTAGTTTTTACCTTTTCATTAGTTTTGAATAGCGCTCGAAAAAAATGTGTATGCAACTTGAATCGCGTACGACAAGCATTAGAATTTAAAAACTAGCACCATGTATGGTGAGTGAAGTTTGTAATAAATATATTATAAAAATCTTATCTAGAGATTATTTGGGGAAAAGACAAGTATTTTCAAAGTCCGTCAGTATATATCAGCATATATTATATACGACGGGACGTAAAACAACCAACCAAACAACTAAAAGGAACCAATGACATTAAAAAGTGTCATTTCTACAAGGTTTGTGACACAATTTGAATGAAAAATGCAGCTAACTTGAAAATTTATACATATCATTTTCATTGACCTTGACCTTTCACACGAAACTAAAAATCAAAGCCTTTATGCAAGGCACTATTCCTGCAAGCTGATAAGACCTGAATGAAAATGTACCTTAAATCCTTCCTTGGTTTTTACCTTACATCTGTAACGTTACAAACTAATAAGACCCAAAGCCTTAATGGTCCCATGGGGATCCGGGTTAGAACACGTCCTCAGTACCCCTAGGCGACTAAATAGGACGTCTCACTTGAGAATTTTTCACTCATATGGAGACGTCACCATTGCCGGTGAATGGCTGCAAATTTAGGCCTATGCTCGTCGCTTATGGCCTTTGAGCAGGGAGGGATCTTTAACGTTCCACACCTGCTATGACACGGGGCCTCAGTTTTTGCGGTCTCATCCGAAGGACCGCCCTATTTAGTCGCCTCTTAGGACAAGTAAGGGATACTGAGGATCTATTCTAACCCGGATTCTCACGGGATACAAAATAGGAATAGTCTGGTTCTGCTATACAAGATATTGATTGATTGTTGTTTTCCGACACACTCAACAAATTTTCAATTATCAGGTGGCGTCCAGTGGAGAGAACCCAGATACAGTGTACCCGGGAAGAGACCACCGGCCTTCCGAAAGTAAACTGGCAAACATTCTCACATATAGTTATACAAGATAGGAATAGTCTGGTTCTGCTATACAAGACAGGAATAGTCTGGTTCTGCTATACAAGACAGGAATAGTCTGGTTCTACTATACAAGACAGGAATAGTTTGGTTCTGCTATACAAGATAGGAATAGTCTGGTTCTGCTATACAAGACAGGAATAGTCTGGTTCTGCTATACAAGACAGGAATAGTTTGATTTTGTTATAGAAGACAAGAATTGTCTGGTTCTGCTATACAAGAGAGGAATAGTTTAGTAACCATCAGCACTGACTCGTTGTTTGAGTAAAACACCAGTTCCCCCATAACACCGAGGATATTTAAAGTCTTGCGTAGAATACTGTTTGTCCCAGTTAACATCTGAGTCACCTTCCAGATCACATGGTAATCCGAATTGCAGTAAAAGATATTACCTAAATGTGATACATTAGCAGGTGACTGATTCAGTCTGAATGTCTTCTGCTCAGTGGTGAGTTAAACAGTAACTTGCCAATAGGGGTCCCGGCTTCATATGGTTTTGTTAAAGTTCCGACCAGAATGTTCCCTTCGGTCCACAATTTGGAGGGGACATTGGTCTTCGATTCCAACAATACACATGCTGCCCTTGCTCCCGGTATCATATGTTTACCAAACGTTACCAACAATGATATTAAAATGCAATGTGACTGTTCAAATGCCACAGGCAGCGCTAAAACCTGTTTCTTATCTAACTCCTTAATGATTTCCTTCCCAACTTTCGACTTAATGCTTCTGGATTCTTAAAAACAATGTCAAATTACAAAACCCACTTTTTTAAATTAGTGTTTACCATCTGTTAGTGTTGTTTATTACCCCTGCCTATGATATTTGATATGCTGGCAATTAATTCTAGACGTTAATTTCCCCCTGATTATCGCTACTCTGTATGTTTCGTAGGAATTTATGGCCGGCACTATTCACCTTGTTCTCTAGTACTGGTGTTTAGATAGCACTAAACACTTAATGAGATGAATCGACTGTATTGCATCGAAGATTAAGACCAATTAGAATGCAGTCTGGACTTCGGTATTTATCAAGACGTGTCATCTAAGTCAGAGATGTATGACCACTCGACACGTGTTCCTTGCTTTATGTCTTCCGTTTTCGGACTCTGTTAGGGGAGAAAATCATTTTAAATCCTGTAACCAGTCGCATCATAATCCGTCCTCATTTGCATTTTTGTTAATTAGCAAAGCTAAATATATCCGACAAACGAATTTTTATTTACTCATTCGGTTTCTAAAACAAGAAACTTTATCTGCAGAAAATTGCATTTGTGTGAATCTTTCTGGCATTGCTCGCCCACTATGCTGCATTTTTATCCAGACGTGTAAATTATCATCAAATGTGTTAATCGCATTTTCTTCCATCTGTTTCCTCATAATAAACAGTGCATATTTTAAAGCCATGCAGTCTCGTTTGTTATAATCTCCCTGAAATGTTTGGGTAATTACATACCAGAATTTAAAAAAATATAACAAAAATAAAAATGCGCTTTACGTCAGAGAAGATGGAGGTAAAACGGACGGCTATCAAAGATCGATCAGGAGTTCTGGATTGGAATGAGAGATGAAAAAGGAAAAAGTCTTACCATTATTTGTCTTCATATATATATACATACATATATATATATGTAAGTGAAAGCGAGTGACGAAAAATAACGTCAAATGATCTATGATGCATGCTAAACAAGACACTGAGATGAGGAATTTCTGAAACCAAATGGGGACTTGTCTGTACTGTTTCTAAGTTTAACCTTATAATTACGAAAACTTTATATTTGAATTTCAGATTTGATGTGATCTATTATTACATACTCGATTCACTTTGATACCGGCTGCCAATTTCGTCCTCAATTTCCAATCTCACATTTTCATCATGACTTTCACTACTCGATAAAATCCTATTTGGATGTAACAAAGTGCTTCATCCTTTGTTGAAAACACGCAAATTGTGACATGCCTGCACTATTCTGAGAATACCTTTCTATTAATTTTTAGGCATTACTAATATTGAACTTTTGATTGATGAGTAATTTTGTGATGAGCAACTGTCTATTGATGATGTCATGTTATCTGTATATAAGGACATGTCATGAAAGAGTCTAATTATATTACATGTATTATTAGCTCATCATAATTAAGAAATTATTGTTTTCAAATAGATTTAACTTGATTTAAAAAAAAAAAATTTGAACCTTTTCTTTATGCAATGTCAGACTCTGTTCAGATTTCGGTATTTATAACCTTCACTGTTGAAAGAAAATTTTCTCTAGCTTTCGTCAATTTCCGATTGAAATAAGATATGAAACTGAATTCATTTCCTTCCAATGCCTGAAATGAGTAATATTTGATCATTGCTATTGAATTTTATTTATTTACATGACTGATTAGTTATTAGACTATAGATATTTCTTTTACATTTTGTTTTGTTGATAAATGGTATCAGATGCTGAAGTCGGCATTCCGCATAAAAATCATCTGCATCTGCAATAAGCTGGCAACAACTTTCTCAATTTTCTTTCAGAGAATGCATTAGAACTTTCAAATATCATTTGAAATCGATCTTTCTTCTGTGCTATATTAAACATCAGGAAAAGTCGTAAATTTAACAAGCTCTTTTATTTCTTTGAACTAAACATTAGATTGTCGATTCTGATTAATTGATTCCAGGGGTGCGTATACACTTTTCATACAAATATATTTATATTTTCAATTTTTGCCTTTGATTTCTCTACACATTGCAATGATAATCATTTCCTCATGAATGTTGTGAAAAATTCGTGTGAATCTTTATAAATATAATACGTTTATTGTAATGACTGGGAGTTTTAACAGAAATGAAAGTAGAATGTGAATATAAAGAAATAAAATTTCGTTTTTGAAAATACATAAGGTATGAACTGCAACACTTCACGCCAGCATGCATTTCGTGACGCGCTACCGTGATTCCTGAAGTTTGCAGGCATGAAGCGCTCAAATCACAATTCATACTGCATGTATTTTAAAAAATGAAATTGATTTCTTTAATGTCTTTCTTATCCTCTGATCATATCTACGTGTATACTGTATGTATCCTATGTTTGTACTTTTCAGAAATATCAAAAGAAATATTTGCCTTTTAAATAACTTTAAAATTACTTTAACAGTAATCTTCGAGACGCCATGTCGCTTCTGTGCAGACCATTTATATCATTTTTTGTAGTAATATGATTTGACATACGGATTTTTTTTTTACTATTAAGGATTAGAAAATATGTCAGTTTTAGGGAATTCCTCAGCATCAGACAGAGCTATAAAAATAACTGAAAATTTAAACGTGAGTGACATTACTATTTTTGCTGAAGGAAAAGACGAGGTTCATGGGCATAAGCCGAGGAGACTAATCTCGGCACAAAAGTGGATCCAACCTAAGATGACAGGAAACATTTAAAATAAACTATGTCTCTTCTGGGATTTCTTACAGTATCATTAATTACAGATTTTGAGGCTGTACAATATTGTACTCACCGATAAACCCGCAGAATTCCTCCAGAACCTGTAAATCATTTTGAAAAATATCTGGACGCTGTAATCGGATTGACTGTCATTTGACTTGCGTTAATTATTGTCCGTGTTATACAACACAATTTAATCCTATACCAAATTCCGCACGACAAAGTCAAGTAACGCATGCGTATTTGCAGCTCCTAGGCAACCTTATATTGCAAGGAAAAATTTCGTTGCAGTACGAAATTGCTCTCGATAAAACGGAATTTATCTGATAGAATAAATAATCTTTTACAATCCCGACGAACATATCTAGTTGCACATTTATAACTTTCCTCGTGTTCTTTTTATGGTGTTTTGTCTAATGCATGATTATTCGTTGTTCGGTAACGATTGTTTGTATTGAGGAAAATATACGAAGATCAAAAGTAAATGTGCGGTTCAATATTTCACACTCCTCTCAAGTTGACCGACTAGAAGATAAAGTGTTTTATGTAGCAAAAGAACAATTAAACTTTTTATATACCCATCGACAAGTACTTGTTACTGCTAATGAAAAATATCCGTATTTAGAAACAGTAAACAAGATTTTTTTTTTTATGGTGCATTGTATATTTTTTTAATTTTTTTTTTTCAATATGAAATATTCCAATTTTAACTGATACTGTGGTGCCAGTTTTCATTCATTATTTCAATCTAATTATCCTAATGTTATTTAGTAATTGTGGTAAATCAGCAGTAAAATTAAAGATAAATTACCAAGCGCTCTCCGTACCATTAAGCGCGCGCGTGCCAGTAACAGTATTTACGTAATTATAAATTTTACTTTCATTAATCTTTATTTAAATAAAAAAAAAATGTTCAAGGGTTGATCTTGTCTTAACGGTCATATATTATCAGTCAGATTTGGCAAATGATAGTCAGCTGAATTTATTATCACATATACCATCTGTAATCAACTGCACCACCTCGTATTACACAGCGCATTCAAAAGCCGATTCCTTTTACCTGTAATCTTACCTGTAATTACGCTGTGAGCGTTCGAATTCTTCCACCTGTCTCTACCTGTAATTGCGCTAAGTAAGCTCGTATCCTTTTACTTGTCATTATGCAAAGATTGCTCGAATCCTCCTACCTGTAATTACAGTAGAAGTGCTCGAATCTATTAACTGTAATTTCGCTAGGAGCGCTCAAATTCTCCAATCTGTAATTACGCTCTGAGAGCTATATTATCCTCCTACCTGTAATAACGCTAAGGCAGCTCGAATTTTTTACCTATAATAACGCTAGGAACGCTCGAATCTTTCAACCTGTAATTTCGCTAGAAGTGCTTCTACCTTTAATTGCGCTACGAGCACTCGAATCCTCCTACCTTTAATGACGCTACGAGCGATATATTTCTTCAGTCTGTAATTACGTTAGGAGTGCTCGAATCCTTCTACCTGTAATTTTGCTAGGAGCGCTCGAATTTTTCAGCCTGTAATTACGCTGAGATCTCCTCCTACCTGTAATGACGCTAGGAGAGCTTGATTCCTCCTACCTGTAATGACGCTAGAAGAGCTCGATTCCTCCTACCTGTAATGACGCTAGGAGAGCTCGATTCCTCCTACCTTTAATGACGCTAGGAGAGCTCGATTCCTCCTACCTTTAATGACGCTAAGAGAGCTTGATTCCTCCTACCTGTAATGATGCTAGGAGAGCTCGATTCTTCCTACCTATAATGACGCTAGGAGAGCTTGATTCCTCCTACCTGTAATGACGCTAGGAGAGCTCGATTCCTCCTACCTGTAATGACGCTAGGAGAGCTTGATTCCTCCTACCTGTAATGACGCTAGGAGAGCTCGATTCCTCCTACATTTAATGACGCTAGGACAGCTCGATTCCTCCTACCTTTAATGACGCTAGGAGAGCTTGATTCCTCCTACCTGTAATGACGCTAGGAGAGCTCGATTCTTCCTACCTGTAATGACGCTAGGAGAGCTTGATTCCTCCTACCTGTAATGACGCTAGGAGAGCTCGATTCCGCCTACCTGTAATGACGCTAGAAGAGCTCGATTCCTCCTACCTGTAATGACGCTAGGATCACCCATAGTCCATGCATGGTTGTGTCCCATTCTTACAATGTTACGGTTTTGCTTCCGGTGCCTTTTGTTGATTCGGGAAATATTACTGGTCCATGCTAGTGTTTTTTCTTTATATGCTAGTCGTGTAAGCTAATGTAACAAAATGCCTAGGTTTATCAATGATAAATGAATATGTTTATTTCCAATAGTAAAATGGCATAAATTTAAAGACAGTTAAAGAATTCAAAAATGAAAAAATCCTGGGATTTACTATTCTTATTTCGAAACAATGGGGCATTGCATGAATGACGCTGATTGATATATTTTCCACGAAGAAGTAATCGAACAATCATTTGTAAACGGCTTCAAATAAGACCCACAAAAAAGTTAAACACATGGCTTTACCAATAGGTAGTAAAGGTGCAAAATATATATCATGGCGTGTCATTAATTGGATTAGGAGTGATTCCATAGCAAATCAAGGTTCCTATGTATCAGTAATATCCCTTACTCATCATCATCTGACAGCTATTTATAGATTCCCTCTGCTGGAAGGACTACTTAGCGCATGATGCACTGATGGACATCATTTAAAAAGTAAATCTGCTGACAGAAATTCCTTTCTTCTCATCTTCTTGAGGCGCTAGCTGCGCTGCGTGGAAGTCTGATCTATGGTGGATGTTACATCGTAAATAAGACTCCCAGACAAAGACGACTGTCATCCCAATGTTCACCAGGCCGGATATCCCTTTTTACGTAAACTGATTTACTTGAATAAGATTAGCTTTCTGCGTACAACAGATCCTTATAGACGAACGCTTACCCTGTAATCCTCCAATCCGCCAGATATAGGTTTCATAACTCGCACAAAAAATTTATTAACAAGTTGTTTTTATTATTATAATTATTTAATTTTTCACTTTTTAACTGAAAATGCGTACAGCCAAAGTCCAAATTACTCTTTTTCATACAAACCAAATCTTGAAATTTGAATCCTTAAGAGAAATATTCTAGTACGTACATAATGTAATTGTTTTGATCGCCATTAACGATCAACTTTTATTTCCAAGATACACAGAAACAAATTATTTTATTGCTTTGATTCTATGATCATGAGTTTGAAAATCAGAGCAAGTAATGGTTGTAGTGATTTGATTGATTGATTGTTTGTTTTCCGCCACACTCATCAATTTTTCAGTTATCTGATGGCGTCCAGTTTTTGTAGGTGGAGGAGAGAACCCAGATACATTGTATTCGGGAAGAGACCACCGACCTTCCGAAAGTAAACTGGCAAACTTTCTCACATATATCGGCGCGAGTGGGATTCGAACCCGCGCCGACTAGAGGTGAGAGGCCTTGTGATTTTGAGCGCAAAGCTTTAACCACTCGGCCACGAAAATATTGATACATAAGCATACGTTCCTACGAAATTAGAATTGCATGAGATATCTTCATGTTTCGCAGCATAGGTAACAACTTATAGTGGGAAAACTATGATCCCGTGCGTGACCACGTTAGTGGCATAATTTACCCTGATCTTAATGAACGACCCTTGGCTTAGTATGAAGCTTTGTGAAGTTCAAAAGTTAATGTTAAAGTTGACATGCAGACAGAGAAACAGATAGACAGAAGAACAAATTAAATCAACCCCCCCTCCCAATGTTCTATTTTGGAATCTTCCATACAGATAGTTGTCTAGATACTAAATGATAAGTTTATATACCTTTTTAAAAAACCATAAAAGAAGGTAGTGCGATATTGAGTGTTATAAAAGGCAGTGCAAACACTTGAGTATCACGGCTAGCGTGAAATGACTACATACAACGCCACGTCTGTGTTACCTGTATATTTACACCATTACAGAGAAAACAAAATTTTAAAAACGATCTATCTGTTTGTTTTCGTGAAGCTGAGTGTGATGACATAAAGACTTGTGTTGTACCTTGGAGTCGTGAAAGGTATCTTAAAACCTGATGTGGTACCTAGAATGTTATTGTATTGCACCATGATTTTTATTTTGTATTTTGTGTGGTACCTTGAAGTTGTGAATGATACTGTAGAAGCGTGTGTGACATTATTGAGTCGTATATGGTACCTTGTAGTCTTTTATGGTACCTTTGTACCTTGAGGTTGTGCATGGTACATAGAAATGTAGTTGTCTTGGAGACGTAATGAGAATCAAGTACTCACAGTGTACATAATTTGTAGTAATGAAAGGGATTGAATTAATTTGTGTTAATGATAGGGATTGAAGGTTGTACGTTCTATATTAATCACAGAGACACCATCTCACATACAGGGACCATAGAGAATCCAGGTGGGAACCGGGGCTATTTATCATCTTAACGCGGTCAATTCATTCACAATGATCACAGAAACCATGGAAACAAATTGTATCCATGTGAAGATTTAACAGAAATTAAGAAGAGAATATATGTCAGATTAGATATATCATTGAATAGGCTTGCACCATGTCGTACGGGGGTCAACTAAGTGCTCCATGTTATACCTGCAACAGAAATAAACACATGTAAAGACATGTTAAGAAGGACGTTTTATGAAATAGATTATTTGGTTACATATTTTTTCACACCTGAGATGGGCGAGTCCAAGTCAACCTTACCACCAACGAACATCACGTCTGCAACAAACTCCTGCGAAGGTACCATGCGCGACAGTTATGCAACTTCAAAACAATATGAAATTGACAGTAAAGTTTCATTTAATTAAATGGTTTCAAAGCCCTTTGCATAATTTTAAATATATTTTACATCTATAAGACATTTTTATGTCCATAACCTCGTTACTCTAAAGCACTAGTTTTGCAGAAAGAAACCGGATTTACCCACATCCTTTCAAACCAATGTTTCGAAAAATACAGAAATTATTTTTCAAAAAGACTTTAAAGCAATGGTGTTTTTATTTTTTTTTTCAAATACACCTTTCGGATAATAAAAAATAACCATGGCATGCACGTATGTTTTCAAATGAAATACGTAAAAGTGAGGGATTGTTCCGTCACGACAAGATGAAAGTGATTAACAGTACATATCAATAATATGTTATAATGGTATTTAAAACCTATTAAAAGGTGTCTTAAAAACAAAGTAATCTACCAACGTCAATAGATGGGAATGAACATCGAGGTTAAACAGCACCGATATTCAATCATACCTGTTGTCAAATTGATTTTTCTGATCTTGTGAACACTGACAAAATTAGTGTTGATCACCAAGACTCACAGAAGACGTGGAATAATGGGTAGACCTTAGCGGATGATGTATTAGACGTACAGTGTCCTATTCTGGTTGTGTAGATTACGTTACAAGTTTATGTACATAATTTGTATTTGATAATTATCTCTGAAATGATATTATGCCAAACATATTCTAAATCAATTTAAGCATGTTAGTGACTGTTTGTGAAATGATTTATGTGTGTCGATCTTGTGTGTACAATGTAAAATAATTGGAAACGAGTTATCTAGGTGTATAACTGTTTTCTTTTCAATAAGGTACGACAGGAGCGGATCCAGATATTTTTCATATAATGGTTGGCAACCCAGACTTTCTCGATCAGATAGGAAGGCTGCAACCTATATAATGATTTTGAAAAACATTGCTTTTATCCCCTCGTAGCCCTCGCCCTTTTAAGTCCCCAGTGAATCGGACACGGATTTCCTTACTCAAAATCATCAGTCTTAATGTTTTATCGGGAAATGTTTAGCAGCATTTCAGTATCATTAAACAAAATGCAATTATTACCATTCTACAGTACAAAAAGGTGAAGATAACGAACAGTGATCAATCTCATAAATCCCGTAAAGAATACAAAACTAAGAAAAGGGCAGACACGTACCACTAGATACACTAGAGGTGGGATCAGATGCCTAAGAGGAGTAAGCATCCCCTGTTGACCGGTCATATCCTCCGTGAGCCTTCTACCTCGACCATTTAAACGGAACGAGCCGTAGCCAACATTTATACCTTTGAAAATAAAACAGTTAGAAAAACTGACACCGAAATGTTCAGTCAGATTAATTTTGTAGTTCCAACAGCAACATAGACATTTACAGATTTACATACCAAAGACTGGACTTATTTCAAAATATATTGTACACATAATTAACTCTATAACCGCGTGCTTTTCGGCTTGATCGTTACATGTTTGTATTTAAATATACCATTCAAAACAGTTCAGTAATTAATTAATATAATAATGATGATTTATTAGCGTTTTACCAGAATCATTTTTATGTTTTCAAAAGAAGACAAATTTCAATAAATATTTTATGGAATGGGAAAAATCATTAATGCTTTGCTTTCTAAAATTGATTTCTTTGTAAAGTTTGTGTTTTTGCCATGCTCAAAGTCTGTATGTCTATATTCAACTGTAAAGTAGTTCATTTACTACTATAACGTCACTGCTCGTTTGTAGAATTGTGTTATTTATAGAATTGTGTTGTTTATAGAATTGTGTTATTTATAGAATTGTGTTATTTTAGAAGTTTGCTCACAGTTGGTAAATTACTTCCTCCAAGGTTTGTTGACATCACACAAGTTGACATCACAGTTTACTAGAATCGTCGTCTTTGTGATGATAATGAAATTTTCAGCAATTCTACTAAACGTTTTTATCTTTACGCATGATATAATATATCGCCACGGCTTCTCGTATTTAAAGCAGAAAAGCTGTATTCCAACCGAAATATATTTATTTTCAAATGTGAACGTAAAAATGAAATATTGAATAAAATAGCACTGAAGTCTTTTTCAGGTCACATGCCGTAGTCCTTTGTCCAATGACGGTACTAGGAATCAATGAAACCGATTGGGTTGTGTCCCAATTTTTTTTCTTAAATATCACCACAAAAAATAAAAAATGGGTTTAACGTAAAAACCATATTAAATCTGAGATAAATGGCAAATGATCTACTTCATGAATATAAAAAGAAAATGTTTATGTATTCTGAGACAACTGCTGTCAAATCAATGAAGACTTTATATAAACATAGGTAAAAAAAAAAAAAAAAAAAAAAAAAAGATGATTTTAAAATTCGTTTGTCATGATTTATACAAGGTGGGTCTTGGGGATAAAGTGTATTGACATACAAATGTTTCATGCAAGACTGATCCGTGGTGTTGATTTTAAATTATAGAAAAAATCGGTCGCATTATTCTTCTCACTAAGGTTCTGTAGAACTTGTTAGATGTATAAACTCTTAGTAATGTATGAAAATAGTTATATAATAATCCTAACCTTACTTAATCGTTTTGTTTTTTTTTAGTTTTTTTTTTTTTTTTTGTTTTTTGTTTTTGTTGTTGTTGTTGTTTTTTGGGGGTTTTTTTGGTTGTTTTTTTTTTTCATTTTTTGTTGTTTTTTTTCGGGGGGGGGGGTCGAATTCCATTTCAATTCATTTTCAGAACTTTATTTTTTTTTCTCTCTCTACTTTCAAAACAAAAATTGAAATAATTAAAAAATAAAAT
The DNA here is from genome assembly GCA_024699665.1 of Ostrea denselamellosa. Classification (NCBI taxonomy): domain Eukaryota; kingdom Metazoa; phylum Mollusca; class Bivalvia; order Ostreida; family Ostreidae; genus Ostrea; species Ostrea denselamellosa. Next base: position 529,991 of record JAMZEH010000034.1, on the reverse strand, counting down.
AAAAAACCAAAACAAAAAAAAAACAAAAAACAAAAAAAAAACCAAAAAAACAACTTTGGAATGCCTTTTTTATGAAGCATTGATAGACAAGGATGTTGTTCAATCCTTCAAGATTGAAGGGTTTTATATTTTTGTTTGGGATTGCTAATGTGATTTATCGTGACATTTTTCTTTATACAGTACGAAAATTCTTTGCCCACACAGTCCATTGTGACTTTTATCAATCCGTTTCGTTTTACTCAGCTACCTTTCACTGGCCTTCGATACATAAATATCTTGAGCTATATAAAATCATGTAAAATTTCTCAAACTTATTTATTTTTTTGAATAGATTGGAGACGGAAGATTGGTTGACAATTTGATTTGAAAAGACGAGGATGTTCCTCATGCCTCTCGTAAAAAAATCACAGCAAGAAAAGTAAATTAATTTATCTCCGCTAGACGTTTGATAGCTTGACACTGAAGTCCAATTGCCAGTGAGATCTTGAATGACGCATCTGAGAGATCATTGGTATACATGTAATGTTTTGATAAACACCGAAGAATCTTTATCGAGATTACAAGAGATTCTTATAGATAGCATGGGTCATTAAAAACAGTTTTAAAACACGCAAATATAGACTCACAGTGCATGTAAACTATAAACACTACCTTGTAAGTCATATTCATGTGTTACCGGAATTGCTCACCAGTTGTAGGTGAAGTACCACAAATTTAGACCTATGCTTAGCGCCCAGGGTCGTAGTAGGAAGGATCGTATAGCGTGTCAACGCCTACTCTGACACGAGGCCTTAACTTTTTAAGGTCATGACTTTGACTTCTAATGCAGAGTGGTTGGCGAAGATACAGTCGCTAACTAACCGTTTGGGGGGTCTTGACGCGGCGCGGGGATCGAGAATCGTAGCTGGACCACACGGTTGTCAAGCGAGTGCCACAACCAATAGTTTACCCCGACCAGCTATATAGAATGTACCGTTAAATAGTTTATTGTAGTAACATGCACCGAGTTCTTTCGATAAATACATACAAGCACAAAAAAAAAACCACAAACCAACAAAAAAAAACCAAACAAACAAACAAACAAAAACAAAAACAAAACAAAAACACACAAAAAAAACCACGACCATCGGATCTATAAACCACTTTAAATATTCATTTATAATGCGTTGTTTAATTATAAAACCTATGTATAATGTTATTGCAAATATTACTAAATCTGCTTGTATTTCTAGATCTATGATACATTCCATTAGTTCTGCTGATTTTTATGACAGAAATTATTTTCATAACCTTCATAATCGGTCGGGTAGCTCAGAAATAGAACGTTCGCATCGTAACCCGGAGATCGTGAGTTCGATTCCCATTCGTGCCATGACCGCGTCTAAATTAAGACGTTGATGTAGGTAATGATTGGTCCTTCGCCAAAACTCAGTTAGAAGTGAGAATCACGGGTCTTTCCGATGTAACTTTAAAAACAGAGGTCCCGTGTCGCGCCAGGCTTTGGCACGTTCACGAATCCTCACTTCTACGTCCCTGAACTCTAAGCATAGGTCTAAATCTGTGGTACTCTTCAATTCGAGTGAAAAATTCTCAACGGGAACGTAAAATAAACAAACAATCAATCAATCATAATTTTCATTCTGAAGTAAAATTTGCTTATAAAGAACTCAACTACAAGGAGAGCTCAGCTAAGACGTTAAAAGCATTTTTGAATTTTAATTGATAGTTTGAAATATCTATATCACGAATTAGAAATAAGTATCTTTGGGAATTCTATAGAAGCAAGCTTTACTGTATACAAACATGCTTTTGAAAGTATGGATGTATTTTGAAAACCATTTTGAAATATTTGTTTTGGGAAAATGGTCATGAAAATATTAGGTACCCATCGTAGCAAAAATGACAGTTATTCAATAAGTAGTTTACTGTGTCATTTTCACCCATGTCCCACAATGGTATCCTTTTCTAACACTTCATACTAAGTATCTATAATTAGAAACATTAGATAATGTATAACTCGAAACAAGTAAAGTTTGAACTTTTTTTTAAATTTTAACTTATTTAAAAATCGTTTAAATCTTTTATTTGGATTGGCCCTTAGAATACGGGTGAAAGGAGCCATGACTGCCAACAGAATTCATTCGCACCAATAATGGCTGACGCTTCATCTATTTCTTATTTTGTTTCACGTACTTACGACGTAAATTAAAGCTTACTGTCAACCATTTTAAAAAATAGCACACGAGTGGGAACTCGTGACCTTTTATAGAATTGCGGAGGCATTTGGAACAGGAATTTGATATTTCATGATTTATCATAGTACATAATGGTCACCGTTAGCTAGGGCAATAGGAGATTAGCCATGTTAACGCCATTATTTTTAACATCGGAAAATATCAGTTATCAGCAACGATTATTGAAAGACTAATGAGCCACTCATATTCATCAAGCTGTTAAGCAGGGATATTCGATTTGCGTTGAGTTATTTTAATGTTGAATTTAGCTGAAGCGGTTTGGCATGGTATTTTTAACAGGAGAAAATACCAAAAATAAGATAATAAAAATGAAGAGATAGGATGATCCGTTTTACATACACACTTAAAAATCGAAGTCTGTCGTCGAAGTTAAATTTTCTGCTAATGATTTATTCGAAAAAGTTTGCTTTACAAATGAAGCAAAATAAGCACGACAATAATAAGTATAAATAATGAGAAAAAAACTTTTTACCAAATACCCCCCCCCCCCCAACAAAAAAAAATATATTAAAAAATCAACGTTCAAGTGCTAAAAATGTTGGTATTGTTTCTCCTTGTAATTTAAAAAAAATAAATGACACAGTCCTAATGAAAGGCTCCCTGATCTACCCTTAAAATAGTTTTCTTTTATTATTTTATTTTATCATTGTTATTTTGAAACGTCATTAATTTCTCCGTGAAAAGTTTAGCATATATTCTTTGTAAATGCTGACATAGAACAATTAACGATTTTATCAACAGATAGCCATTTCACAAATTATCGGTACTAAAAGACCAAGGTGAAGCAATTTCAATAATTTATATGTGATTTATCACTACCAGCGCTCTTCCCGAACTTACCTGAACTAATTATCTATTTTGGAACACTTAATAAATAAATTGCCAACATTTCATTCTTTCAGAATTCAAATACCGTTTTTTTAAAACATTTTACAAGTTTGCAAAACGTATCTTTTGTAAGACGCAATGTTAATGTATTCAAATAAATTCAGTTGAAGTTTCGCCTTCGCTTTGTTGTTTAAGGAATATTAAAAGATCGAAAGACACTAAAAAAATTAAATGATTGAAACAAAACAGCAGCAAATAATAACTTTTTGTTCTAGAAATAGCATGTAGCTCTTTGTTGGATAGAACATCATTGTATGCATTTGGCCAGGTGGTCTCTACTGCGTTCTGTATCACATGGAAGTTCCAATTTTAATATTATCATATTTTATTCTTTCCAAAAACCGACAGACCCAATGTCAGATTGCTATATTTATCATTATAGATGGGGGAAAAAAATAAAATTCATTAAGAAATGTAACACAATACCAAACCCGATGAAAATCTGTCTGTTCCAGCAGATTGTTTCATTTTTTTCTCCATCCTCAAGTGTCTGCATGGACAGGAGTGACCTAATATCAGGCAATTTCCAAATTTGACAATTTTTATTTCTGTATCCGGAAGCATGCAGACGATAATTGATTATTTAATCAGTCTGCATGCAAGGTATTAATGAGTTGTTTAAACGGAATTAGGTTCCATACCTTTATTTTCGGATTTAATTGGAAAGTACGATTTTCGATAACATGTACAATATGTCGTTCTATTAAGATAAAATACACACGGTTCATGAAGTCCAGAAATTCAATCATGGATCTTGCATAATGATGATAATTTGTTAAATGCTTTTGTGATAATTCATAATTATTTTTCATTTTGACAACTGGTGAGAAAACATTCAAAAGAACTGAAGACTCTTTGTTTCAGATATAGAGAGTAGGATGCAAGGCGTATATGGAAACAAATTACTATACACCTGTACCTCTATCTATATACACCTGTACCTCTATCTATATATACCTCTATCTATATATAACTGTACCTCTATCTATATATACCTGTATCTCTATCTATATACACCTGTATCTCTATCTATATATACCTGTATCTCTATCTATATACACCTGTATCTCTATCTATATACACCTGTATCTCTATCTATATATACCTCCATCTATATATACTTGTATCTCTATCTATATATACCTGTACCTCTATCTATATACACCTGTACCTCTATCTATATATACCTGTACCTCTATCTATATATATACCTGTATCTCTATCTATATATACCTGTATCTCTATCTATATATACCTGTATCTCTATCTATATATACCTGTATCTCTATCTATATACACCCGTATCTCTATCTATATATACCTGTACCTCTATCTATATACACCTGTATCTCTATCTATACACACCTGTATCTCTATCTATATATACCTGTATCTCTACATACACCTGTATCTCTATCTATATACACCTGTACCTCTATCTATATACACCTGTATCTCTATCTATATATACCTGTATCTCTATCTATATACACCTGTATCTCTATCTATATACACCTGTATCTCTATCTACATACACCTGTATCTCTATCTATATACACCTGTATCTCTGTCTATATACACCTGTATCTCTATCTATATATACCTGTATCTCTATCTATATACACCCGTATCTCTATCTATATATACCTGTACCTCCATCTATATATACTTGTATCTCTATCTATATATACCTGTACCTCTATCTATATACACCCGTATCTCTATCTATATATACCTGTACCTCCATCTATATATACTTGTATCTCTATCTATATATACCTGTACCTCTATCTATATACACCTGTACCTCTATCTATATATACCTGTACCTCTATCTATATATATACCTGTATCTCTATCTATATATACCTGTATCTCTATCTATATACACCCGTATCTCTATCTATATATACCTGTACCTCCATCTATATATACTTGTATCTCTATCTATATATACCTGTATCTCTATCTATATATACCTGTATCTCTATCTATATATACCTGTATCTCTATCTATGTACACCCGTATCTCTATCTATATATACCTGTACCTCTATCTATATACACCTGTATCTCTATCTATACACACCTGTATCTCTATCTATATATACCTGTATCTCTACATACACCTGTATCTCTATCTATATACACCTGTACCTCTATCTATATACACCTGTATCTCTATCTATATATACCTGTATCTCTATCTATATACACCTGTATCTCTATCTATATACACCTGTATCTCTATCTACATACACCTGTATCTCTATCTATATACACCTGTATCTCTGTCTATATACACCTGTACCTCTATCTATATATACCTGTATCTCTATCTATATATACCTGTACCTCTATCTATATACACCTGTATCTCTATCTATATACACCTGTATCTCTGTCTATATATACCTGTACCTCTATCTATATACACCTGTATCTCTATCTATATACACCTGTATCTCTGTCTATATATACCTGTATCTCTATCTATATATACCTGTATCTTTATCTATATACACCTGTATCTCTATTTATGCACACCTGTAATTTTATCTATATATACTTGTATCTCTATCTACATACACCTTTATCTCTATCTATATATACCTGTATCTCTATCTATATACATCTCTATCTCTTTACGGGACTTCTGGTTTTAGCGTTGTTCATCATATCAACTTTCTTGCGCCTCCAGTTTCCATCGTTAATGCGGATAAAACAGAAACATGTGCGTGAACATCGTATCCTGGATACGAGAAGAGTTTTTTTCTCTTTTGTCCTAAACACCGGAAAGTCTAGGTACAGGTAAGAATGTCCAAACAGGACAGCATATAAGCCTGATAATATCCGGAAACCTGTGCATAGATATTCAAAATTTTACGAAAACGAGTTTCAACGAGAGTTCAGATTCATTTGTCCCAAATGGAGTACGTAATCTCTTTTATATCAGAGTTGTAATTAGATTAGCACCTTAATTAATTTAGATATGGGAGCTGTGCCCGCAGGTAAATAACAGCTAATGTAAAATGTAAAACAAATAGAAACATAAAAATTGCCATTTAAACAAACACGTCAATACCGTCAGTTCATTTTTTTTTACTTTAAACTTTACAGCTTATCAGTAAAAATGTAATAATACGCAGTAATAGAGTTACAGGTGAACATAGTGTTAGTACGTTATAGAGTTATAGTAGAACATAGTGTATGTACGTTATAGAGTTATAGTAGAACATAGTGTAAGTACGTTATAGAGTTATAGTAGAACATAGTGTACGTACGTTATAGAGTAATAGTGGAACATAGTGTAAGTACGTTATAGAGTTATAGTAGAACATAGTGTAAGTACGTTATAGAGTTATAGTAGAACATAGTGTATGTACGTTATAGAGTAATAGTAGAACATAGTGTAAGTACGTTATAGAGTTATAGTAGAACATAGTGTAAGTACGTTATAGAGTTATAGCAGAACATAGTGTAAGTACGTTATAGAGTTATAGTAGAACATAGTGTAAGTACGTTATAGAGTTATAGTAGAACATAGTGTAAGTACGTTATAGAGTAATAGTGGAACATAGTGTATGTACGTTATAGAGTAATAGTAGAACATAGTGTATGTACGTTATAGAGTTAAAGTAGAACATAGTGTAAGTACGTTATAGAGTTATAGTAGAACATAGTGTAAGTACGTTATAGAGTTATAGTAGAACATAGTGTATGTACGTTATAGAGTAATAGTAGAACATAGTGTATGTACGTTATAGAGTAATAGTAGAACATAGTGTATGTACGTTATAGAGTAATAGTAGAACATAGTGTATGTACGTTATAGAGTAATAGTAGAACATAGTGTAAGTACGTTATAGAGTTATAGTAGAACATAGTGTATGTACGTTATAGAGTAATAGTAGAACATAGTGTATGTACGTTATAGAGTAATAGTAGAACATAGTGTATGTACGTTATAGAGTAATAGTAGAACATAGTGTAAGTACGTTATAGAGTTATAGTAGAACATAGTGTAAGTACGTTATAGAGTTATAGTAGAACATAGTGTATGTACGTTATAGAGTAATAGTAGAACATAGTGTATGTACGTTATAGAGTAATAGTAGAACATAGTGTATGTACGTTATAGAGTAATAGTAGAACATAGTGTAAGTACGTTATAGAGTTATAGTAGAACATAGTGTATGTACGTTATAGAGTAATAGTAGAACATAGTGTAAGTACGTTATAGAGTTATAGTAGAACATAGTGTAAGTACGTTATAGAGTTATAGTAGAACATAGTGTATGTACGTTATAGAGTAATAGTAGAACATAGTGTAAGTACGTTATAGAGTTACAGTAGAACATAGTGTATGTACGTTATAGATTCACAGGAGAACATAGTGTAAGTACGTTATAGAGTTACATACGATTGATTATATGTTGTTTAACGTCCCGCTCGAGAGTTTTTCACTCATCTGGAGACGTCAACATTGCCGGTGAAGGGCTGCAAAATTTAGGCCTATACTCGGCGTTTATGGTCTTTGAGTAGGGAGGGATCTTTTTACGTGCCACACCTGCTGTGACACGGGGCCTCGCTTTTTGCGGTCTCATCCGAAGGACAGCCCCATTTAGTCGGTTCTTACGACAAGCAAGCGGTACTGAGGATCTATTCAAACAACCTGGATCCCCACGGGGTGAATTACAGAAGAACATAGCAGAACACAGCATAAGTATGTTATAGAATGACTGGAGAACATAGTGTAAGTACATTATAGAGTTACAGCAAAACAGAGTAATTACGTTATAGAATTACAGGATAACATAATGTAAGTAGTCTGATTGATTGTCTATTGTTTTTCGTCACATTCAACAATTTTTCAGTTATCTGGTGGGGTCCAGTTTTGTAGGTGGAGGAGAGAACCCAGATACAATATACCTGGGAAGAGACCACCGACCTTCCGAAAGTAAACTGGCAAACTTTCTCACATTTTGGGATTCGAACCCGCGATGACTAGAAGTGAGAGGCCTTGTGATTTTGAGCGCAATACAATTACGGAAGAACATAGTGTAAGTACTTACAGGAAGATAACTGACGAGACATGTGCTGCAGTCATTAGGAACTTCAAGCAACGTCTCAACATCGTCACTAGCCAGAAAGGACGTCATTTGGAGCACATCATGTAAAAACTGTATCAAAATTTAAAGTGTTTTAATTTTGTTGTTTTCTTTTTAATGTCTATCAAATTATGTTAACAAAATTGGACAATATATGATATATTAACAATATATTTGTTTTTATTCAATATTCATTAAGTTGTGTTTTATTCAAACAAGAAATGGTATCATATATTCTGGGACACCCTGTATATTATAGAATTACAGGAGAACATAACGTAAGTACGTTGTAGAGTTATAGTAGAACATAGTTTAAGTACGTTGTAGAATTACAGGCGTCATAGTGTAAGTACGTTATAGTTATATGAGAATGTACTGCAAGTATGCTATTTGTAATTAGTTTCTATCCTATGTGAGGATATGATATGTATTGCTATATCTACTAGTTTCTATCCTATGTGAGGATATGATATGTATTGCTGTATCTACTAGTTTCTATCCTATGTGAGGATATGATATGTGTTGCTGTATCTACTAGTTTCTATCCTATGTGAGGATATGATATGTATTGCTATATCTACTAGTTTCTATCCTATGTGAGGATATGATATGTATTGCTGTATCTATTAGTTTCTATCCTACGTGAGGATATGATATGTGTTGCTATATCTACTAGTTTCTATCCTATGTGAGGATACTCGTAGTTTGAGATATCAATTCTTTATGCTTTATAGAAATTGATTTCCTTAAATAAGACAATAAATGAAGTCCATCAATCAAATAGTTTTCAATCTTTGCGAATATTTCTTGTTTCACTTGCTCAAAAATTCTTTCTTTGATAATCTACAAAATTGTTTTACGAATTTCTTGTTTGTTACGAATTTCTACAGGAACGACTTGCATTAAAATCAATTTTGTATTAATATTTACAGCGCAATCTCTATGACCCTTTCCTTCACAGCTAATGTACATTTCTTCATAACATTTTCTAATTATACAACTATCACTAATACATTGCCCGAATATTTGGACATTGATATCACTTATATATTATAAATAGATGGAACTCTGTCTAATTCAGCATATAAGGCCATATTACGTGTACGCTTTTTAAAACTATACAATTGCGTACAAAAACAAATGCAGATTGTGGAGCATCATTATGTTTTTTTACACACTAACTTTGACTACAAATTACTCCGATTACCCGATCGAGATATAGGACTCACGGCGGATACGATCGGTCGACAGGGGATGCTTACTCTTCCTAAGCACCTGGTATGTCCAGGGGTCCGTGTTTGCCCTACTCTTAATTTAAAGGAGTGATAACATTGAGCACTGTTCGTTATCTTCACCTTTTCAGTAGAACAAAATCCCTTTAAATCCAGGCGACAGCAAGAAAATCTTGATATCAAAAGATTTCTCAATTCCGGAAATGAACTGGTGACTTTTTTATGTCGGTTCCATTGATTATCGTTCCTGTTGGCCAACGGGAAGAAATCATAGGAAACTTAAGCTGTATCTTATTTGCAAACATGGGCATCTTTCTCCAGAAAGCCGTAATATTTTCAATAGAAGCAATTAAATGGGTTATAAATCAATGCTTTAAACAAGTATTATCTGTGTTGATGACAGATTAAAACCAGTTAAGGATTAAAGGATAAGAGTCTGATTCCAACGCCACGTCCAATGTGGAGACGTGCAGCGGACTGTTCCATATTGATTGGGGCTTATATACGTGTAACACCATGTTTTTCTTTGAACAACCAATCAAGTGCAATCAATCAAGAACAATGGCCTACATATTGAATGTCTTTAAGCTAGTGTGCTTGATGGTTTTTTTTCTCCTTTCAAGATAATCGTAAGGGAAAGTTAGTCTAAAGTCTCGTTGAATTAAATGACTAGACTTGCAGCTTTTGACAGTCCCCGTCGCTCCCAAAAAAGAGAAAGAAATGGAGAGAAAAGAAGCTCATATTGGCTAGTATTTAGTCTACATCTGCATTATGTGTGTATTTGTAAGAATCCAGTTAATGCTGAAATATTTGTTTGATTGACGTGACAACTTACTTATTGCAACAGAATGGAATGAAGAAAAATGGCATTTTCCCACATTTCTACAACTCTGCAGAATATGAGATAAGTTTTTCTATAAATCATGTCTGCCATTGTTGAAGCCCTTAGTTATGCAGTGGTTATTGCTGGGTGGTCTTGATACTATTGATTGGCAGTTGGTTACAGCTACCACCGATCACGAATTCTCAAGGACACGGCTACTCGCAGACCCAGATAAATATAATGTGCTAACAATACATCATTAACATTATTATTTACAAGGCTAACTTTCAGATGAACCTTTATTTTGATAAACGACCACACATGAAAAAAAGAAAACTTGTCCCGTTTGTTAGTGTCGTACTCAATCATGAACGCTTATTACTAAAGGATTTACATAACTCCACGTTTGTTCTGTTTCTCTCTGCAAAGTGCTGCATTAGATCACAAAATATCTAAAACGAGTGCAAAAAGTACAAACAGCACTACCATTTAATATCTTCTTTCTTTTGAATATCATGCCAAGTTTACTTTCAATATCCAAACGAACATCAGACGGCATTACTTTAAGCGTGCTAGACTTATTGGAATCATTGAATTCCAACTTCCTCCAGGAATAAAAAGGCGTTAGTCTGAAGGAGAAAAATGATTCTGGTTCTTATCTGTCGCTCTGATCGACATGAATTTTAGCTCTGTAACCCAAGAAAGGTAAAGCCATTGAAAGGCTTGTTAAACCGGAAGTTAACATTTGCATGTAAATGTAGGCCCGGTAATCACACTGGGTTAAGTTAACCCGGTTTAACTCCAATATTCAATACTCATCGCGTTCACACTGAAATTTTCAAGTCGATTATTTAGCTCACAATGGTTTGACATGAGTTATTTCAATGTTGTCCTCCCCGTGCAGAGTTTTTTGGGTTTTTTTTAATAATTTAGTCATGTTTGTATTTTCAATGAAGATTCAGCTTTCAAATGCTTTATAGTATCAGGTACAACTCACCAACAGGCGTTCACACTTAACTTGATTCGGGTTAAGGTAATACTCAAACGGCAACCAACTTAAAATAAAACTGTGTGAACGGGAATTAATAGGTAATCAAATTTAAATAAACTTGATACTCAAGATAAAAATGAAAGTCTGAAAATTGAAAATCTAAGAACTGCAAACATCGGGGACCTTCTAACAATATCCCCATCACCGCGTCTGAGAGAAACAATCTTGTCCCTCCTTCGAGTCTAAGACCAAGTGTTTTAAAAACTGTGCTCATATGAAGTAATTTTGGAGACGACCGGCTTTTGTCAATACTCATCAGTTATGTATGAACCACTATGCACACTAAAACTGAAGAATCCAGCGATGAAAACTGAAGTCATCATCCGTGGAATAATATTAGCAGCATTCACCAATTTCTGTATAGTTCACGTCTTCATTCACTCAAAGTTTTCTAAATACAATTACCCAGACATCTTGAATTTCAAACAGATGTTTTACGCGTAGAAATATTCGAAAGATTATAATTACCCATCATAAAAATAAGTACAAAAGCAATCAAAGAGGCAGGATCTGAGGTAAAGAAACATGAAGACAAATCGTTCTTGTAATGTTTCGTGACAACCAGCAGGCTTCAGATGAGGAAGACGGGGTTATAATTATATCCCGTTAGAGATAATGTATGGTCACGCATCATCTGATACACTTTTATTTGCTCTCTTACAAATGAAAATGGAATGAGTAATTGTAAAACTTGTTTGAAAGGGAAAGACCACACACCACTCGAAATAAGTTTTCAAAATCGATTTTTTTATTGAAATCAGAATCCTTTAACTTTCAGCTTATGAAATAGGCTCCTAGTTTCTCGTCTTTCAAATCTTCAAGCAAATAGGATTCATCAATCATCGATAGAAAATATGAGGAAACAATTTCGTCGTTCTGTTTTATTCAAAGCTTCAGGTGACAGATGTGACCTATTTTCGAGACATTTTCACGTACCTCGTAGTAGGGAGGTCCAAGATCAATACTCGGCGCCGCGTCAAACCTAGAGGACGTATAACATAGGTAGTGACTGTCCCTTAATACCTATAACATAGGTAGTGACTGTCCCTTAATACGTTTAACATAGGTAGTGACTGTCCCTTAATACGTTTAACATAGGTAGTGACTGTCCCTTAATACGTATAACATAGGTAGTGGCTGTCCCTTAGTACGTTTAACATACGTTTAACATAGGTAGTGACTGTCCCTTAATACGTTTAACAAACATTTAACATAGGTAGTGACTGTCCCTTAATACGTATAACATAGGTAGTGACTGTCCCTTAATACGTATAACATACGTTTAACATAGGTAGTGACTGTCCCTTAATACGTTTAACATACGTTTAACATAGGTAGTGACTGTCCCTTAATACGTTTAACAAACATTTAACATAGGTAGTGACTGTCCCTTAATACGTTTAACATAGGTAGTGACTGTCCCTTAATACGTTTAACATAGGTAGTGACTGTCCCTTAATACGTTTAACATAGGTAGTGACTGTCCCTTAGTACGTTTAACATAGGTAGTGACTGTCCCTTAATACGTTTAACATAGGTAGTGACTGTCCCTTAGTACGTTTAACATAGGTAGTGACTGTCCCTTAATACGTTTAACATAGGTAGTGACTGTCCCTTAATACGTTTAACATAGGTAGTGACTGTCCGGTACTAGGAATGGAAGTCACGGGTGATCCCCTGTCCCATTGGGCATTCCCACGATAAATAAACCTCACTGCTACGGTCCTGAGCGCCTTGCATGGGTCTAAATTTGTGGCTCTTCACCTACAGCTGGTGACGTCACTACAGGAGTTTATGGGGCGTAAAACAAACAAACATTTTCATGTATTCATATGGTTTCTATGGTTGACCCCAGAGTCTGTTGAACCTGAGAAATCCCTATGTGTTTCTGGTATTAACTGACCTCAAATCCTTGAAATGAAAGGAGACCAGTCAGTACGTTGTAAGAACCTGTCTCCAATTCATTTGATTATTCAATAAAATATGTTCAAAACAAAATCTTGAAATAAATTGCTCATAATTAAGGCTAGTATCATTCAAATAAAGTAGCATTTTACAAGAAATACGATCATGAAAACTTTTCCTATAGTGGCGCATTCTTCTCAGCATTTTTAGATTGACCCTAATTTGATCTTTACGCTGGACTTCGAGTTTGTCTTGAAGTAAAATAAACATTAACCCAATTTTTAATCTGACCAAATATTAAGTTTGCACCTATTATATTTCTACTAAGTTTTAAGTGGTAGATTTAGAGAATGAGACGAAAACCAATGTCCTCAGTCTCATTAAAATGAGGTGCCATTGACTTTAGAATTTGACCTTTTGACGTAACAATTAGTACGGAACGTCAACGTCATTACTAACCTGCCATTTAATTTCAATGACTATAACGTAAAGGGGTCTTTACTTATCGGCTGAACAATAATTACTTCTTTGACCCTTTGACCCCAAAATCTGCACGGTCATCTACTAGTCTAACCATGTTCTATTTCTCTGTAAAGATTGATGCATATCAGGTAATTGGTTCTCTGGCTGTCGATCGGAAAACAGTCGTTATGACATTTTAACTATGACCCCTCCGAAAGGCTGGACGATCTAAAGACAGACAGGTGTAAATTGGATAGAGCGGGTATGTCTTCCTTCCACAAAGAATACCATGATTAAAATTCCCACCGCCCGTATCTTCTTTCAAAGCTAGTATAGATATGTGTTCTCCAATAGTAACGATACAAAAGTGCATAATCAACCAGAAAGTCTAGGGTATTTATAAATGCGATATTTTCTTTTTCTTTTTCTAGACCGAAGTTTGAGGACAAAGCCGTTACAATAACAACCAAATCGTCACCTTTTCTCTACGGAAATGAAGCTTCCATTATCTTTCATATCTCTATATCCAGAAATGTGTTAGAATGTAAAATTTGAATTCGATGGGTTTTTGTTTTTCATCGCATTGGTAGCGAGGAATCTCTTTCATTACGTTATCAGATGTTGTATAACCTGTATCTTGCAATTTGTCGACATATTTTTAGAAGGGCCATTAATTTTGATCGAATCTTTTAAAGCATCAAAGAAAGATTAATATTACACGGTTTAACAATAATAAACAATTGTAAACAATCTCAAAGGAATATACAAATGAAATGAGAAGATTTTAGCACATTGAACGGAGCACGTCATGTAGAAAAGAGTCTACTAATGATCTTCATTTTGTAAATATGGTTTCTGTGGGGAGACGGTTTGTATCTATGACGTATTCTGATCCAGCATTGCTTTACTAAAAAGCGTAGATTTGTAAAAATGCTTTCAAGCCTTGATAAATTGTACCTTTTTAATTCCCCCTTGACCCAGTATGGATAGTTTACGAGGGTCAATCATTAGAAGGCAGAAATCAAAAGAGAAAATCTGGCACTAGTTTATTGTTATATAATATGGCTCAGCATCTATTTATATAAGAATGGTTGAAAGACGATGCTGTGTTTTGGGTTTTTTCTTGCGATAAATAATCATATGATGTCTGATTGAAGTTACATTTCATTCTTTGTGTTTATCCATTACAGATTAATAAATGTCAACGTTAAGGTTGTCAGTGCAATACAGCCATATTCTATTTCTGATCAATTGTGATGCACATCACTAATGCGTCTTTGGTATTAATTTGAAAGTTATAAATCGAAAAACAGATTTTTCAAAAATATCAGATTCAGTATACCTCAAACTATTGCTGGAAGTCAGGGGGGAATGCATTATTCATGGGAATAGGAAAGTCGAATTATACAGAAATATTTCGGGATAGGGTTGTACAAAGTCATCACTTATTACATTTTACAAAAAAAAAAATGTGAACACAAAAATAGGTGAATTTTTTATTACCCTCTATCACCATTCCGGTTTACACAATCTATAGGACTCTTCCATTTTAGCATTTGCATTATCTATACTATCTAAATGTCATGTTTGTTTTCAGTTTAAGAAATAATCTGTGAATTTCCTAGAGGCCCAAATTTTCCAGACTTGTTCTAATAGAACGCCTTAGACAGCGTCTTTTGTCGTAATCACAATACACTGGCCAATCAATTTGTTAGGGGATTGATTACCGCGCCATTTACGTCATTTCAAGAGATTTATACGATGCAATCAAACGTTGGCAAATCAGAACCGTAAAATTGACTTCATTTTGCGATGACCTGGTTTATAGTATATTTCCGTTGTGATAGAAAATGATTGATAAAGAAAAAAAAATTACCATTCTGGAACTTGTCGGATTATTACATGCAATTTTATTATTGCAGGTTAAGGCCGCCTGACATGGTTTAATTACTACGTCATTCGTAAGGGAAGTTTTTTATTATTTGTTTTACGAGAATTTTTTTCTTTAAAAAAATGGGTCGGGGGGGGGGGGGGTCAAAATAAAAATAAAATTAAAATTTATAAATTCAAGCAGTCGGTCCAAAAAATAAAAATAAAACCAATAAGTAGAGGGAAAATTTTTATTTTTTCCTCGAATTTCTACAGGTCCAGCACAATCTCTATATTTAATTCTATAGCTTTTAACTATATAGCTATATAAAGCTATTTGAAATAGCTTGATTTAACTAGCTTATGTTGAATTAGATTGAAGTTTGTAAGTGCAATGACATAGCCAAAATGTCGCATAACAATTTTTGAACATATTTATACTTTGAACTAATCAGAACACTGTTCTTATTAGAGTTCATAACAGTACTACATCGTTTTAAAAATTTTCAGGAAAAGAGAATTTCTTTTGTGTTGTTAACTGTCCACTACCCTGTGTGCATTGAAGCATAGACAAGTATGATGACTACATTGTGGAAAAACTGGACGCCACCAGATAACTGAAAAATTGTTGAGTGTGGCGGAAAACAACAATCAATCAATCAATACATTGTGGAATCTGATTGCCTGTCCATTATTCTGTTCATCTTTTATTCTATGCTGTAGATTTGATAACTGTTGCATAACAAATTAATAATCCTAAACATGTGACAATTTTGAGTCAAATTTCTTCCTACGAGACATATTTTAATATATATATTTGTTTACATTGTGTTTTATGGAGTACAAGGATGAAATATGTTCACTCAATGAAATTTGATTTTTATGTTGTTAAAAATTAATTCCATGAAAGATTTGAAATAGCTAAATTAAGCTATTTAATATAGCTTAAGGAAGCTATATAGCTAAATATAGAGGTTGTGCCGGACCTGTTCTAGCTCGCAGATCTTTTTATTCAAGGCACCTGTTACTGTCCTACAACTGTTAATATGTGGCTTGTTTATATAAGATGTCATCATTTAATTGATATAATTATATATAGATTGATTTTATTGTGGAGCAATTGCATCGGAATTTCCTCCGTCGTAGATCCTGTTAAATTCTCAGCCTTTTCCTTGAACTTTTATAAACAAAAACAGAGTATTTAAAAATCTGTAAAGTGTGTCAATGACATATTTAGTGATATTATTTCGGTTGAGATTCGGTTCGGCTGGATATTTTGACTGACGCCTTAGTTTACTAGTCCAAATAATCAACAGAGCTGAATCTCAGCCGAGATTACGTTACAGTTGTCAACTTGACCCTCACCATAACTTGTCATAACGGCCACTGAATCGTCCACTTCGTTAATCACGTCATTGACTCACGTTTTCGATGACTTTAAAGTTTTACTATTATGGTCAACAGTAACTATCTTGAATAACCAAATGTCTCGTGTCCTAAGCTGAGGCTAACATCTTGGCACTTCGGTTTCATTTTCGAGGTAAATATCGTCATACGTTTCGATGTCTCTGATTGGACGATGTCCGTGGAATCATCCATTGACAAGTCTCTTTTTATAAATCCCTTATTAGTCTGGTTCCCGTCCTTGCCACTCAGTGATCTCTACAAAGTAGTGCTTATAAATGGTGGGGACTGGAACTAGAATATCGTTTTAATTTTCTCTCACTTAAGATAGAACGGTCGACGGATGAAATAAAAATGTAACAACAAACGGGTACTTTTATTTTTATTTCAATTTTGCCAAAATTTGGGTCGGCGCTCCCGTAAAACAGATAATAGAAAATGTTGGCCTAACCTCTGTCACGAAATGCAGTTGCACAGATTAGATCTCTCAATTTGCAATAACTGGAAGATTAGATGTGTAGGAATTGTTATAATGTATTCTGATGTGTGAATTCCAACAGACCAGTTCTTGCTACAGACAAGTACAGGTACATGCAAAAGTTAATGCAATGGAGAGGTTTATTCCAGATATTGCAGGGTGACACACTACTACTTCCCTCCAACAGAACATCCCCGGGATTGTGTCTGGGAATACGAAATGTGTATTACTCAATCGATTGCTAGTTATTGTTTTTCAGAGATAGTCTGCTTCGGGGAGATTAGTCAAACCAGAATTAGAATACCGGAATTGAATTCTAGGAGAATCGGAGAATATATTGCCCATAGATTATGAGACACTTATAGGGATGTATTGGTAGGTTAAAAAAAAGTAGAAAACATTGCGAAAATTACTTGTATGTCTGCATTAAGAGATCTTCCTGTATATTACAACCTGTATCATTCAATCATACCTAATTCCTCTTTTCTTCTTTTTTTTTTTTATTCTTTTTTTAAGTTTTAGATTTAATCAAGAAAATGTACATTTTTAAAACAAATATTAGTCACCATTTGTTGATTGAGTATCAGATTGGTAATGGTCATTAAATGTATTGTAAAGTTTGATAGATTAGTCATTATTTATACAATACTACATCGTGACTGAAATTAAATCTTTGTTTGAAAAGTTGTCACTTCGCCCGAATTAAGTCCAAATATAGTGTGCTGTTGAGTTAGATTTACGGAGTTCAAGGAGGTGCTACCTTAATGATCAAAATTTCACAGGGACAAAAAGGCCACCTGACAACACTATAGTATTTCCTGCATCAAGATTGGCTATTTTTAAAGTAGAACAAATCCATTCGTATGCAATAGATAAACTCTAAAACTCACTATGATGGGTCAAAAATGGAATAAAACTTTTGAACTTTTGAAATGATTTTAAAAATTCTTGTCATGTTCTGTCAAAAATAAAAATCACCAGGATATTACACAAGTGATTAACCAAAAAAAAAGTTCCTACACATTTCTCAGATATATTATTTTCATCTATATATCAATTCGCATCATGTATATCAATACGAAACTGACTGTTATATAGATGGGTAACTCAAACTCTCAAATATCTATAAATATAAAACTGGAAAATCTTTATGAATTTGAATCGTTTGTTTTACATGAAGGAAATACATAAACAAGAGTGATGGTGCCACTTTTACTATTTCTTCGTTAGCCTGCGGACTTCCCGTTTGCCGTGATTGTCATGGACGTTCTTGTAAACGCCAATCTTGGAACGATTCGCGACAATATTATTCTTCATTTGATAGTATCAGGATATTTAAATAATGACGATAATAACAACTAAAGTATTTTACAATCACAGATTTATAAAATTAAAAAGATGAGGCTTAGAAGAAATTTCATATAAAAACCATCACTGGGGTTGGATTATTATTTATTATTATTTTTTTTTTTTGGAACAAGGAAAGCGCTAAATCATTAGCCGATGTCCTAATTAACAAATTCTTTGAATGAGGAAATACGCAGACTGCATTATTGGGAAAAAGTGTGTTAAGTATTCTAAATGGTATGAATTGCACCAATATAGGAAATCCATAATGCCCTAAACTAGCGCTTTGTAACCACAGGCCAACTGAAAGGAGAAGGCCTCGTGACACTGAATCATCGGTTGTTTATTTCTATCGACAAAAATACATAATATTTGTTAATACAACCAGAAATGCAAGAACATAAATTATTCACAGGCATATCCAGATATATCAGTCCCTCAGCTGTGTGGCCTAAAGACCAACCTGTAAAGCTGTAGGCGATTTTTGTGCAATGTAAAGGTTTGTTTAAAAGTTAAGGTACGTGATCAAAGAAGGAAAGAAAAAATATAAGCTCATTTTACAAAAGGTCTTACGACTTATAACAAAAAATATTTTTGTGATTTCTTTCATGAACAGTAAAATAGGGATATAACTCCCATAAAGAATATGAAGTTAAGAGTAGGGCAAACACGGACCCCTGGACACACCAGAGGTGGGATCAGGTGTCTAGGAGGATCAAGCATCCCCTGTCGACTGGCCACATCCTCAGTAAGCCCTATATCTTAATCAGGTAAACGGACCAGGTAACGTTTTGAATTGAACATATCTTTGACAAAAACATCAAAAGGATTAGGCACAGGTTCATTAGCGTAGACAGTCCTCTCCCCTTACAATAATTTATAAAATTGTCATACATAATGAGTAATCTAAAATGGGATACAAATACGTACAATACATGGATATTATTTGTGTTTACAGGGTGTACAAATAGTATCATTATTAGATTATAGGTAAAAAAAAAAACCTTTCGTAAGCGCCACAGGGAATGTTAATTAAGAGACCTGCCACTTAGGGTTTGTGTTTCTTCAAGTTCTCTCACGTACATTACCATGCAAACACGTTGTATTAAATTCACATATTATTGATTTTGTATTTTTTATTTATTTATTTATTTATCTATTTATTTTGATTTTATGATTTTTTTTTTTTACATTTTTTTTTTATTTTTTATTTTTAATTTATTTATTTATATATATATTTTTTTTTTTGCAAAATACAATTATATTCCTAAGACAGTTAAGATAGTTAAATCTTTAGCATTTGTACTTCATGACAATTGTATTAACTTGAAGACATCTGGTCTTTGAGAGTAGTAGCTGTGGATATACTTTTCTCATAAGTTACGAAAAACTGGACATACAAGTAAAAACCGGAAACTCATCTTCGATTTTATCTTATTTACATAAATCACATGGTCCACTACCCCGGTGTTTCTAAAATTACACAATCCTTCTGATTACTTTGATATAGTTCAGCCAGACCCAAAATATTAATTTCATTCTTGATATTCGTAATCACGGCATCATTATTCTCCAACATAGCTTGGTAACATGCTCTTATTAGACAATTTTTAACCAATACTTAAAATTTTACGCTTCCTACCCATTTCAAGTAATTCATGATAAACTACATTATTGCTTTTCTTTACAGCAAGCCCTCTTTAACAAAAATTGATGTGAAGTCGTACCTTTTATACTTTTTGACTTTTACGAAAAACCCGTATTTCTGCACCATACTTTAACAGTTTAGACATAAGTATTAAACACACTAAGTCCTGTGGAGATATGGATTAAGTAGGCCCTCAGTACTCCTTGTTTGTCATAAGAGGCGACTAAATGGAATGACATCGTACAAAACCGAGGTCCCATGTCACAGCAGGTGTTGCACGATAAAGATCCCTCCCTGCTCAAAGGCCGTAGGCGCCGAGCATAGGTCTAAATTTTACAGCCCTTCGTCAACAATGTTGACGTCTCCATACGAGTGAAAAATTCTCGAGCGGGGCGTTAAACAATATATGACCAGCTGACCACTAAGTTGGGTCTCAACATTGAAATTTAAATTTTTCATTTTGTTAGAGATTCTAAACATTGCTTTGTTACCCTTTGTTGCATGATATTTCTGCGTGAATAAAAAATTACCGTCATGATTAAACAACATTCCTAAGTGATTAAATCGATTCACAACATTTACATTACTACCATTATAAGGGGCCTCCGTGGCTGAGTGGTTAGAGAATCGCGCTCAAAACCACAGGGCTTCTCACCTCTAGTCGGCGCGGGTGTGCGCGGTTGAATGTGGCGGAAAAATAACACTCAGTCAATCAATACTACTATTATATTCCGTGCTTTACTTACTTTTATAATTCCACCATTTCTACTTGTTACAATTTTTTGACACATTTACAGGTAGATTCCATTCTTTTGTGTAGGTATGGAGAGTACATAACTTTCAGATGACTCCGCTATCAAAACTATTTTTATTGGCATACATAATTAAAACATTGTAATTCAACTGATGCACAATTACTTGCAATGAAATGTGGTTTTTTTTTCAAAGTCATTAAGATACCTGGAGAATAATATAGGTGACAAAATTTCACCTTGTATGACACCAGCTGAAATGCAAAATGTACCTGTCGTTATTCCTTGATGTTTTATACAAGCAGTGTAATAAAATGACTTAATAACACAAAGTATTTTCCCTGTACATCGTTTATTCCGAATTTGTGACATTTTTGATATATCAATAAGTCAAATGCCTTTGAATAACCCTTAAAGCAACAATACAATCTTTCCTTATTTCTCAACGTTCTATGAATTAAATTTAGCATCAACTGTACTTGCACCTGGCTTAAAACCAAAGTGAGCGCCTGTAACAAAACTACATTTCTAGTCCCATTCTAACAATCTATCATTCAAAACGCTTGTGAACAATTTTGCTATACAACTAACTAAAGTTATACCTCTATAATTATCTAGATCTTGTATGTCTCCCTTTTTGAAGATAGGCACTATGCGTCCATAAAACCAACCATTTTAAATAATGTACATAAAATTAAGAAAAAAAACCTATAACATCTCTACATTTAATAAAAATCATTTTCTCCCATCCACGGCATTTCTCGTATTACACTTTAATTGTGTGATAGCCCTTTTCTACCTCTAACTTTGTAACATCTATGCCTAATTCCTCATAACATGGTGAGATATCCTGTAAAACATCTACAGCAACAGCAACAGTGTTTGACTCGGTCTCATTGTGGAAATGACTCTTAGAATAATCTTTTGCATAGATAATGAGGTGAAAGTCATGACCTTTAACACAATGATGAAATTGTTCAGTACTTGCATATAGTAAATTAATGTAGATTGAAGTTTGTTACGTGGTAAATCCTACTAAAATTTGAAGTTGCATGAGCATTAATCAACAGGCCGATCGTGATCCTTTTAGTGTCAAGCTTACAGTTATGTACCTTTTAAAGACACTAATACAATTTCTCTACTATAGGAAGCAAAGTGGCATGGTTGATTTTCATCTTGTGCATGCAAACTAAACTCTCAATTTACTCACTATGGGAAGAGAGAGAGAGAGATCGATATGGCCATGTTTCACATCACTATGTTCACAAAGGAGTTCAGACTGGAAACTCGACGTGAGATGCTGCTATTTTCAAATGTACTATAAACATCTTACATTTGAAAAACAACAAAACCATCAGGGAGATTCACCACTTCAATTAAACGCCAACATTCCCCAAAGAACCCCATTAAATTAAAAAATGCGAGCCTGTATCAATCGTACCTTTCTTCATTTCAAACATTGAAAAAAACCAGTGGCGACACGTCTTGAAAATCATCTACCGCAATTCTCACTTCACGGAACGGTTCTAGTGGTTCACTATGCTGTTACCTATGCACTGGACAGGAATTAATGAGCCGCATTCGATGTCATAGATCATAGTATACTAATCAGGTATATGATGTCATAGATCATAGTATATTAATCAGGTATATGATGTCATGGATCATAGTATACTAATCAGACATATGATGTCATAGATCATAGTATACTAATCAGACATATGATGTCATAGATCATAGTATACTAATCAGACATATGATGTCATAGATCATAGTATACTAATCAGGCATATGATGTCATAGATCATAGTATACTAATCAGGCATATGATGTCATAGATCATTTACCGGAGGCATACCATATGACATTCGGGTATACCTGATTATAAATCCGAACAACTGCGACAACATTGCAGATACACTTGAACGGTGTCTTTCTAATATTGACAACTGGATGCAAAACAACACATTAAAGATAAAAAACACATTAAAGATCAATCAGAAAAAGACAGAATTTATCATCTTTACCTCAAAACGTAAGGCTGGTGAATTTTCAGGATATCAACTAGTTTTTGATGGATCTGTCATCATGTGTGCTTCATGTGTCAAAAGTCTTGGGATGTTTTTCAACAGCACATTTCGCATGCAGTGTCAAATAAGTTCATTGACTATATTACATCGTGTTATTTCCAACTCTGGATTATCGGTAGAATCAGATCCCTTGTAACAGAGGATGTATATAGGACACCTGTTAGATCACTGATTACATCCCGTCTTCATTATGAAAATGTACTTCTTGATGGTGTGAATTTAGCATCCTTGTAGAAGTTACAAGATATTTAGACCTGCAGGTATTAAACCAATGTTTTAAAAGATGAAGATTCGTCACCACACCGTTTTTGTACTATTGTTTGATAGTGCGATATATTGCAAAGTGTTTATCTAAAAATTTCTCGACACAGCCTTTAACATCTTCCTTCATACTAAGTATACTTTACACACGACACAATACCAGATTGTACTGATCTCTATGACAGCATCAGATTCTGCTTCAAGGCCTTCCTTCCATGCCAATGAATTACATACAGTTATATTTTTGTCTTGTACCAAAATATTTTCACCACCTGTCCTCGCGTTTATAAATTCAATTTTTTGCGTGTGATCAAAAGGTATTGAAAATTTCAATATAAAAATCAAAATTAGTATTTAGTCGATTTACGTCAGTCAGTAAATAAGCTATGGTGTTCATACCAACTGCATTATAAAAGAAGACATTGTCTTCACAATCCAAACCTTTTCTACCATTCGCAATTCGTAACCCTGTTGTTTTGCACAAATTAATAAACCCTTTACCAAACGTATTAACTCCCTTATCCAGACTCTATCTCTAATTTTCACTATTTCAGTACCACAGTCTATAAAGGAACGTATACTATTTACTACTGACTTTTCTAAAATATCGGTGATAATAAAATCCTCTAAATTTCCACATCTTGCATTAAAATACCCTGTGACATATAAAAGACCTTTGTGGTAAAACCGACAGTACGCTTCCTCTATTTACCCATTCCTTTTAATAGAACACACTATTCTCAGGCGGTATATAACAATCAGCTACATAAATAGGTTTATCACATGACAAACAATTATATAAATGGGTTTATCACATGACAAGCAATTTTATAAATAGGTTTATCACATGACAAGCAATTTTATAAATACGTTTATCATTTAAGTTAACCTAATTTTCAAAAAAGCAAACACACCACAGTGTTACATAATTGATCAGCAATTAATAGTTTCATATCTAACATACTAATAGTAAAAATACCCCCCCCCCCCCTTTCCACTTGTTCCGGGGGAAATACAGCTTTTATAACTTGGTAACTCAGAGTTGACGTTTTGGCTTATCCAGCAACAAAGTCATACGATTTAATGATGTTCACAAAATCTTATTAGAGTCATCAAATTTGTTTTTGTTTTTTTAAATCTCTGTTTAAATCCAAGATAACTGTTAACTCTGAACATCTACTCCCGGACCTGTCCTAGTGGGTAGAGATATAACTGTTAACACGGAACATCTACTTCCGGACCTGTCCTAGTGGGTAGAGATATAACTGTTGACACGGAACATCTACTTCCGGACCTGTCCTAGTGGGTAGAGATATAACTGCTAACTCTGAACATCTACTCCCGGACCTGTCCTAGTGGGTAGAGATATAACTGTTAACACGGAACATCTACTCCCGGACCTGTCCTAGTGGGTAGAGATATAACTGTTAACACGGAACATCTACTTCCGGACCTGTCCTAGTGGGTAAAGATATAACTGTTAACATGGAACATCTACTCCCGGACCTGTTCTAGTGGGTTGAGTTCCCTGTACCGTTAGCGTTTGATACTCTATAGCTGTTGACGGGTTGAACTACTCTTTGGTTGCGTATCGGTTCTCTACCACCTGCTATGTTCGCGTTCGTAACTATGCTGTAAGCTCTGGGTCTCCAAGACGTTGTTGACTTACGATTCTTTTCGTCCTCTGTGATTGGTCTAGTGCATCTTGCGGTGTATAGTTTCCCATTCACGTATAGACGATTTTTTAGCAGTTTGGTTTTATTTCTTTGGGTTCTCAATTCCTTTATATCCGGAAATAGCTGCTTCCTACGGTCTTCAATCGGATGCGGAAACTGTTCGTGTATTCCACATCCTGATCTTTTTAATTTGTGTGCCCTCTCCAGTACACTTACACGATCAATCTTGTACAAAATCTTGCGACGTTCGGCCTGCTTTGGTTTTGGTTGAATCGCCCGAATCGATAAACGTTTCCGAGCTCCATTTACCAGTCGATTCCCAGTTAGAAGTTGATAAATTCGCGCAATTTGTCCTCCGTATCCACCAGCTAAACCCGTGAATACTAACTGCACTTCATTAAACACAATTAAAGAACAACAACAAAGTCCTTTATTTGACCAATATCTCCTTTTTCTGTTTGCAACGTTCGTATATTTTAGTTACTTCATCCAGGAGTGCCTGTTGGTATATTTCTGCTCTCAACTTGTTGTCTCTCACTTCTGGAAATCGCCAACGTTATTGGAAACGTATGTAGCACACTTCTCTAATTCCATGGATCTCTCCTCTACAGTTGTTCTGTTTGTTTCTTTGATTATCATTTATTTACTTATTAAAATCTTAATAAAACATTACAGTGTTGAAGTTAAAATTAACGTTATTGTGTATTGTTTAATTGACTCATGTTAATCCAAAAGGTCATTCTAACAAACAAGAAAATCGATGGTACCCCTAACCAAATAAAACGCCAATATTCACGGTACCTCTACCCTCCTCCTCCCCCCCCCCCCCTAAAAAACATGATAATGAAAATGCACGGTACCTCTACAAAAAACAAAAACCAGAAAAGATATTCATATTTTTTCCAACCGGAGAGATATCTCAGTAGTGGTGGTTATATCAAAGGAGTAAAGGGAGTATCAAGAAAATCGTTTTATAAAAGGTAGCAAGGGTTGTACGCTAATTGTTTCGGTATGAACAAAGCAAAAGTAATTTTTTTTATATTAGACTTTTACTCACAACTTTCTTTAATTTACGTACGACTGGGATGTTTGATATATATATATATATATATATATATATATATATATATATATATATATATATACATACTACGACAAGAAATAATTCACCTGTATTATATTATGTAGAAAAAAGGTCCATAAGCTACAGTCTTAACCAGAGATGCGACTCGCAAGTATGGATTACTGATATGCCAATTAAAAGACGCCCATAACGAATTCACGTTCATTGCGAAGTGATATTTATTTTCTTATGAGAGGAAAATACCAAAACTTTTATTGGATATAACGAATTCGGAGTTTGGTTGTAATAAACATGATTTTTTTTTGCCCTGGGGATTTTCTATAAGCATGTTTTACTGTATAATGAAGATTGGTTATAACAATCTGTTTTTCGCTGGCCCTGAAGGTTCGCTATAACCGTGTTTTACTGTAACTTTTTCTTGCACTCTTATTTATATATACACATTATAGTAATACAGTATGACGCGTTTAAAACAAATTTACGCTTATTGTGATGTAATATTTATTCTCCTGTGCGAGGAAAATTACAAAACTCGGATATAACCAGGTTTGCTGTTTTACGCTGGTTCTAGAGGTTTCTTATAACTTTGTTGTACTGTATAATGAAGTTTGGTTATAATTTTAAAACTGTTTTACGCTGACACTGGATGTTTGTTATAACTGTGCTTTACTGTGTAATGAAGTTTGCCTATATATAACTGTTTTACTCTAGCCCTGGGACTTCGTTATAGCCGTACTTACTTTTGCATATTTACTGTATAATGAACTTTTTACGCTGACCATGGAGGTTTTGTTATAACTGTATTTTACTGTACCTGTCCTTGGACAAATCTGGCTCCGATATGTTGATTTAAGCAATTCTGATTACATACCCCTATATTTATATTTCCAATCTTTGTTTTTGATATCTTTACAAATTGTAATGATAATCATTTCCTCATGGGTGTGCTGCAGTTGTGAACAATGTGCATATGAATGAATAGGCTAATGCAGTAAACAGTGATCAATCTAATAATTCCTATAGAAAATACAAATCAGAGAAATGGGTAAACACGGACGCCTGGACATACCAGAGATGGGATCAAGTGCCTAGGAGGAGTAAGCATCCCATGTCGACCGGTCACACCCGCCGTGAGCCCTATATCTTGATCAGATAAATGGAGTAATCCGCAGTCAGAATCAGTGTGCTAAGAACGGCCTAATGATTGGTATGAAGCACGTCAGACAGCATTTGACCTAATGGAAAGTTATAACGGCAAACTAGATCGTTATAACGAACATAGAATTTGAGAAATGCTGACTTTAAACAATACTGTAGAAACCCCTGTAACATCACCTTGTTTGTTAGTAGCCTCCCTTCATTATATGCAGAAAAAGTTGAGAGATGTAAACATCATATGCAGGTAATAATGGAAAGTTGCTAGATAGATAAGGGGAGTTGACGATGAAGAAATTGAAATCATCCCGCTTGTCATGAAGTTGAGTTGACAGTTTGCTGTCAACATCCATTTTCAATAAAATATCTAATTAAGAAGCAGCTGTGGAAGATTCTGTGGTGTCTTTTATTTCAAGTTCACTGGGATCTATCGAATCGACATATGAACGAAAATGATCATTGTTAATAGATAAAACGTCATCGATATATCTAAATATCGAACTGAAGGCGACAGCAAGAAGTTTACTTTTCCCATGAAGAAGCTTTATTATGAATTCTGCTTCATAAGAATATAAAAACAGGTCAGTTAACAAAGGAGCACAATTTTGTGCCCATGGGAATTCCAACATACTCTTGGAAGACCCGATCACCAAAAACTACAAGTCGAATATATATTGTCAATGAGGAACTCTAGCATCTTTTTAATATCAACTTCAAATTACTTGTGCGTGGAGTCAGAGTGGTGTTTAACAAAATATTTTTGGATGACTGATCACTAGATATGAATACTTCATTTTGCCATTTTTGATCAAGAAGCAAATCTCTGTGATATCAAAAAGCCTAGTCTTTACTTTTTCGTGAGATATGGTCTTGTAAAGTGTTGGAAAGTGGTACGTTTTACTGTTGGTTAGAGAAACGTTTTGTGATTTCAAATTCATAAAACGTTCTTTAAAAGTTGTTAGAATCCCCATTTGATTTACACCACTTCTGGCATATGTAGTGGCACAATACGTTTGAAGTTTCTCCCTCACTGCAGTTAATATTTTCGTAAAAGATAGGGGCTTGGTAGAACATTTACTGGATCCAGCAATGGATCTTTGTAAGGGTTTTTGTGGAGTTTGGGAACCCAGTATGGATAAAGCAACTTGTATTCATCTGATCCACTGACTGGGATATTAAATGTATTTAAAACTTAAACATGATTTTAAAGAATTTCACCTTTTGAAAGGGCAGTTGGAGTATAAGTGTGATTACTAAATGTGGAATTAATGCCAAGTTCGTTTACAATGCAGTTGTAATAATGAGCCTTACAAATAACTGCAATGTTGTTACAAGCTTTGTCAGCTGGAACCAAAACATATTCCTCGTGTAATAAAGCACTGAAATACATGGACCATAGCTACGTGTGTTTCATATCTGGCAACAAAATATTTGTGCTCACAGACTTGAGGGAAGTTTTTATTTTCAAAATATCTACAGAAACTACAAAGATGTCTATTTTAAGATATAAATAACTGTCAATGATACATGTTGAACGCTGCTGAGGTGAATACGTTGTCATATATGAATGAATTGAACCCCAGTAACATTAATTGTTTATTGTTAAGAACTCCGTAACTTGTCTTTCACAAACCATAAAAAAAAACTCTTTTTTTTAACAATTTCTAACGAAACATTGCTGATTTCGATAAGCATAAACTTGCAAGCTGACAGCCCCCTCCCCCTTCCCCGTATCGTCATGTGCTACCCTGATAGCTTCCAATCTATAAATAAAGGTTGCGTCATTAATCGGAATATCGCTCGGTCTTTCCCGTCAAGACCTTGGGGTTTTTCCCCTCAACTTAACGGAAGAGGCGGAGCGATTTTCCGAATGGCTCTGGTAAAATTTCCCCCATAGCTGACTTTTCCCCCATAGCATTCAGTTTAACCTCCCTTTCTTATTTTCTTCATGGTCCCCGAAATAATGATATATATGTTTGTTTGTTTTGTTTGTTTGTTTGAGAATATTTCACTCATATTGAGACGTCACCAGCTGTAGGTGAAGTACCACAAATTTAGACCTATGCTTAGCGCTCAGGGCCGTAGCAGTGAGGGTTCTTTAACGTGCCAACGCCTACCGTGACACGGGACCTCCGTTTTTAAGGTCATATCCGAAAGACCCGTGATTCTCACTTCTAAATGCCGAGCGTTTGGCGAAGGAGCAATCACTACCTATTTTTCATCTTAGGATTGACGCGGCCATGGCACAAGCGGGGCCATGATATATATATATATATATATATATATATATATATATATATATATATATATGATACATATATATATATATATATATATATATATATATATATATATATGATATATATATATATATATATATATATATATATATATATATATATATATATGATATATATATATATATATATATATATATGTGTGTGTGTGTGTGTGTGTGTGTGTGTGTGTGTGTGTGTGTGTGTGTGTGTGTGTGTGTGTGTGTGTGTTGTATCAAGGAGCAGCAAGCGTAGGAATATGAATTTTTAACTATTTTTTCATTTAAAAATAAAAGCCTGTTGCAGCATAACACCTTTAGAGGATTTACCTCGGCGTTTTACACGGATGGCGGTTCTCGGTTGATCTAGTAAGTTTGCATAGTACACTCCAGTTGTGTAAAAAGTCCAACATGATAACGCCTTTTGCGTCTCAAAATATTGTGGCCATCAACTTGCCAGCAAAGCTTGCGTCTTAAACTTCTTTGGCCTTAGGGACCCCGGCCCTACCCACTGACGACTCTGAGCTTTATTCTCTGGCTCATAATAATGAACCCAAGTCTCATCTTCAGTCACCAGGCGCAAAAGAAAATCATTTGTTGACCTAATACGCTTCAACAAAGCGCTGCATATTGATACTCTGGTTTTCATTTGCTCATCACTAAGGGATGTAGAGACCCAATGGGCTGTTAGCTTCCACATACCTAAACGATCATGTAAGATTGTTGAAATCCTATCATGTGAAATTCCAGCGCTATTTCTTCCACTTGAATTCGCCTATCAGAGTATACCAGATCTCGAACTTTGTTACACATTTCTTCGTGTATCCAGTGGGTGTCCAGCCCTGACTTGGTCTTCTAAAGACGTTCTATCACGTTTGAATTCCCCTACCCAGAATTTAACCTGAGCACAAGATGATGCTGAAGACCCATAAACATGGGCTAACTGGCCGTGTATTTCTTTTCATGTTTTACCTTTTAAATACAAGTACCGAATTACAGCACGGTACTTTGGACGAAAAGCATGCCTTTGCATCACTAGCCATGTTTGATATTCAATATCTTATTAAAGAATGACTCGATACGCCTGTAATTTTGTACCCAGATATAAAACCTGTATTGAAACAAGGCATGAAAAACGTGACCGGAAATAAGTTAGACTGGTTACTTATTGACTCGCCTTATTGTATCCTATCTCGACACCGCTATATGATGTACTCACTCTTGACATTGTTACCTGTAATCAGAACATCACTCAGTCCTTTCCGGAGAAAAGGACGTAATAATAGGAATACACATCGACGTTAATCCATATCCAATCAGTCATACTTCACATGTAGCTTTGTTATCAATAGAGGAAGAAGCCTATTCATTTTGGGATCATAAGGTCAAGGCCACACAGATTTCTTTTGCTACTCTCACTGTACCCTTGTTTGTGATACGGTAAGTCACGGGAATACTAAACCCCCGTTTGTGTGACCCGGATCTGTCTATCATAGATTGAGCAGAGGTATTAATGTTTACGCGTTGTGTGATTGGACAAATCTGGAAAATGTTTAGAATTTAAAGAAATATTATAAGATTTCAATTATCGGGATGAAAAATTATCAAGAATTGAAGGGTGCAATTCAAACAGCACAATACGACATTTTAAAGCAATGGGGCCCTATACATTTTTTTATATTTAAATTTATATCCTTTTTGCTTTCAATATCTTTACCAATTGAAATGATAACCATTTCCTCATGAATATGAAAAATATAGTACTACTATTTTAACAGCTGAAAATTTCGAACGAAATGAAAAAAAAATTGTAAATATAATAAAAAATTAAATTTCATTTTTGAAAATACAGAAGGATATGAAAAGCGATGCTTCACGCAGCATACTTTTTATAAAGCTTTAACACTCTTCACGAAGTGTGCTGGCTTGAAGCGTCACAATTTTATGCCTTCGTGTATTTTCAAAATTGAAATTGTTTTCTTGTGTTTTTTTCTATTAGTGCTTGGAATGAACCTTTAAATATTGGCGGGCATTTGTCTAAATTAGTGAAAAGTTGTGTTGAAAATTATGGGAAATGAAAGAAAATAACGTTATGAAAAATATATGCATGCCGCGAGAGTCTAAATCAAACACTAAATAATTCATCGGAATTGTAATGAATTTTTCGTAACCATGATACAATTTCTCTGTAAGATTCCATGCTCTACTGACAGGTCATTGATACCATTTGACCATAAGAATAGACAGAAGAGTAAAAGACCATATATTTCTAACACGTGACCGAACATTCTCTACAATAAAGTCCAAGGAACACTCCAGTGGCAGCATGTATGACTATATAGTACAATCCGTGATCCAGCTCACACTTAGAATGCTGTCATAGCAGGTCGTCTTCGCGGGTGAAATCTGGGAAGCAATTATTTGATGCAGGATAACTTGTAATATTGGATTTGCTGGGTTTTCATACTCCTGACTGTCCGCTTAGTTTGTTGGTTGTTGCCGTAATGCAGTGGACATGTCACTATATTAAACTGTCTAAAATTCATTCGACGATCAATGATCATTCCACACACAGAAACATTATTTCCCTACAATACCATTTCCTTTTTCATATTCTTATGTCAGAAGATCTTTTTGAAATGTACAACTTAATTTTTTTTAATCAGCAAGTGTTTTTACAAAGTCAAACTGTTAATTTAAACATCATGCGGATTTTAATGACCTGTAAAAAGCTCATTTTGATCTACAATGAATTATCGATCATAAATCAATGCCTGGCACTGGGCGTTCTTGTAATTTACTTACTGAGTCACCGCACTTATGTGTAGGAGTCGAACCCAGCAAGATTGACCTTGAGGAGACCCCCGCCCCCCAAATAAAACCAAATCGGGGGGACTATCTCATTTTTTTCAATTCTACATAATCAGTTACCCACAATGTTGGTTCACTGGTCTGGTCCAATACATCTGAGAATCTCTACATACGGGTAACTCGAGAATCTACATACGGGTAACTCAGGCTACTTTGTCATGCTGGAAGCTTCCACCTGTTGACAGTTGTTATCTCTCAAACTGACATCAACCTCTGTCCTCCCAATTCATATACATATAATCAATGTTCTCCTTGTTCTCATAGAAATTTATCTTATATCGGTATCAATGTGTAATATATCCTAGAGTACATTTTATCATTAACAAACGACAGTTAGAATGACAGATAAATGAGACGGCAAAGAAAAAATTGTCAATTATCCTCCCACGAACAATGCAATATTTAGATGTAACCATTGCGGAAACAGTTCACACCGACGTGCCAAGAATTGGTTATTGGTTTACATATTTAAACAATATATCATATTGAATAATTACTTTTTCTTCCTTTTCAAGGAGATTTCTAGGAATAAATCCTGGCAAAAACTGTTGTATTTTTTTGTATCATTCCAGAGTTCATATTAATCTATGTTCACCTGTTCCCTACCATTACAACTCATTGCCCTGTGGTTTCATGATCTTGACGTGAACAGAGTTTTTCACAATATAATTTTTGTTAAACAAATGTAAACTGAGCTGAATTAAATTTAGTATGCATATGTCAAATATTCTGCACCTTTTGATAAATTGACGACGGCTATGTCCTTGCTTTAATGATGTCTGATTTCATTGTGTGCAATACACCAGCACCAAATGGCACAGAGGCCAAGGAATCGTGAACGAACTACCTGTATCTAGTAAAACGTGGATATACACGTGTACAGCGCCATTCTGTGACAATGGTGTCTTATTCAAGGAGATTTATAATCTTCATACCTATTAAAATACTGTAACGATATATAATACAACTTTAACACCTTTTGTTAAACGCTTTCAAGAAGGCTTTACAAACTTACAATTTTTAATGTTAACACTAGCTTTAATTGTGTATTTTAATGTTAACATTGGCGTTTCTTTTGTATTTTCAGAACGATGACGAGGATATTAAGTCACAGTGTGACCAATATGTCCAACTAAACGACACGATTAACTGGATAAATCCCGTTCTTCCCTCAGGACGAGCGAAAAACTTATACTGATTAAATTACAAATGAAGGCCGGGCGAACTCAGACCTCTAGAAATAAATGTCAAGAAGGAGTGAGCATCCCTTGTTGACCAGTCACACCCGCCGTGAGCCCGATAAGATAAGTCGAACGTCAAATTATATTTACCATTAAATAAATTAGATTTGAATGAATTACTGTGCTGGAATACAAAAATTACTTGAAGGAACGCAGAACAATATAATCATGATATGATTTGAAAGCTCGAGGCCGAAATGAAGTTAGTTGAATTGTATTTGAATTGCTGTTTTGGAAGACAAAATTAAGTGAAAAGAACTGGAACAATACATTCAATAATGGTACGATTTAGAAACACAAGGTCGATACTCAAGGCCGAAACTAAGTACAATCAGCTATACGTACGCGTTGTTCACTGTTTTAGACGATAATAATACAATAATGGTGCATTTTGAAAACTCAAGGTCGACATTCAAAGCCGAAACGAAAGAAGATTAGTTGTGCGTCAAATCATATAATATTGAGCATTAAATAAATACATGTACGAGTCAAAAGACAAAGACGTCCACACGAAAACATAAATGACCAACAAATGATGGGGGAGGGCGGTATACTTGAGAAAAATTACATGCAGGTATGAACTGCGGCGCTCTACGCCTGCATACTTCGTGAAGTTCGTCAATGCGCCTGCTCATACCTTCTGGTATTGTCAAAAATAAAATTTATTTCTTATATCTACATTGTAATTTCTTTTCTGGCTGTTGAAATTATTGTACTATATTTATCAAGATTCATACACACATCATTCACATTCAGGAAATGGCTATCGTTTCAGTTGGTATAGATATCAAAGGTAAAAACATTTGAAATATATAATTTCGATTATTTTATTCCCATATCAAAATGATCGCTATTAATTTTTGGTTTCATGTAGGTATTCTTTATCATACGGACCGTCATTTCCACAATACTAATACAAGAATTATATAAGTACAACTTTATGTTCACGCTGCTAATATCTAATTTCGTTACTCTTACACTTCCTTCTCCGGCATCATCAAGCCTGAGATCAACAGCCAAATCATGCAGAGAATGTAGTGGGAACCATCCTGCCAATAAATGCAGAAAACCTCAGAAGTAATTCCTTGGGCAAGACTCCAGTTAATCCACACAAGATAAAAATATACCTCAAACATTATAGCTAACAGCTCCATCCACTAAATAATTTTCCTCGACATCGAGTTTGACAGTCAGCAAATGAAATGGTAATGAAACTACCAAATGAAAAACTTACTGAAATCAAGTATACAATACAGTTAGTATGGCCTAGTATAAAGGTATCTCTAAGGTCATTTCGGTCAAATTCTCGATTGTTGGACTTCTCGGGGTTACTGATGCATTTTCAGGAATTCAAGATCAGAAACAACACCACAAAGTCAGGGTTACTACTAAGCATATCAGTGCTGATCTACCCGTGTGTGGTTATCTTTTCTCCGAGACTTTGATGGCGTGACCGTGACTTGAAACAACTGTTAGTTGACTGATTGATTAAATATTGTTTAACGTCCCGCTCGAGAATTTTTCACTCATATGGAGACGTCACTATTGCCGGTGAAGGGCTGCAAATTTAGGCCTATGCTCGGCGCTCATGGCCTTTGAGCAGGGAGGGGTCTTTTACGTGCCACACCTACTGTGACATGGGACCTCGGATTTTGCGATCTCATCCGAAGGACCGCCCCATTTAGTCGCCTCTTACGACAAGCAAGGGGTACAGAGATCTATTCTAACAACCCGGATCCCCACGGGGCGAAACAGCTGTTGGGTATCTGATACAAATCTTCAACTATCTCTGACAGCACAGAGGACCCACTGAGGGAGGGGATGGGGGAACATGTAGCATCTATTTTGCTTGCAGGTAACTGGGCCCACTCTAAGTGGCCAGTTACCTAGATTAGATCTAACATTGTTAAGGACGTGACCTTTCTAGAGCTGTTCCCTGTGTACGTTGCCCTCCTCCTAAGGCCCCAGTCATTAAGCAATACACAGATTGTGTTCCACATAGATAATGTGGCTGTTGCTCACATCCTAAACAACCCAACATCAAAATACAAACGTGTAATGCTGCTTGTCCGCAAAATTGTTTTCGTCAAACTCAAGTACATCACATTCCCACAAAACTCCATAAATTTGCAGACTGTATTTCTCGTTCACAGTGGACCATATTTCATCGCCTGCCTCCGCCCTCAGTGGAACCCAGACCATGCCTCTACCAACCCACATCTGAAGGATCTAGATTCAAAATCAGGTTGTCAGCAACTTCCACAAATACCAAAAAGGCGGTCCTACATAAATACCATGACTTCCTTTTAGTTTACAAGCTGCTTAACTTCTGGCCCATAACAATGGGGGAAAACACGCTGTATTTCATACATATCTTTCACTTCAAAACCTTTCAACCAACCAACACTATCCAACTTTATTACAGGTCGAGCAAGAGCGCGGTCTGTTCTGATTTGGATTTTCAAAATGTGCATGCGTACTGCGGGATTAACGTCAATGTATTTTATAATTATTTCTTTAAAAAAAAAATAAGGTAATGTAAGTATTCAGTTGGGGGTTGAAGTTATTATTAATTTTGATTTTCGATTTGTATAATCTCTAAATATAATTCAAGCGCATTTGAAATTTAATAACCATTATAGTTGTCAATTTGTACTACGTTTGTTTCGGATTCAATTTATTTCATTTATATTACTATTCGTTCATGTTGTATACAAAAAAGGGTATGCAGTGTGATTCACACAACTAGTAATATATCTAAGTGGTCTTTAGGTAATAAGAGGAGTCGAGTCTTTAAAAATAAAACTCCAAATGTACATACATGTATAGGACCCCAAAATAACAATTTTGACAGCTTATATTGCTTTAAGTCAAAAATATGAAAATTAAACAATTATGTGTACACATGTGCCACTTAGGCCTAAAGAACAAAGCTCTCTCTCTCTCTCTCTCTCTCTCTCTCTCTATATATATATATATATATATATATATATATATATATATATATATATTGGCGTCGCAAGCTACATCTGAAATATACGCTTATCTCCCTTTTCACGTGCAAAGGGAGAGGAGCGTCCATTTCAGCCGTATATGGTATAGGACTAGTTTCTGTCATTTCAGTCATTCGTGTTTGTTGTTCAGTGCAATAAGATGATCTTGTCTGCTTGACTGTGCGTTTTAATTTTTGAGTGTTTTGTGATGTTTTATGAAAAATTAAAAAGAAATTTTAATGTATTATAACCGAGATTGATGTTTATTCATATTTAATATATTTATGGTATCTTGTGTTTTCATGTTTTAGCTACGGACTTTTTACATGTGATAACGCCTTTTATATCATATTGCTTTTTAATGCTTTATTTTCTATGTATTATGTATATAACATTCTGTAGTAAGGTATATATGCATTGTAAAGCAACTTTGTGCGTACATAATGTATGAAAAGGGTGCTGTATAAATTTGGTATTATTATTATTATATGAAGGGCTGAGAAGTAGAGTAATGCAAAAGAAAGTCCTTCGGTAGTGTGCGGAATTTTTGTTTGATTTTTGAAATACTGTTTCATTCACATTCTGATATCTTATATTGTCACTTCCATGCCTACCCCCCCCCCCCCCCACACACACACTCCACCTACCCCACCCCTGTCTGTTGTGTCCAGGGGTCCATGTTTGACATACTCACATTTTTTTCTTTATAGGATTTATGAGATTGATCACTGTTCGTTATCTTCACTTGTTCAGCTAATGCGTGGTACAAGTACACCCATGCTGTTCTGTCGGATTCCCCTTTTCGTCTGCAATATCTGTAAATCCGACATCATATTTATGTATACTTCACCAAGTATTATTTATGTATAACTTTATCTTTTGGGGGGGGGGGGGGGGGGGGGGGGGTGTCTGTTTCGCGTGTTACCAATATCCATTTTATGGAAGCTTAAACGTTTACGATCGAAGGACGTAAAACTACGAAAGACAACTGGCGTGAACGGGTTGTAAAGGTGAACCCCAAATCTCGATTTAAAATTCAGAAATGATTTGCAAATTTAAAGAGTCCAAACTGAAATCCGGACAAAAAACGAAAAAATAGTACAAGTTTGGAATTTTAGTTAAACGTTCATTGAATTATAACCAAACCCATTTATGCCCTTCATACATTTATCATTATAATCATTAAGTATGACTATAATTTGAATATATTTGTACAAGTTTTGCATAGCCTTTATATATATACAAAATTTCTAAGAGGATAGCACCCCCTAACTGTGTCGCTTCATCCGTCTGTAAAGATGGAATGGTTGGACCAGTTCACGAGTTTAAGAATCCATTCATCTTTCCTTATGCGATCCATTTACACGTATTTTTACAAATTACCTTAATCTTTATTTTTTAGTTTTCTGTGTTTGCAATTCAATGCGCATTTTTGAAGATGTATTATTTATTTTATCGTTGTGGTTTTAGCAAATCACGCTGTTAGAGAAATTTTAAGGGAAGGCATTGTAAAATGACAAACATTAAACTTCTAAATGTATTTGTTTTGTGTCATTAAAATTCAGTTGGATTTGTAAATTAGAGAACAGAGCTTTGGGTGTGTAAAGGTTACGAGAAATGTCACAAGTAAACATCCAATAATGTCGAGAAAGGCAATCCCTCACGGGAAAACAGATAACTTAATGCATTGGTGATAAAAATGATTTTTATACATTAGTTTTATTTTTTTATCTTAAAAATAACATGATGGAAGATCAAAATTTAATTATCGTCGGTAATCATCCTTTTTGGTGTGGTTTCCGTCAGGTGTGGAAAGAAAAGTAAGGTAAAAATCATAAAGCTTTAAAAAGCGTTAGAATTGTCAAAATGAAAAAATAAAATAAAATTTTTAAAAAGGGGCATTCTTTTAAATACTTTTTTAACAATGCTTCTTATTGCAGAAAGGACACTTCACACCTGTTCTGCAAACTGCTACTTTTTTATCACCTCGCCCAATCAGGACATTTGATCTGTTTGATTTTCATACATCATAAGTCTGAGTGTGACGTTGATTACCTGGGTCATGATTACCTAAATCGCATGTTACTAAATGCAATGAAATTTTCTTTATATAGCAGCGACAGCAGTATTTTTATACACAGCAATATAAAACCAAAAACATATTGTCAAGAAAACAAAGGCTACCGTTTTTGACATATTTATTTTAAAACAGGCATAGTGATTGATGTATTTGAAACAAAACGATGAAGAGTATGTTTATAAAATAATAAAACAAAATATATTGATCTTAAAAGTCGGAGTTTGAAAATTTCTTAAAAATATGATGCAATACACTCGTAAAAGAGAGATATCCTCAACGCATTAACAGTACTCGAGGTTTGCCAAAATTAATGATATATCTGTAAGTTAACCTGTTCCAAGTACGTGTAAGGTTCGCGTTACCTTTCATATTCGAGACACCATGACCTTTGTGACCCCTCGATTTGACTTATGCTTTTAATTATTAACCGTCTTTGACAAGTGGCCTTCTTCTTTTATCTGACACATGTAATAAAACTTACTGAATTACAAACCTCAAGATTATATGATTTATTAGGTATCACTTTTGATATTTTGTCAATAAATATGTTACGTTAATTTACTGATTTATTTATATCATGTTTAATTGGTGAGAACATATTGTATCAATTGCAGGAAACAGGGGTATAATTTTTTTTTTTTTTTTTTTTTTTTTTTTTTTGATTTATCTATTTTTATTTTGTAAACACCCTCCACTCAGAAAATAGCTACAAAATTCAATGGATGATAGATTTGATATCTCTCACAAAATTTCATTGCATTGGCTCTTTAAATTTCACGAAAATAATCGATATAGTAAAGATGAAACAAACAATAGAAGCTGGATCTACTATACGTTGCCACTAAGCTGATACTAAAATCAGGAAAGATTAATACATGGCTACAACATATTACATAATAGCGGTTGCACATGGCGAGCCAGGAGCTGTCAAATAATCAGTGCAACATGACTCAAGAGCGTATTTAAAATTTATAATTCCATTTCTTTTCGGTATTATAACATAACATTGCTGCCATAAACAAAAACCAGGCCTCGAGACTATGAACTGAGAATTTCGAATCCAACTAACTTTCCACAAACGTTATAAAATCTTCAGTATACGTTCGCTTTAAATATTTTTATAAACCAAATTTTTTTTTTACATCTGTGCTATATAAATTTTAAGACATATGTAATAAAACTTTTGACTTAGGTCTATCCTCAGTTTACGGTTTTGGGGACATGGTCATCTCCATTAATTTTTTTTATTGTAGCACGCCGGGAGCAGATGCCATTTCTGTTTGGTCATCATACGAAGACTTCTGTCTGGGAAGATTTATAACCTATTTCTGTATCAATGATATACTAAAATCAATAACTAATTTTACCCTTTGCAAAAAAGATGGAGAAAAAAATCCAAATTAACATTTTGCTAGAAAATTACAAATACTCATCCATGTACATAAAATTAATATATTTACATCTTGTAACATAAAATATATCTCTGGGTATTATAATTTCTGCTGCATACACAGAATTTTATCTGTACTGTGCACGTGAATTCGGAATACTCGAGCTCGAATCCACGCAAACAGGAAATCAAACGGTCGTCATGGTAATAAATAATTATCATGGTTCTACTATTTACATAAAGTGTGTAAAATTCTATGTGATCTGAAATGAGAAGTCAGCATAAGAAATGTTTATTCATTGTTTTGAAACCATTTTTGGATGATCTATTTGAATTGATATTCATTTCTTATTCTATATCAGCAATGCATTGTGTGCAGACATGCATGATATCACATGAAAACAGACAGAATTTAAAAAAAAAAATAATGCAAATTATGAATAATTCATCTTTAATTTCCTGGAGGTCAGCATGAAGTGATGAAGTTTAATCATCATTGATCATTGATTAAGCCTTTAGAGATAATTAAATTAGAATAAGAGTAACATGTTTTGAGAAGTGTTTTGTTATCGTGTG
Organism: Ostrea denselamellosa; assembly: GCA_024699665.1. Classification (NCBI taxonomy): domain Eukaryota; kingdom Metazoa; phylum Mollusca; class Bivalvia; order Ostreida; family Ostreidae; genus Ostrea; species Ostrea denselamellosa. Next base: position 489,074 of record JAMZEH010000034.1, on the reverse strand, counting down.
TTACATTTTAAAGAAACTTGAACCCCAGAAGAGTGTTTTCTTTACAGACCAAAAATATAAATAAACATAATCAATGTATGCTATGAATGACAGTCACTGTGTATACAGATTAGTGAATTAGTGAATGTGACGGATTTATGCATTCTAATTAGTTCAGCTATTCGTGTATTACATGACAAAGCACTAATGTTATCAAGGTTAAGTTCTCCTGCTTCGTAGTCTACTAAACGTTTGACTTCTGGGTAATATGTAACCTTTTAATTGCTGTGGGGAATCCTGGATGCAATTTGTTAGGCACTTAAACTGTCAGGCTTTCAGATATATGTAGAAAAGGCGAAAATGATATATATCAGATTAGATATATATATCCGGTGCCTTTTTTTTCCTTTCTTTTTTTTTGTTGTTGGAAGGTTGGAGGTTGGAAAGTTATCATATTACCCGACTTCTCATTGAAAATGCCCCCAGCGACTTTTGAAGATAAATACTGGCTATACTCGGCTCTCTAAGTATGTCGAGTTGCTTTCGTTCCATCTTCAATGAATTCGAAATATGTGTGCTTTCCAGATCTTAAAGGGCCGATTATTGCACAGACAAATAATAATACATCATGTTCCTATGTATATTCTATATCATTTTCAGTGGCCAAAAAAAAAGGAGGCAGGGGGCACATGTAAAAATGTATTAGCCGAAATACTCAGCCATTTTAGGTGCAAAATCTGGAGATATACTCGCATTATTTTGTACATTTTGTGTGCAAATTTGAAAACTGTACAGTTGCACTCTTTGCGTTATCGCGTAACAATCAAGAGCCATTTAACAAAAACGATGATGACATACAGACAGGCAGATAAATTGATATAAACCCACAATTTATAGGCTTCTTTCTCTTATGGTAGAGTACTTCCGTGCAAAGTTTGAAAACTGTACGTTGAAAACTCTTTGAGTTATTGCATTACAAAGAGAATAATGACGGACAGACAGACGGACGGACAATGTGATTGCTATAGGGCTCCCGCATGCACGGCACTAATTAAGAACTCTAATCTAATTCATATATGTATCAAAGTTCACGGTCACAAAGGCCTATCAACATTGCTAAAATGACACGTTCAGATACAAAGTACTGTTTGCGTCTATGGTTCGCAATTTTTTTTTTTTTTTTTGCACATATTGTCGTCACCCCTAAAATCTACACTCACCCCTCACTTTCAGCACATACTGTCGCCGGCGACAATATGTGCAGTGGCGACAAAATGTGCAGTAACAGTCCTTCCCTCTAAATCCATCCCTGATTTTTACACAGAATACAAATATTCAGATTCCCACTACTATGGAGGCTGTCCGTTTTCTTTCTGTTATCAATATAACTTTTGACCCATACCTGTAGAGCCCGTTGTTTTTCATGATAAAACCGAAAGTAGAAGATATCCAAGTCACAATGACCCCAAGCTTAGATGCTTTCTTCTCTGGACGAGGAGTGCGAGTGTGCTAATAAATCTACATGCGAAATTCCGTGTGTTGAGGCCCTCCCTTCGTCGACATGATTCGGTGTCATCTAAGTGTTAGAGACCAGTTTCCAAGTCTTTGCAACATATCAGTCTCAATTTGACTTTTGTTTTATGTATTGGAAATGATTGATTGATTGTTGTTTTCCACCACACTCAACAATTTTTCAGTTATCTGGTGGCGTCCAGTTTTTGTAGGTGGAGGAGAGAACCCAGATACAATGTACCCGGGAAGAGACCACCGACCTTCCGAAAGAAAACTGGCGAACTTTCTCACATTTATTAGAGCGAGCGAGAATCGAACCCGCGCCGACTAGAGGTGAGAGGCCTTGTGATTTTGAGCACGATACTCTAACCACTCGATCACAGAGACCCCATTATTGGAAATGAGACAGTCAATTAACGTGTTACATATGATACTGAAGAGAACTGGACACTGGAATAGAACGTGTAGAAATAAAAGTAGGACCCAAGATTCCATTTCCATCCTAGAGACACTTTAACAAAGACCAGGGTGTGCATCGAATTGTCCTCAAGGCTATGTCATCTCCGAGACAACCATGAAAGGCTCATTAAGTGGTGCCTTGACGACTGACGTTATTAACTTCCGGGGTACCAGAATGAAGAATAATGCACTAGAAATCCAAGAGCTTGTGGAGAGTGTCAATGCTGATGTGATGATTGGATCAGAAACAACGTCCGGACAATTCGTTGAATTCGTGGCCAACTACAATGTCTTCAGAAAAGACAGGCCTGACTCTTAAAGAGGTCCTATCATTCCTGTAATTATACGGAGAGATCCGAAATCAACACCATTGTCAAAATTCAGATACACTGTTATATACATCGTTCAAAGTTCGTCATCATCTAAGCCTTATAGATAGGCGATCTATCTCATCTAAGTAACTCTGTATCTGTATCCTTGTTAAGAGTGGGGCGGAATAAGTACTAGTGGTAGAGGTACTCTGAACATTCTGGAGCTCTAGTAAATCATGGTGTGCAACCTTCTGATGAAACTGTCCCAGGAAGTGACGTCAACATTGAGGCGTACATAACAGTCGATATTGAACGTTAGTCAGGTGTCCTTTCGCTGGACCAGTTCAGATATTCAAATAAAAACAACAGCGTCATAGCCACGGTTCACCGCTTCGTATCACTTACCATCGTCTGCTCAAAGATCATGGAAGACGTCTTAATTATGGATCATCTAGGACAGAACAAGAGATTCTCAAATTCACAACACGCATTCTGATGTAAAACGAAAAATCCTGCTAGGCTTATCTGATCGCCGCCGTCCAAGAGGGAAAGTCCTATGAGACGGCAAGTAAATTGGCATTATCCTATTAGACCGAGTTAAAACCGTCTGATAGAGTTCCTTCTCAATAGCTCATCAACAAATTAAACTACAACAGAACGGATTATCATCGCGGAGGGCTCAATATAAAAAGGTCTGGAGTGTTCTACAGAAGAATCAGAGACCTTTTTTGTAGTGGAGATCTCTGAGATCTAAATATCTGTCCTGACTTCTGCAATGTTAATTTTTTCGGTTGGGTTCTATGGAGTCTAGTCAGTGTTGAAGGCGTTCTGTAATCTGTCCCTCTCGATTCTTATGGTTCACTTGTGTAGGGAAAATGAAAGCTACCGATTAAACTTATTTGGTTTACTGGCTGGTTGCCCCCCCCCCCTCTCCTTTTTTAGGTCACCGGAGTCACTCAGGTGACTTATTGTCATTGATCTTCGTCCGTCGTCGTGCGTCGTCCTTTAACAATTTCACAGTCTTTAACTTCTTGAAAACTACATCGCCAATTGTTATCATTTTTGGTGTGAAGCATCTCAAGACTAAGAGGAATGTAAATTGTAAAATTTAAGACTTTGCCACCCCAAGGGCCTCGGGGACAGGGCCAAATACGCTTAAAATGCTATATTTTCAAAAATCTTCTCTATTCCCACATGTAGGAGAAAAACAAAATATGTGGTCATGATGTCCATGAAGCCCTCTATCAAAACTGTGAAATTCATGGCCCCTGGATCCGGGGTTCAGACCCTAAGGTGGGGCTAATATGGCCATACAGTAAAAATGCATTAAATCGTAGAAAATCTTCTCTACTTCCTTGTACAGTTGAGAGACACTAAATGCATGATTGTAAGTCCATGAACCTCTCTACCTACATTGTGAAATTCGTGGCCCCTGGGTCAAGGGTTCAGACCCTAGGGTGGGTCCAATATGATCATATAGTGAAAATGTATTAAATCATAGAAAATCTTTACGTGTGTGTGTGTGTGTGTGTGTGTGTGTGTGTGTGTGTGTGTGTGTGTGTGTGTGTGTGTGTGTGTGTGTGTGTGTGTGTGTGACTAAATGCATGATTATGATGTCCATGAAGCATTCTACCTAATTGCTCAATTCGTGGCGCCTGGGTCAGGGGTTCAGGCCTTTGAGCAGGGTGAATATGGCCACATAATAAAAATGTATTAAAAAATTAGAGAACGTGAAAATGATTCATGTGCTTCAAACTTCCATTTTTCCTTCTTCTGTAATTGATTGGGAATTGTATGAATTTGAAATATCATAAACATGTACACAGAAGACACCATATTGAGGCTTACATGGAAATATACTCCCTGCATGGGCTATCATACCCAGGTGACTATTAAGGCCCACGGGCCTCTTGTTTTCTAGTAGTAGTAACGAATGGTCGTGGAAATGTAATCTTGAACCGAATGATTAAACCACTGCACTGCATAATTAATCCACTGCACTGATGAATGAGTAAACAATTGCACTGAATGATTAAACCACTGTACAGATGAATGATTAAACCACTGCACAGATGAATGATTAAACCAATACACTGAATGATTAAAACACTGCACTGCACTGAATGATTAAACCACTGCTCTGAATGATTAAACCACTGTACAGATGAATGATTAAACCACTGCACAGAATGATTAAACCACTGCACAGATGAATGATTAAACCACTGCACAGATGAATGATTAAACAACTGCACTGATGAATGATTAAACCACCGCACTGATGAATGATTAAACCACTGCACAGATGAATGATTAAACCACTGCACAGAGGAATGATTAAACCACTGCACAGAGGAATGATTAAACCACTGCACAGAGGAATGATTAAACCACTGCACAGATGAATGATTAAACCACTGCACAGATGAATTGAATGATTAAACAACTGCACAGAGGAATGATTAAACCACAGCACTGAATGATTAAACCACTGCTCTGAATGATTAAACCACTGCACAGATGAATGATTAAACCACTGCACAGAATGATTAAACCACTGCACAGATGAATGATTAAACCACTGCACAGATGAATGATTAGACCACTGCACTGAATGATTAAACCACTGCATTGATGAATGATCAAACCACTGCATTGATGAATGATTAAACCACTGCACTGAATGATTAAAACATGTACTGAATGGTCAACGCTTGTCCTCCCCCCACCACTCCTTCCCTATCGACTTAGGATTTTATTTTCGTTATTAGCTTGTCAAAAATTTTCAAATAATCTTATTCGCGCCCCTCCGAAAAACGATATTAGGAGTCTAATTGGTAGCTGTTTCTTTTTGGTATCTAATTATATCTAAGATCTAAATGTGAGGGTGTACTACGACTTTATGCAGAATAAATAACTGATCCATTGTTTGCCAAAAATAGGTATTTTTAATATAGTCAGCTATATAGTGTAAAATAGGACAAACAACAGGTAAAATTAGTCAATATTAGATTTAAATACTCGAAGAATGGAATTTTAAAAAAGAAACAAAATCTAATTGATATTCACACTTCAGTATATTGTATTCATTATCACCGCAATGTAATTATTTCGACAAAACATTTGTTTAAAATCTTATTACCAGTGCAATTCTGACAGTTTTATGGCACTTCTTATCCATTTAATTTCCTATCATTTTCATAATTTTGCTAAAATAAAAAAGTCACACTTTGATTGAGTGCAGAGCGACCAATCGTACGCAGAATCAGTGGTTACGCGATGCTGCCATTTATCTATTTTCAGATTTTTATGTAAAAATTCACATAACTTAAACGAGGTATATACATGTTTGACGTGGATGTGTATTGCTGAATGTATTCTCTGACCTCGATATCGCAGACTGGGGAGATATTGATACATGTCTGTCCTTCTGTCTGTGTGTCATCAATGGCGTAACCTTGACAATAACTTATGGACTGTTAGATTGAAACGCTTTATATTTGCACAATGAATAGCTTGGCTTGGAATTTCCCTAGGGGTGAAAGCGCATAGGGTCACAAGGTCAAAGTGCATGATCTCTATAACTAAAAATAGATGCATATATTGATGTGAAAGTTTGGCACTTCGATGTTCATCGTCTGAGATCACAGAGTCAAATGGCGTGGCCTCTGTTACTAAAAATAAATATATGGCTTCTCGGCACGTATTTGAAAGCCTTTGGACTTGCATATTCACATTTGTACCGTGGGCTGGTTAATGAAAAGTATATCTGATAAAGCCCCTAAGGGCGTTACCTCTGTCACTGTAATTAGATAATTGAAAACCTTGGCCACAATCGGGAGCATTTTGTTTTTAACCAATGCTACTTTGATTTTATTTGGGTTTGTTTTATGTTTGTGTCCTCTGTCGTATATCCGCGCCGATTGTGACGTGTTTTGATAAGATAAAAATGGCGAAAAATGTAAAAACGTGCATGTTAATGTACATCTTTTCCGAGTTGAGATTACAGTAGATATAATGTTAAACATTCGGAGTCTTTATCTATTACTTCAATGTGCATTTTAATGAAATCGACGATGTTCATTCCGTTAAACAATGTATATAAATTACTCGTTGACGCAATCGTTTATCGTTAAATCTGCCTTTCTTTTACATTAACTAAGTTTTCATTAGTGACTACCAAATTGATATTCTATGTATATAAAATGTGAAGCGGTAAGATTTAAGGAAACGCATTAAATGAATGAAATATAAAACAAATATTAGATGTATGCACCTGTCAACAGATATGATACGATGTGGAGAAGTAGTCTTCTGGTTTGGATTCCAAATCAACTTTTTGATTTCGCGCTTTGGATATTCTACAATTTCAAATTTCTTTTTCTTTCTCTAATGTACATAATTGGGGGGGGGGGGGGGGGGGGGTCCATGAAGCTTCCGTGGCTATCTGCGTAACAATTTTATCACCTCTTATAAATATGCATGATGCGATTCGGCCAATCTCTGAGCTTCCGAGCAAAAATTTAAACCACATGTTTATAGAATGCGGGTATATTACTCTGAACCAATCAGAAGAGTTGTTCTTTCCGGTATTGCTTCGATAGGTTTATGTACACAATCATGGCGAGGGCACGAAGTGTGGTTGCAATTCTTAACTAAGGTATTTTTAATGGTCAACAAAAAATATTGATATGTCAGTTTTCCAGATGATATGAGAGATACAAGGCTCACAGTTCTTAGTTATGTGAACAAGGCCCGTGTTATGTTTTTGTTTACATAAGTTAAATATGTTAGTAAAAGTTTCGTTTAAAGCAGTTCTTTTTTTAATCTAAAAGTTATTTCTGAACATAATTAAACTGTTTCTAGTGTTTGTCACATGTCATTTTATTTTAAATATAATTTTCCATATCGAGCAATCTATATTTAAACAAAAGAATGGTACACGCAGCATTGTTTACATAACGAATAATTGAATAATAAAAGAACTGACAATCCAATTTTTACTGATGATTAGAAATATCTTAAGCATTGTAAACATTAAAACTGGAAAAATAAAATTTGAAAATTATCAGTTCAAAATCTATACTTGATAAACCATACATGCCTTGTTCCCGTGGGGATCCGGGTTAGAATTAGATGCTTGTTGTAAAAGTCGACTACATGGGGCCGTCCTTCGGATGAGACCGCAAAAACTGAGGTCCCGTGTTAAAACAAGTGTGGCACGATAAAGATCCCTCCCTCCTCATAGGCCCTAAACGCCGAGCATAGGTCTAAATTTTGAAGACCTTCGCCGACAATGGTGACGTCCCTAATTAGTGAAAAATTCGTTCATTAAACAACCAACATTACTTAACATGTCGTATGCTACAAAATACATGTTTTATATCATCGTAACTGTATCAACCAGATCTATCTGTTTACAAACGTAATGCATATTCAAGAGGTAGTCACGTGACCATCGAATACGGATACTGAGGCAAGTCCATCCATATACTAGAAACTGTAAACTGACCGCGTGTTCTCTCATCACTATTTACAGTCTTGGGGAAATAAAGGGGAACGGAATGAAATATATTTACATCAATGGAGCGCATGCGCTGGGGTTCCAAACATCATCAACAAATGCAATGACGAATTTAGAGTCCCCCTCCCCTTTTTTTTTTCGCCAGAAATTTAAGATAAAGCTAGTAAATGTCCAGATTCGGCACCTAATATGACTGAGTATTTCAGCTAATACTTGACTTTCACATCTCCCCCCCCCCCCCCCCCCCCCTCCAAACCCGTTTCTGGACATCTTTGATCCGCCACCGAAATGTATATTTTGGGGTGTTACCTCACCATATCTGTCTCATAGATTATCTTTCCACTATTTTCTTTTAAATACATATTTATGCATAAGATTCAGCGAAATTTCTAAAACAAATTATAACTAATTCAGCTGCATTACAATTATTCTTTATACTGACAAGTCATGAAGCTTTAAATGAAGTAGAATCACAGTCATATTATTAGAACTATTTAGCTAAATGGAGATAAAAGTTGGGCCGCCAGTTGTACGCAGGTGACCTCTTTATGAATTTGACTTAATCATAATTTCAGCTATTTTAGGGATATTTATGTCTAAATACATAACAGGCCATAGTATGTTTTTGTCATGTTCGTTTCAGAATCTGTTGCCTCCCACGCTGTGCACAGTGCGCGTGCATCGAAAACTTGTTAACCACATTCGACGAGACGAATTTCCGCAAATTTGACAAAATAATTTGTAACAGATCACATGTTCAAGTGCTGTAAACTGACTTGTCATGTATTTCCCCCTCATATCGTTATCGTTCTACTTCAAAATCGCTTTGTACTGTCTAAATTAATTAGCGGTATAAAAAAAAGTTTGGCATAACCTGAATTCCGCTGGAGTTTGCTTTACTGTAACCTTGACCTTTAAGACAAAGTTTCAAGTCATTTGTGATGAGGGAATCTTTCAGTAAAAGGGCTCGCAACATTTAAAATACGACAAGATCAATGCAAAATACTAGTATGGTTTCATTTAAAAAAACAAAACAAACAAATGTTGTGGACAGAATAAAAAGGGAACAAATATGCTCTCTCCTTATTATGCATGATTTAAGTTACATGTCCCATGAATTGTGTATAATCCATTTCATTAAATCTTTGTATATATACCTTAAAAACCATAAGACCAGTGAAATTCATAATTCTGATGTATGATCTCTTTATTGCTTAAGACATACGTCTTATCACATTTTTGAATATTACATATATACATATAAATGGCATTGTATGGCAGTGTAACATACATAACATACATATAATATACAGGAGTATTTCTATGGAGAATAACTTTTAAACAAGAAGGTTTTCTCGCACCTTAAGTGCAAGATGTAAATATTTCCCTAAATTACAAAGTTCATGTACATTATGGATACTTAATAACTGTATAAATTTAAAAACACAAGGTTTTTGCCAATAGCACTTTTTGATATATCTATGACGAAGTTCCTTATAATGGGGACAAATTAATACAAAATGGTATTCATCCTCTAAGTCATTTTTACAGAACTTACATACTCTATTTTCCCTAGGTATATTATTATGGCGGCCTGTTTCAATTTCAAGATTGTGAGAAGATAGTCTTATTCTACTAATATGCCTTTTGTACGCACTAGGTATAGGTTTACAAAGATAATACTGTAAAGAAAAGTGATCAATAACATGTTTGTAAATAATACACTTTGGAGAACAATAAATTTGTCCAATTAAACTTTGAACAAATATATCAGTCAACCTCTGTTTTATAATTGGAAAAAATGTTTTAAAAGTACATGTTGCATTCTCTTGTTCCCACCAGATATATCCTAGGCCGAGCTCAAACAATTTTTCTTTAATACAATAAGCCCAATTTTTGCTACAATTTTTCATTCTGTAGTAGCGATTGATTAACTAACTGGAGAATGTAAAAACGCCTGCGGCGACACAGGACCTTGGTCCTTTTAAAAGATCTCATCCGAAGGAGCGGTCACTGCCAATTTTTACATCATAGGTTTGACGCGGTCTGAGCGGGGTTTGAATCTATGACCTTCTTACTACTGAGCCACCGCGACTGGTTGTTATTACAGGCCGCAAGAGCGCGGTCTGTTCTGATAAGGGTTTTCAAAATGTACCTGTGTTTCTGCGGGATTGACGTTTAACGTCTTTTGCATGATTTTCCCCAAACTTAATGTAATGTAACTACTTAGTCGGGATTAAAGTTATTGTTAATATTAGCGTTCGAGAATCTCTTGACATAAATCAAGCGGATTCACACAACTAGTAATATATCCAAGTGGTCTTGAGGTGATAAAGAGAGTTGAGTCCAGACAAGTGCATGAAAACTCCTTCTAAAGTCGTTATCCGTCTCCGTAAAGTCTACTAACAAATTTTGTTTACTATAGCAATTAAGGTATCTTATAACAGCACGACATTTAACTCAGGACACAAGGAAGTCCATACTTTTTGCTACCCTTTATGATAAGGATTTTGAGAAAAATCAAAGTGCCTGTGGTGGGATTTTTTAGCAGTATGTCATAGTCCGAGAGTGGACATACACATCTTTGTAGAACAATAGATATCAGCCTCCAAAGACAAAAAATCCTAAAGGAGAATGGCAGGTTTTTAATTCCTACAAAAATCCTATGGCATAAAAAGTCCTAATATTCCCGTAGTTTTCAGTAGGATGATTAATCCTATAAAGTTTGCTTGGAAGAAATCTTCTATAGACAAAATGAAGCCGCCCGCGTGGCGCAGTGGTTAGAGCGTCGGGCTCAAAGATCTGATGATCCTTGAGTCGGGGGTTCGAATCCCACTGTGGGACGTGGGTGCCGGTCTTTCGGATGAGACCGTATAAACCGAGGTCCCGTGTCGCAGTAGGTGTGGCACGATAAAGATCCCTCCCTGCTCAAAGGCCCTGAGTGCCGAGCATAGGCCTAAATTTGCAGCCCTGTCACCGGTAATGGTGACACCCGCCGGATAGCTGAAAAATTGCTCAGGCGGCTATAAACAAACAAACAAACAAACAAAACAAAATATAGACAAAACGTCCAATGTATTTAATATTACTACTTTGTAATATACATTAAATACATGGAACATTTAATCATACCAACGTACTAATATACATATCGTCAGTGTGGTCTGCTCTAAATAATGAAAAAGAAGAAACAAATAATAAAACAGAGTATAATTTCTTTCGTATCTTCTGCGGCCTGGCACATTTGACGCAAGTGTTAAGTTGATTTCTTGTTTAAGAAACAAAATACCACTTCTTGAGTGTTCAAAGGGCGTTATAGTAGATTTAATCACGTATCAACTTCATGTCATATCCCAATGACACTTGACAAATGATATCTTATTTCTTATATTTATATCTTTGTTTCAATTTGTATTGTTCTTATCAAGCTTCCATACTTGTGTAAGCAGACGATCGTACAACACAAGATATAGTTCGTTAAATTTTTATCGAACAATATCTAGCAGAATATAAAAAATAAACATTTATGTCAGAAGGAATAAAATAGATGAAACAAGTGTAAAATAAAGATAATTTAGATCGTCAAGTCAACTCCACTGAAGACAAGAAGAGCGGAGTAAACCACATCCGGCCAATTGGTGATGGAGTCCGAGCTTGAAGTTGAAATCACAATTGTTGAACACAAATTTCGACAGAAATTCGGAGGATCTAACAGAAATGATGGAGGATAAATGGATCAAGTTGACGTTAAGCTCTAGGTGTTTTTGCAAGTATTGGAAGGGAACAAACATCGTTAAAGGGACATGGACACGATTAGAGCGAAAAAATTTATTTTTCCATTTTGAAAGTTTAAAATGCTTAACTAGGGTATTTCTAATAGTCAGCAAAAATTTGAATGTCATTTGTTGAGTTACATGAGAGATATATAGAGCTCACAATTCTTTGTTATGCAAACAAAAGCTCGTACCATGTTTTTTTGTGGGTTTTTTTTGGGGGTTTTTTTTTGGGTTTTTTTTTTTTACGTCGATTAAATAAAAATAAATAAAAACCTTTTAATTTACAAGTAATTCTGAACACAGTTAAACAGTTTCTAGTGTGTGTCACATCTCATTTTGTTTTAAACGCAGTATTTTGGGTTTTTTTATTAAGCAGTCTATTTGTAAATAAAAACATGGTACGGGCCTTGTTTACATAACGAAGAATTGTGAGTGCTGCATCTCGCATATAACTCACTGATTTTATAATTTTGGTTGTTCATTAGAAATACCTTAGTTTAGCATTAAAAACATTAAAAATGGAAAAATAAATTTTCAGCTCAAAGTGTGCCCATGTCCCTTTAAAACTCATGGTTGTAGCTATTAGATATTAACGAATCAATTTAAGAGCAGATAGGTTGTATTTTTTACTTCCAGAGTGTGTAAGAGAAGATAAACACGAATTGAAAGATACCTTTTTGTTCACGCGAGAGATTACTGTTGTAGGATTTAAATGAAGACTCGCAGCGGTGCCCAGACTCCAACATAATTTTTCGAGTTCGAAATCAGCCTCTCTCATGGTAGTGATGGCTATTGCCAGGAAACAACAGGTTACCATCATCATAAAGCAAATATCAAAGTCATCGTATGATTCACCATACTGCAGAAGTTGCAAATTTTGTTGCAGACAGTATTTAAGATAAAACAATTGAACGGTATGTTTAATGTTTCCGTTTTATTTATTAATGGAATTCTTGTCTGTTTACAAAATAAACTCTATGGATGCGTTTTATTCATTTTGTTTCTGTTATGATGTCGGGCAGGTGAAAGTACCTAGTACAATTGACTCAAATACTTTTGAAGCGGTGATTGTATTCATACGCAAAAAAAAGTCTGGTCACGTGACTGACTTCATGTTGCGGAAACTTGAATGTAAGGCAAAACATTGGCAATTGTAAATATTAAGAAACGAATAAAAGCATACAGTTCTTGGATAAATATAACCTGGTTCTTTGTGCATCTCACTTACCCGTAGTTTACAACTCAGTCACCACGAAACAACCATAGGGATTTTGCGACGTTTGTGAGGTTCACTCTCTTCAATCTGCGCACTCGAACTTTTTTGAGAAAGGAAGGCATATTTCAAAGTCGAATGAAAACGTCTATTCAAAACTTGTAAGCAAAGTAATAGTTTAAAGGTCAAGGATGCATGACTATTCTGTAAGACATCTTGCAGGCATACATGTTCACAAGACAAGGCCCATGGTCATCAAATATAAAACACGATCTTAAGAGACGACACCTACACTTATAAAGGTGTAGCGGACAGTGTATAGGGAACTTCTACTGCCTCGCTAGTGAGCTAGCTTTTTTGGTGGCAGAGTCTCTCCATTGATCATGCAAGTTAAGCAAAGGAGAGTGGTTTAGTCCGCTACATAAGACAAAATGGTGGAAGCGTAGTGACTCTGGTGTTTGGTGGGAGGCCTGCTTCAGGTAGAGTCTCTTCGGTGCTTCGAGACTTTGTGTCCATGCACGGACGTGGTTTGGTACGGGGACGACAGTGGTTGTTTTCGTGAACGGTAGATGCTGTTACCGAAGGGGTGCCAAACAATGTCAGAGAGTAGACCCATCTAAAGCTTCGCGACGAAGTTTCCCTGAGCTCGTGGACTCCCCCCCCCCCCCCCCCGGGAATTTTGTCAAATGCTCAAAGCTAAAGTTCCTCCACATTAAATTAGACGTTTTCCGGGTATTCATTGAACTCGCTGTGCAGCGTGTTGCTTCTATTGCCCTATATACTTTAGTACAGCTGGCAGGATAATGATTTAAGGATGTCAAACTACTCTAGGTATCAGTCACAATACGAATCACATGTTCATATATAATTGAAAAACATACAGAATGTACGTCTTCTCGTAAAATTTGCTGATGGCGATCAATTAATTCTTAGTAGCCGGATTTCTTTGTTGTTTATTGCATTCTTGTACATACTTTAATAATATTTCATTAATAATGAAACGACTTACAATGATCCCGTTTTAAATAACGGAGTATAGAGACCTTTTAGGGTTTGCATGCACTTTTATTTGCTTTTTTTTTTTCTTTTGTGATAACTTTCTCATGCGCTGTGGAAGAACGCACGCTTGGTGCCAACGTAAATAGTAAAGGGTCAAAAGGTCATGTCATGAAAGACTGATTCTGATGAATAACTAGTCAATATGACAATATGTTATAGACAATATTAGAATATTAAACATGTCAAAATAAGACAACCAACTTATTTCTAATTCTCCAAATGTAATGTCTTGACATAAGAGAATTTTTCCCTTTTAATTGAGGGCCGCTTATGTAGTACGCCTGTAACCTCACTAAATTTTGAACAGGCGACAGCAAGTTTATTTTCGATGTCGCTTGATTTCAATACAATTGCATGTACGTGCTAATGAATTTCTACACACGTAATGAATAAACCTTCTACACATCATTTTGGTGTCTTATCGCTTATATTTAGTAATAATTTGTCAATTTTATTCTTAACAGTTCTTTTTATAAGTGTTTCATCTTCATTAGGCCAACCTCTGTAAAGCGCATAGAAACTATACGTAATTTTGCGCTATATAAGTGAATATAATAATATTAATAATTAATAAACCTTTTTGTCATAAGATTTATAATTTATAATATATATCTATATTATATATATATATATATATATATATATATATATATATATATATATATATATATATATATAACGACAGCATACGACTATTGTTCTATAATGCAAAAACAAAACGGGCGAGTTTGATCTCACTGAACACAATGACTTATCATAATTTAGATATCTATTGGACAAATATTGATGAAAATAGTATTTTTGAAAATCCTCCTTAAATAGGTCAAATCGTTCTTGGACTGACCTTCACCGACTTTCTGCAGTAATCATGTGTAAGTGTACTTTTTCCAAAGGAATCTATCAAGGACAAGAAATCAATTTTCACGAAACTTTAGGTAACAACATAATTAATTTATGGATTTTAAAATGCTAATGTCTTCATTTTCTTCTGTATCAAATAATCTTTATGGAAATTTTCTCTTACACATTGGACACAAATTGTCATCAAAAAAAATTAATTCATATGTTGTCATCGCTTTGATTTCCTCTGCTTTTGTTGTCTGTGAATCTGGCAGATACGTCATCCCGATGATATTTTGGGGGGGTTAATTGTTCTTTAATTAGCCCAGACAGGAGCCTTTTTGAACCATATTTGTTTACAATGAAAAGAAAGTTTAAAATGATTTTATTGTTTACAAGTGAAATAAATGACAGAAAGGTGTTAAAGTTCGAGCTAAATGTCTACCAGTGACATTTGATATCATGTTTACAAACAAATTACCAGAATGCGGTTATTGAAAGAGACAGCTAGGTAAAGCGATACATTTTGGACCCTAGTGATGTTCTTTATAGACATTAATAGCCTGGACGGAACTGGGGGAAGAGGCTCATCCGGTGCACGCCATCTTAAAATGTTAAATTACTAAATTCTTATTCAAATAATCCAAACATTTTTGGGATCTAGATTTGCTTTTTGAGGTTCCGTAGTATAAATAAGAAAGAAAGAGATAAACGGACAGACGCAGATAGATCGTTACTGAATGGTGATCAACATTAGACCCGATGCGGCGCTAAATTCAACCTCCTGCCTGATCTAAATCGTTGGTATGTCGGTAACAAGGTTCAAATCTCAAAATCATATTAAAAATGAAATTCGATTTTTGTGAACAATAAAGAAGTGCGTATAAGGAAAACAAGACCGATTACATGTCTGGACCTGCGTCGCCGTTACATATTTATTCACAGTACCTTTTCTTCAGCATCATCTTCAGATGTACACATCTCAGATTAAAGCACACAAAGTATATCTCTTCAGATGTACATATCTCAGATTAAAGTACACAAAGTATATGTCATCAGATGTACATATCTCAGATTAAAGTACGCAAAGTATATGTCATCAGATGTACATATCTCAGATTAAAGTACACAAAGTATATCTCTTCAGATGTACACATCTCAGATTAAAGCACACAAAGTATATCTCTTCAGATGTACACATCTCAGATTAAAAGCACACAAAGTATATCTCTTCAGATGTACATATCTCAGATTAAAGTACACAAAGTATATCTCTTCAGATGTACATATCTCAGATTAAAGTACGCAAAGTATATGTCATCAGATGTACATATCTTAGATTAAAGTACACAAAGTATATGTCTTCAGATGTAGACATCTCAGATTAAAGTACGCAAAGTATGTCATCAGATGTACATATCTCAGATTAAAGTACACAAAGTATATCTCTTCAGATGTACATATCTCAGATTAAAGTACGCAAAGTATATGTCATCAGATGTACATATCTCAGATTAAAGTACGCAAAGTATATGTCATCAGATGTACATATCTCAGATTAAAGTACGCAAAGTATGTCATCAGATGTACATATCTCAGATTAAAGTACACAAAGTATATGTCATCAGATGTACATATCTCAGATTAAAGTACACAAAGTATATGTCTTCAGATGTAGACATCTCAGATTAAAGTACGCAAAGTATGTCATCAGATGTACATATCTCAGATTAAAGTACACAAAGTATATCTCTTCAGATGTACACATCTCAGATTAAAGTACGCAAAGTATATCTCTTCAGATGTACATATCTCAGATTAAAGTACACAAAGTATATGTCTTCAGATGTAGACATCTCAGATTAAAGTACACAAAGTATATGTCATCAGATGTACATATCTCAGATTAAAGTACACAAAGTATATCGCTTCAGATGTTGAACATAATAATAATGATGATGATGATGATAATAATAATAATAATAACATCTCGGACAAAAGCACACAAAGTATGTTTCTTCAGATGTAGACATCTCAGACAAAAGCATATAAAGTATATCCACTCTAGATTCTACATTTCATAAGATAGTTGAATAGGCCAAAGGAACATTTTAATTGCATAAATTGCAAAAAATTGGCTAAGTCGAGCATGCTTAGATATCACAGCAATAAGCTGTCGATTTCACCATAATATGAGGTGCGCATCTTTAATGTGTATCTTAACACTGTGCAATGTCTGAATGCTATTGCATGGGTGAATACTTTTTGAGTTACATAATACACAAAATATGCACCTCAATCGCATAGATTGTTTAAAAAAAATATGGCAAAGTTGAACATGCTAAACAATCATAATTAAACTTTAAAATGGTGTACATTTTTAATATGTATATAAGTAGTGTGTAAAGGTTGAGTAATATTGATGAGAAACGTTTAGAGTTACAAAGTACACAAAATATGTACCGTCAATAACATAAATTGCAACAAGAAGGCTAAGTCGTACATGGTAAAATTCGCAATAACAATTTTTCAAATTTGCTCACAATAGGAGATGCACATCCTCTATATACAAACACAGAATTTGAGTAATATTGGTTGGATACTTTTTGAGTTACAGATTACACAAAGCATGCACCCATAAGCGTGATGGACAGACGGACGCATGGAGTGGAGCAGCTAATAGACTCTTGGGGTGTTTTAAAACACTCCTATTAAGCCAAAACTTTTTAAAGCTGCCCAGATACAAGCTATATAGAATCTTTTACAAGTCCGACTAGAGATTAATTACAGAGTTTGAGTAATATTGGTTGGATACTTTTTGAGTTACAGATTACACAAAGTATGCACCCATAAGCGTGATGGACAGATCCTCTGTAGCAATAATCTATCTACTTTTAATGAAACATTATACTGGTCATTTCTACTCGTGATTTTTATTGGACAAAATATATGTGTTTATCTTGGTGAAAAACCGAATTTGAAAAATATTGATGCAAAATTTTCGACCGAACAGGGGAAATTAAGAATGAGAGTTTGACAACTGTCAACAAATACAGTACATTCCGTGACCAACAAAAAACAAATTTTAGAACTATTTATTGTAAGGGGATTTATTTTTAAAATTTTGAAATGCGCAGGAAATCAAACCCAATCATCCTTACAATTTATTAGAATTCGATATCATATGGAACTGTTTCTACCCATCATAATTCACGATAAACTAGACAAATCCTCGCGATGTAAATTTTCCTGAAGTAAATCTATTAGGGAAGTGTATGCGTCACATATGTAGCCTCCAACTTTGCCACCCCATAGAAAACTGTATCCATATTTTTCTTTCGCATACTAGAAAGCAATCACACAGACAGCGTTTACTGTTTCTATGGTAATGGAATTTCATGTGATTATTCAAGATAAAACAAGTAAATTTGGAGGAATTGTGACCTCCTTAATCAATTTGTGTTTTTAAAGGGAAAACACATTAATTAAGAAGATTTATTTTGCAAAGTTTCATTTATTTGTGAAATTAGTGAGATTGATCTTTAATTTTACCTTATGATCTAATTAGCTAAGGTACAAGAGTCATTTGTAAGTCATATCTATCTTCGTTCCTTTTTTATACATGTATAGATTCTTCGTGTCATTGCTAAATAAAATATGGTCTGGTAATTATTTTTTTCAAGCTGTGATCTGGTAAGTAAACCTTTTTTTACCCTAAAACCAATAAAAATCGTCCTTCCTTCTGCCACAAACACTTTTCATCTCACGTGGCATTGCTAAAGCTCAAATGATATTCGGGATATCATCTGTAAATCATTTATTGTCACTTCGTTTGACTGGGTTTCTTGATCCTTGACCTAAAACTGAATCGCGTAGTTCTTTAACCATAGAGAATTGGAAACTTTTTTTTTTTTTTACTTTTTTTTTTTTTTTTTTTTTTTTTTACAATATCCCCAACGATCCTGGTATTTGATCTTCTGACCTGAAAGAAGAGAATACCCTGCTGTTGTGTGGTGCGTTTGTACTCGATAACACCTGTGGCCTAGATTTTTCTAGACGTTCGATATAGTTATCGCTCAAATAGAAAGAGGTAATACTTGTGTTGCTGACAAGATTACATAACGATGTCTTTCATGAATTCTCTAGAAACTTTATATTTAGCATAAATACACTGTGAAGTCTGTGATATTAAGCTCTGGTAGACAAGCACTTTAAGCACTGGTGATAAAAGCATATTGGATTTATCTGGGAGACTTCAGGAATTATTTTTGACTGCCGATTTGTGACAATTTTTTGTGTAAATTCGGCTCGACATTCAAACCCGCAATGGACACTCTATATGTATACCTATATCGTACTTTGTTCTTGTTATATTTTTCTTTCAGTAATTGTAAATGAATTGTTAATTTTTAAACTGTCTTTGTTATTGAATTCTGCTGTGTTATTAAGGGGATTCTGGCCCATAAAACCCATAAAATTAAAGACGTCGTCCTTTTTTCACTGAGGCTGTTATTAGAAGTTTCATTACTCAAGCTTAACAATATCCAATGTATTTGAATTTCTTTTAGTGGACCCAAACTGACAAGACAGACGGACAAACCGGACAGATGCAAATTAATAATCCCGACTAAACGGAAGCATTTAGTGCATAACAATGGATTATAACAAGAAGCCATTATCAAATCAATATCATGCATGTCGTCAATGTGAAATAGCATGTGTGTGTGTGTGTGTGTGTGTGTGTGTGTGTGTGTGTGTGTGCCGCTAGAACAGTCTTTCTCTCTATTATTTTCAAGTCATGGGCCAAGATACCTTAATTACAGTGTAAATTATTTCAAGTTGATAATACTAATTTACCAAGGAAATTCTTCTGAAATGTTTATCACAAAAGGATTCCTGTGGGGATCCGGGTTAGAATAGGTCCTCAGAACCCCTTGCTTGTTGTACAAGGCGACTAAATGGGGCGGTCCTTCGGGTGAGACCACAAAAACCGAGGCAAAACAGCAGGTGTGGCACGATAAAGATCCCTGCTCAAAGGCAGTAAGTGCCAAGCATAGGTCTAAATTTTGACGTAAAACAATATACAACCAACCAATCACAAAAGGATGATCTCTGTGACTTGAGGCTAAAGGTCAAAGATCATGGGAACCAATTCGCACAGGATCGCACTGAAATTTTACAAGCAGCATCTTTATTTGTTAAGCACAGATCTAATAAGTTTAACATTTTAAATAAATAAATGATATATTTTTCTCAAATGATGATATTCGAAAATTGATAGGCTGTAAATAATAAAAAACGACGATTACACGGTAGAACTTTCAGATAATAAGATAAATAGATAGATAGATAGCCTTGAGACAAACTGAGAGGATTCTACGAGTAAAAATATTCAACGATAGACAGTAGAAATAGAATATGCAGACTGTTTGTGTTCAATGAGATTGTGTCTTGTCAATGTTAAACAGAGTTGTATTTTTAATTATGGTGATTCACTCTGCGCCCGGTATGAGTTGAACGTCAATGAACCTCCGCCTGAGAGATAACGCGTTAATCAATATATACATGTATAAAGACGAGGTCAACTCCTTCGCCACAATTCTGTAAATTATCATATTTTTGTCAAATTATATATTTTTTATGACACATGTCCAATACACACCTATGTGGTGTGATTAATTTCCAATAACTCATCGCAAGTGACATGTCAATTTTCTCTCTTTTTTCTAAAAAAAAAAAGGTTAAACTTGTCATTAAATTTTGACATTTTACTGACTTCGTGGTTAACGTATGATCAACTACAATGACCGATACATGCATTTTGATGAGTCTGATGAAACTGCGTTATATAACCATTCAGAAACTGAAATCATTAAAACAGGATTTTGTGTAAACCCGCTACCGTCTGACACTACGTCTGTGTATGGAATTTGAAATGTTTTCCATGGAGACTAAGGACTTTAATCAGAGATCTAGAAGCCAGACGATCTCTGTCATCCCCACTAAGTTCAAACGGGGATAGACCAGACCGACTGATAGCAACACAGACAGAGATTATCTTCAGATGTCCTACGTTAAGATCTATGATTAGACTTGCCTATAAGCAACAGATGTATTAGGTATCGCATAGAGCAGACAAGAGCGCACCTGTCTGTCCAACGTATCATCTATAGATTTATATATCTGGAAAAACTGTACAACCTCTTGTGTGCAATAAGGGTCGAGGTCATATGGATAGTGGTTAATAAGAATTGATTATGAAGCTGATGAGATACTGCGAAAAAATCAACATTTCTATTTATTCATGAATTGATTATAAAACGGAAGCGATACTGTGAGCAATCAAAACGAATTGTCAGATGTTACCACAGGCTTTCACATCCGATATAAATCGCAGTGTGTCCAACGAAGGTCAAGGTCACAGCGGTTATCACTCACTTCGTTCACTTACGTGTGTGTTGTATTTTCTTTCTACAGTTAATTATATGTATGTGTATTTACCTGTATCCTTTGTATTATAACTATAATTATTAAGTAGTAATAGTATTTAGCATATTTTTTTTCTTACACTTCTTTATGTCACCTTATACATTCACTATAATAAGTTGTATGACTGCAACGGTAATATATGCTTCAGAATCAATCGGAACATCGTTCGGCTTTTTCCGCCTAGTCGAGAGAAGAAGAAAAAAACACGACTTGACGTAAAAGGGCCGAGCGATCCTCAGATTTGTTTCAGGCAGTACTCCTCCACGGTGAAAACTCGGCTCTTTTCGTGTAAATCATTAGTCCACATCAAACAAAATTTGAGTGTTATGACAGCGGATAGTGAGAGTAAGTGCTGCTGGCGGTTGAGGACAGTTTGATTTTTTTCCTGATAGTGACTATACTCAAATTTAAAGTTAGGGAGCACATCATCTGAGTGGATTCAGAGCAGTCTTAACCTGACCCCCCCCCCCCCGAAACTTGAGAAATTTAAAATGTAAACACTGTAAAGTAACTTTGTATCAGTGCTAACATGCTTTTAAATTAAAGATTAAATAGTAATATAAAATATTACTTTTTTATGATTATATAAATAAAGAAATATGAAATTATTACATTTCTGTGATTATATAAAGTAATTTGAAAAGAAATTCGTGAAATGGACCTCTTCGAACTTTCGGGTTTTCTCATTTTTATACTGTAAAACTCTGCAAATCAAATGTGTAAAGAGTTGGTCAGAATATGTACAAAATATTCAAAGACAGAATTACAATTTCCAAAGACACCCCCCCCCACTTCAAATCAAATGGAGACGTCACCTAGCAGTGGTGTCTTGTATTACATGTACACCGGTACTTTTGTATTACCTGTACATCGGTACTTTTGTATACATGTACATCGGTACTTTTTGTATTACATGTACACCGGTACTTTTGTATTACATGTACATCGGTACTTTTGTATTACATGCACATCGGTACTTTTGTATTACATGTACACCGGTACTTTTGTATTACATGCACATCGGTACTTTTGTATTACATGTACACGGTACTTTTGTATTACATGTACATCGGTACTTTTGTATTACATGTACACCGGTACTTTTGTATTACATGTACATCGGTACTTTTGTATTACATGCACATCGGTACTTTTGTATTACATGTACACCGGTACTTTTGGTATTACATGCACATCGGTACTTTTGTATTACATGTATATCGGTACTTTTGTATTACATGTACACCGGTACTTTTGTATTACATGTACATCGGTACTTTTGTATTACATGTATATCGGTACTTTTGTATTACATGTACACACCGGTACTTTTGTATTACATGTACACCGGTACTTTTGTATTACATGTATTATCGGTACTTTTGTATTACATGTACACCGGTACTTTTGTATTACATGTACACCGGTACTTTTGTATTACATGTACACCGGTACTTTTGTATTACATGTACATCGGTACTTTTGTATTACATGTATATCGGTATTTTTGTATTACTTGTATATCGGTACTTTTGTATTACATGTACACCGGTACTTTTGTATTACATGTACACCGGTACTTTTGTATTACATGTACTATCGGTACTTTTGTATTACATGTATCACCGGTACTTTGTTTACATATTACATGTACATCGGTACTTTTGTATTACATGTAAATCGGTACTTTTGTATTACATGTACATCGGTACTTTTGTATTACATGTACACCGGTACTTTTGTATTACATGTATATCGGTACTTTTGTATTACATGCACATCGGTACTTTTGTATTACATGTACATCGGTACTTTTGTATTACATGTACACCGGTACTTTTGTATTACATGTATATCGGTACTTTTGTATTACATGTACACCGGTACTTTTGTATTACATGTACACCGGTACTTTTGTATTACATGTATATCGGTACTTTTTGTATTACATGTATATCGGTACTTTTGTATTACATGTACACGGTACTTTTTGTATTACATGTACATCGGTACTTTGTATTACATGTATATCGTTACTTTTGTATTACATGTATATCGTACTTTTGTATTACATGTACACCGGTACTTTTGTATTACATGTATATCGGTATTTTTGTATTACATGTATATCGGTACTTTGTCAAAATACTAGTAAGTTCTGCATTGCCTTCGAAGGCGGAGAAATTTACCTGCAGCACCCCCCCCCCCCTTCCCCACTTTGAAACCGTCCTCCCAGCGGTATGGTTGCACAAGATGATTTATTTAAAGTACATTCTAAATTCTACGGAAGCCCATTTAGGACCTATCTAAAAAATATTTTTGAATTTGATATAACGAATTCTTGAATTTGTTAAAACGAATTTAAATTCGTTATAACGAATTGTTGAATCCCGTTATATAACGATTTAAATTCGTTATAACGAATTCCTGGAATTCGTTATAACGAATTTAATCTGTTATAACAAATTCGCTGAATTCGTTATTTCAAATTTTGAAATCTGTTTTAACAAATTAAATTTGAAATAACGAATTCTTGAATTCGTTATTTCAAAGATTGAATTCGTATTTTCGGTTTTTTAAAATCTGTTATAACGTATTTTCATCAGATTGCATTGGAGATTGAAATAACAATTTTATAATTTGTTATAACAAATTTATTTATTTGTTATCACAGATCACAGTCCGTGATAACGGATTTATAACATTGAAATTTTGACACTCTTTAATTTGTTATCACGAATTGGATGAAAATACGTTATAACAGATTTTAAAAAACCGAAAATACGAATTCAATCTTTGAAATAACGAATTCAAGAATTCGTTATTTCAAATTTAATTTGTTAAAACAGATTTCAAAATTTGAAATAACGAATTCAGCGAATTTGTTATAACAGATTAAATTCGTTATAACGAATTCCTAAAATTTGTTATAACAAATTAAATTCGTTATAACGGATTCAACAATTCGTTATAACGATTTAAATTCGTTTTAACAAATTCAAGAATTCGTTATAACAAATTCAAAAATATTTTTTGATAGGTCCTATATGGGCTTCCGTAAAATTCAAATACCAGTGTACTTTCACTTACACTTTTAAAAAGTTAAATTGGACAACGTGAGTCAAAAGTCATTTCAGGATCACCGTGAATGCTCTGAACCCGTTACAAATCAAAATACGTCATAATACCGTACACAAACAAATACAAAATGTGGGAATGTACCATGTACTTATTTGTTTGTATACACCTGTTTTAAGTATAACACGCGTGGGGAAAAATCCGTTGTGGGGACTGCTTTAAATGGCGTGATGACTACGTTGTGGGGTATTTTATCAGCCGTCCAAGTGAGGGTGATCCTGGAATGATTCTGTGGTGATGCAGCTAGTATTACGATTTGTTTACTACATCGATAGTGACAATGATTTAATATATGTAAATGAGGTATATTTCGGCTTTTCTATTGTCATCCTCTATTTCTTCATGAACTTCGTCCATAATTTGAAATTTTGAATTCATTGCGTGAATTTATTGTATCAATATTTAAGAGAAGGCCCAAATTTTTAACAATGAAACATCAATGTATACAGTTTTTACACATGTGTGGTTTGTTCTACGTCAGCTAGTCTACCAAAAAAATCATTTATGAACGGCAATTTACAAATGAGCGATTTGTCTAAACCACGAGATTCTAAATACGGCCGTCCGTGTATCTGAGAGGTGAACCGCCGATAAATACATCAGTCTTATACTCCTGATGGGAATATTTGATCAAAGGCTTCTGTGAAGTATTGTCACCATGAACTTTTATTTCACAAATTTTAAAAGGAAATACAGATTTTTGCAGATAAATTATACACATTTTTGCATCCAAGTCTAAAAGAAAAGAAAAATGGCTAATTAAGTCATGAAATTAACATTGATCAAAAAAAATATCCAGAAATGCAAATTTATGGAAAGTCAAGAAAAGATGGGCTAATATACGTACTCATATTAGAAAGAGGAAACGTGAGAATTCCTCGGGTTTTAATCCCATCCACCTTTCTGTCAACCAAAGCAAGAAAGACAACCTCGCTATTCTGTTGTGTCCCGAGTTTTGTGTGTGTGTGTGTGTGTGTTTTGGTTTTGTTTTTGTTTTGTTTTGTTGTTTTTTTTGTTTGTTTGTTGTTTGTTTGTTTTGTGTGTGTGTGTGTGTGTGTGTGTGTGTGTGTGCTTTGTGTGTGTGTGTTTGTGGAGGTGTTTTTTGTTGTGTGTGGGGTTTTTTTTTTGGGGGGGGGGTGTTTTTAGTGTGTGTGTGTGTGTGTGTGTGTGTTTAATTGGGTTGGCGTCCTTCTTTTTAAGATAGAAGGTATTTTAAACCCAATTGGAGAGACTCCGATTCAGCTGCACCGAAAAGACCCTTTTACATTCAGCTGAAGTACAGGACTACGTGCACCACAATGTCTAAGTATCGGGGGGGGAGGAGCAGGGGTACTTTATTTAACCACGCCCAAACAAAATCATTTCATAGGTTGGTTCTTTTATATGAATAACAGCTTGTTAAAGAGATTAAAAAAATATATAATAATAATAATAGATTTATTAAGAAATAAACTTGAACAAATTTAACTGCTAATTACAAACTAATTAAGAAAGTAAAATATTTCGCAATATAGTTGTCAAAGTCGAATTTCTTTCCGGGACATAAATTTTACTTCTTTGCATGACCACTAGGCACAGACCGATACCGATTCACGTGTAGAATCGTGAAGTTCGCCACTTCCCGGAATACGCAAATCAAGTCACAGAAATTGTATATATTTCACGAGATAAGTTTATGAATTCGTGCTTTTTATATCTAAAAATCAAATTATTATACAGAGTCTATGATATTATTTTCCTAATGAATACGGTATATCTACGAGAAGTCGTAATAAAAAGAAAAGAAAAAAAAAAACCTTCTGTAATTATTCAAAAACAGCAACAACCTCGATCCTTGAAATATCGTGCAAATAGATGGTCGGTTTAAACTATAAATATACACCAGTTCTGACTCCTTCACCAGTTACTACTGACGAAGACGGATCAAGGTCAGCCAAAGACAAACACTTCCTTATGAAAAAATGTAGCAGATACTGCACTAAACACACCACACCATTTACCCCATCCTTTTTGTAAACAAATTTGTAGACAGTAAATGATATATTGTGGCTCTTTAATTTAAAAGTTTACTGATCTGCTCTACGAACGTTCACAGTGACGGTAGGAAATATCACACATTTAACAGCTGTTTTAAGGCGGGGATGCTCCGTCTTATCACCCTGTGTACTTTCAATGCTATTGAACTGCGAATAACTGTAAATTTCAATTGACAAATCATACGAAACGTTATATTAAAACATGGTATCTTTTATGAAATGATGGAGATTTGGTCTTTCTTTACAGCTTTATAATATTTTGAATTTTATGGAGCCCCAGAAAGTTCACAAGAATGGACCTACCACAAATTTGCAGGGATTAGACAAGTCAAACGATGTGTTCGTGCGCGCTGTGCATGTTTGTCTTTCCAACAAGGTTTTGTGCAGATCAAAGTTATACTCTCTCTCTCTCTCTCTCTCTCTCTCTCTCTCTCTCTCTCTCTCTCTCTCTCGAGCGCAGGGCAAATCTAGTAGGCATGGTTGCTTACTGATTAAACTAATGAGAATGACAGACACAATGAAGGATAAAATCAGATATACCTCCTGACATTTTTTTATTGCTACTAATATATATATAATTTATCATTCACAAATAAGTTCCATCAGTATTCTGTAATTTAAACACAATTCAATGCTGAGAGTATTGTTATATAAATATAGCATCAATTTCAAAAAAGATACAAGAAAAATATACACATGATTATCACAGTTAGAATGAGACATTTTGTGCAAAAAAAATGTTTGAAAAAGGCACTGAAGGCTATCACAGAAAGAATCCCATTTAATACACACATGTATATTAAACCTTTTCATTTTACTTTAAATTCTTATTCATAAACATTTCAATATGATGTATGATTAAGAGTATTTCATCAGAATCTGTTCATGTATCAATTTTCTCATCAATAAAATTACCAGTATTTGATAAATTACTATACAGTTTTAGCTTACTTTGGCAGCATGTATAAAACACTTTGTTTTCCCAACTTCATGATATGATCCACAACTTGAAACAAAATACATGTATAATTTTACAACAGGTAAATACAAGTATAAATCTATACCAGGTAAATACAAGTATAAATCTATACCAGGTAAATACAAGTATAAATCTATAACAGGTAAACACATGTATAAATCTATAACAGGTAAACACATGTATAAATCTATACCAGGTAAATACATGCATAAATCTATACCAGGTAAATACATGCATAAATCTATACCAGGTAAATACATGTATAAATCTATACCAGGTAAATACATGCATAAATCTATACCAGGTAAATACATGTATAAATCTATACCAGGTAAATACATGCATAAATCTATACCACGTAAATACATGTATAAATCTATAACAGGTAAACACATGTATAAATCTATAACAGGTAAATACATGCATAAATCTATACCAGGTAAATACATGTATAAATCTATATCAGGTAAATACATGCATAAATCTATACCACGTAAATACATGTATAAATCTATAAGATATATACATGTATAAATCTATACCAGGTAAACACGTGTATAAATCTATACCAGGTAAATACATGCATAAATCTATACCACGTAAATACATGTATAAATCTATAAGATATATACATGTATAAATCTATACCAGGTAAACACGTGTATAAATCTATACCAGGTAAATACATGTATAAATCTATACCAGGTAAATACATGCATAAATCTATACCACGTAAATACATGTATAAATCTATAAGATATATACATGTATAAATCTATACCAGGTAAACACATGTATAAATCTATACCAGGTAAACACATGTATAAATCTATACCAGGTAAATACATGTATAAATCTATAAGATATATACATGTATAAATCTATACCAGGTAAACACATGTATAAATCTATACCAGGTAAATACATGTATATATCTATACCAGGTAAATACATGTATAAATCTATAAGGTATATACATGTATAAATCTATACCAGGTAAACACATGTATAAATCTGTACCAGGTAAATACATGTATAAATCTATAACAGGTAAATACATGTATAAATCTATAACAGGTAAATACATGCATAAATCTATAACAGGTAAATACATGTATAAATCTATAACAGGTAAACACATGTATAAATCTGTACCAGGTAAATACATGTATAAATATATAACAGGTAAATACATGTATAAATCTATAACAGGTAAATACATGTTTGACAAATTCTTCATAGGCACATGCAGGTATACATTTGTATAGGTCTGACGTTTATTTCAGATATTCACCTACATTTTGCAAAATATACACATATACAAGTACCTCAGTACAACACATTAATGATA
Organism: Ostrea denselamellosa; assembly: GCA_024699665.1. Classification (NCBI taxonomy): domain Eukaryota; kingdom Metazoa; phylum Mollusca; class Bivalvia; order Ostreida; family Ostreidae; genus Ostrea; species Ostrea denselamellosa. The sequence continues at coordinate 460,408 of JAMZEH010000034.1, read as the reverse complement.
TGAATGTTTTCAGTACAAATACAAGTAATTTTGTCCCCAAAAAAATTTATTCTAGTTTTGTGCTGAAAATATGATTAAATTCATTAAGCATGCCCTTCACTGATAAACATTTTGACTTGAACTATATGATATTACTCAAGAATTCATCTAGCAAAGGTCTTGCAACTTGAAACCAAAAATACTTCTAGCAATTTCTTTAATTTTGTAATTTTTTTTTCAAGAGTAAATTTTGTTGTTCACAACAAATCTTTAAAAAAAAAAAAAGAAAGAAAAAGAATCACTAAGTACATAAAACACCATAGTATAAATTGAACACAGAAATGGAAATATTTTTGATAATTCAAGAAATTCTGGTCTTCAACAGAACAGGAAAGACCTTTTGTAAAAACCAGCCCCCACTTCTTCTGTTTAAGATTGACTTAAATTTTTTTGATAGCAGGTCAAAACATGGCAGACTTCACATTTCAGATGAATCATCGTAATATATTTTATAGTATCTATTCCTTCTGAATGTTGAAAATTTTACTAGGTATGTCGACATATCAAAAGTTATGATGTAATGCTGCACTTGATATAAATCTACATCACAAGAGAAAGAATGGACATTTATCAGTCAGGTCTCGCACGCTGATGTGTGTGGGAGAGACTGTTTGAAGTAAAGCCACAAAATACATTACTGTTTGCTAAAAAAAAAACTGAACTCGATCCAACAATGCCAAAATCAGCAACATATAAGTGTCTTAACAAATGGAATCTGTTCCATTCTATCAATGCATTTATGAGTGCTATTAAAAATATGTTCAAATATATAAACATAGTATATAATACCCCAACATTTTATGAACAATGAATATTAAAGATATTTCAGTGAACAAATACGGGCACGTATACTGTATACAGGGTAAGTATGGCATGCTGGAAATTTTAGATTTTCTGATGGATGAGGAAAATTTGTCAAAAAGTGAAAATGTCAAAGTTTCTATCCATAAAAATGATACAATTGTGAAATGAAAATGCCCTAAAAAAAATGAAGTGCTAACATTTTAAACAATAAATTTTTAGAGAAATCCATTGAATATTTCCGACACCAGAATTACGCAATATGCAGTAAATATAAGTACCATGCTGAATTGTTACAAACAGTACAGAGGGTTTCCATCATGGATCTGCATATTGTCTTCACATAGAGACATTACATTGTGATACTGCCAAGTCCATCAACCCTCATCACTCACTATATCACACAACCATACATATTCCTGAATATCCCAAACATGCTGTTGCCTTCAGGGGTGGGGGGGTGGGGGGGGGGGGGGGGGGGGGGGGGAGAGACACCTCCTGGCGAGGACAGATTATGACAAGGCATGTCACTGTTGCACAGAACATGGTCTCACACATGAACACTTTGGATTTCTGTTACATCTTATGGCACAGCCACGTACATCATCAACAGCTGGTGGATAAACACATTCTGTATATAACATTCTCTATTGGAATATAAACCAACATTAGGCACATCCATCTGCGACAAACATGTGGTGTCCAAATCAAGTTTGATAATGCAGAAAACATCAGGAGATGGCAACATGGCACACTTTTTTGAGCATGAGACGTAGCACCTTGCACTGATCCTCCAGTTTGTAGCAGCGAGACACTGCATCCTTCTTTCTCTCCTCCATCAGATACAGAGCCTCCATCAAATCAGAATTCTCCTTGTACAGGTCCACAACCAATATATTCCTCTTCTCACAATCAGCATACTACATAAATAATGTTTTATAAAGTATAAATAACGTACTCCAGCCAGCTAGGAGTTCAGTGGTGACATTCGTATTCTATGTTATTGTGTGTGTGTGTTACATTTTATTTTCATCTTATTTATGTAATTAAACATGCAGAAGTGAAATTAATTAATTTAACAGTTTCATTATCAACACATATACATACATGAGCTTTTATTTTTTCAAGCTGTTCATCCAACATTTTTTGAGTGAGCTTGAGTTTTCTTGTCAAGTTTGTCTTCTCATCTTCTAGACCTTGGATTAATTTCTTCTGTTCATCTTCTCTGACTGTGAACATATACAAAAATTATCATTTTATAAACTTTTGACAGTTTAACATTTTAAATACTTAACACACCTTAAAACCATGTGTGTATAATTATCATAAGTCAAAATCTTTATATGCAAGCATTGCAGAAACTTGTCACTAGAAGAGTTTATCTGCATTTCAGCATCATTCAGTTACTTCTGATCTAACTGGATTTAAAAAAAAATGAATGCAATCTTTATTTCACACATAACCCTTCAAATCTTTCCCTATGATTTTCAATTCTTAACCTTTTGACCTCTTACCTCTCAACTTTCGACTTTTCTCATTTTCCTTGTTATCCATAAACTCTTGGAGCTCTCTGAGCTGCCTCTGTTGATCCACTAGATCAATCTGAAGTTTGGTGAAGTTCTCGATGTCGACAGGACTGCCAGGACGACCTCTGATAAACTGGGAATGCTGGGATTGGAACTTTGCCAAGTCAGCAGTAGCATCTTCCAGCTAAGGGAAAGATTAAAAGAGAATAGAAAGTGTCTCTCTAAGCTCCCAAAAATCTGTGTATCAGAACAATTGCAGTCGTGAATTTTTCTCACTGCCGAACACTGCATATGAAATATACCCCTATGTATTATGTATAAAGATGATGGACTCTATACTCCACTCCTGTACATTACACTTCAATCATTTGATTTTTCTTGTGACGTGCCATTTGACTGGTTCATTTGGCTTTCTTAACATTTTTTTATATTGTTAAAACAAAGTTGCTGTTTAGTTAGTCACACTTGGAATAATAATAATATCAAAAGCAGTATACTAAATTAAATTATAAAGAATTTGTATGTGGTTTATAATGCATAAACTGCCCCAACTAACTTTATATCATATCAAATGAGTAAAATTTATTTTCACTCCTTAAATTCAAGTATAATCTAGCAATCATAGTGAGTAGATCAAAGGATCTCATTTTGATTAGATTGAGACGACAAACTACTAGTTTTGAACACACCTATAATTAAAACAGGTGCTCACCATTTGTGTGACTTTCCTTAGTTCCTCTTCCAGTCTTGACTTTTCTAAATGAAGGGCCTGCATCTTCTCCTGAAGAAACATTGAACAGGTGTATACTGTATACAGGGGAAAATTAGCCCCCATTTTATTTTTGCCCTCATCAGTGGGCAAATTTAAAACTGGGCAAAACTGTTTTCTCTCTTATCTCTCGTTTAGCACAACTGTGTCTGAGCAAATTTGAAATGGGGTGAAACAGTCTGCAAGTGTAGAAGGGCGAAATTAACCCTGTATACAGGTTTATATAGGGTCAGGAGACTACACAAGAGTACCAGTCAAAGATTTCTCCAAAAAAAAATCTCAAACTTAAGTTTTCTTTTATTTGAGCAGCCTAAGTCCAAATTTCCATTTTGTCTTATGAAAACATACAATCTTAATTTTGATGAATTAATAGAACTCTCATATTTCACAAGATCATCAACATAATACAGATGTTTAAGATTTATTTCAATAAATCCAAGCCAGATCCCAGACTCTCTCAGACTTGCCTTTAAAACTTTTAAGGTTTGGTATGTGCTAAGGAGGATTGTATGGCAGGTAATTTGTTATGTGATGGCAGTGGTATATAATGATGGGAGTAAAAATACTGGCAGTCATGAGGTCATTTGTACAACATTTAGACAGCATTTAATGGCAGTATCAATTAAAGGTGTTTGTGCTGTTGACATGCTTATGTCATTGTGGTTGCCAATACAGAATTCCTTTTAGTCATTTAGTCTTTGGTAATCTTAAGGTACAGTCACCGGCTACTCACAATCAATAGTCCTGTAAAGTACAAGCACTGATACAAAATCTAATAAAGGCATATACAAATCTTCTATCAGATGGCCACTAAAATTTCAACAGTAGTATTGCTGACTTTCAAAACAAGACATACTGCCCTATTCATCAAAAACTTTATATAACTCTCCATCTGAGCTGATCTATTAGATTTTTAGAGAAAACGATCAGATCACTGACCCGTTCTTTATAGAGGTGATTGGCAGACTCGTCAGTTTCATGGGCATTGAGACTATCCATCTTCTCTGCCAAAATCCTGCTTGATTCATGATTATTGTTGTGTTCAGTCTGCAAAAGTACATCAAAAGTTTTGAATGAAATCTTGAACTGTAATTTTGGTAATTAGTGATTTACTAGATGTGTCAATATGATGTGAATGCCTCCCTGTCTCCCTTTGGCATTCAAGTTCGAAATATTTAAAAGTCCAAGGATGGGTGGAAATGAAACAAAAATAGAATATCATACTAGTACTTTTGTTGGGTTTTTTTAATCAGTTGTGATGGGAATTGAATTACATAATAGTTTAATGGATCACGGAACTGTAAGGTGGACCTTGCAATGAATTATTACTAATTCCTTAATTACTAAGACACTCCAACAATGTACTTTTGTTCATTAATTAATGTCTATGGCAAAAGAGTGATTACTGACTGGGTCATTTTTAGCTCCAAGGGCAGTAACTCCGGTGAAAGTAGGTCAATATACAGGTAAGTGAAACTTGATCTCTTAAGTTATCATTATAAAGGTACACACTAAAAATTTGCTTATCATATCTAAAAAAGGAACATTAGTTCAGAAAACAGTTAATAATTAGAAATATCCACAGTTTAGAAGTACAGTAGATGATAACTTTGGTAAAAATAGGTAAATCAACATGAGAAAATCAAAACATGATCTGTAAGTCATCCCTATAAAGAAATATACCAAATATTATTTCATTATCTACAAGCACTGCAAAACAGTCTGGAAAATAGTGAAATTGTTTTTAAAGTCTAAATGCAATTAACTATAGCTTATTATCTACAAGCACTGCAAAAAAGTTTTCAAAGGCTAAGGGCAGTAACTTTGGCTCATTTTCTACAAGCACAGCAAAAAACAAAAGTCTACACAGAAAGGGTTAACATTACCATGAAAAGGTCAAGATAACTAACAGTATTCAATCTGGCAATTCCCATAGAAAACACAAATCAGAGGGATGGGCAAACATGGACCCTCAGTCATGCCAGAGGTGGGACCAGGCGCCTATGAGGAATAAGCATCCCCTGTCAACCGGTCACACCCGCCATGAGCCTTATATTCCGATCAGGTAAACAAAGCAATGTAGTTTAATAATAAGCAAATTTAAAAGAGCTATTTTGATACAATATGAAAATACTAGATAAAATTTTGAAAAATTTGTTCTAATTACATAGTATTTGTGGCTTGTACAGTCAAGTTTTAAGACTTCAAAAAGCAAATTTAAAAAAATGAAATAGAATCAGTATTGCCAATATTGTATTATCATGGATGAATTATTTTCCATGATGAAACTTGAGAGTAAGAATTCAACAAATCAAGTTTTCTTTGAACTGTTAAAGAAAGTCGGCTACATAATGTGGCAGGGGATCAGGCAGCTAATTGTTTGGAATACTAATACATCATCCTATGCATGTATTTGTGATATCCAAATACCAGTAGCAATTTGAGGTTTGGCAAAATTATCCTGTAGCTACAATAAGTATGTGGTCATACTCCAAGCAACAGATTGAAGAGGGGATCCATGGCACAATGAACAGAGTCATGGAGTAGCACTAGAAACATCTTACCATGGGGTCACCCAACCAATACTTCATCCCACTTTGCATCATGAACATATTAACTTTACAGGTAAAATTAATGTAATATGTAGTCATGGAGTAGCACTATAAACATCTGACCACAGGGTTTAAGAACACTTGCTACAAACAAATCAAACTTCTCTGTTTCTGGACAAAATATGAATTGAACTGAATTAAGTCAAGTTGATCAAATTATTAGTGTTTACTGGGTACTTGTTTTCAGAGCTTTCCCATATAGAGACACTCTGTAATCACCTGAAATCTTTTCACACAGTGATTAAATGACTTGCTACTGAGGTAAACATGTAAACAAGTATCAAGAAATGGTCTACAGTAAGAAAACTTTCAAAAATCCCTGGATTTTACCAACAAAAAAAAATAAAAAAAATTAAAGATTGGAACTCTTCAAAAGGAGGTACAAAATTATATCTACAGACAGACAGACACACTGAATTTTATCTAGGGGGGATGAAATACCTACAAGTATACTCTCCTCATTGAACTACTTGATATATACTCACTTTCATAACATGGTACTTAAAAATAGCAGAACTGAGACAGTGAATGTACATAATTATACATGTATATGATATTCTAATCAAATCAAAGTACTGACAGTACTGATAGAAATCTCCAGAAAAAAATGGCATGAAATTTAAAGATCTAGTGTTTTATTTATTTTGCCTGATGCTAGATTACAGAGATGGCTACTGGGATATAAAAAAAAACTATAAAAAACAACAGATTAAAAATGGATACAGAATCAAGTACACATATATATTGTAGATTCCATATTTTATGCGAGTACTTATATCAGAACATGATTCATAGATGTCAAATTGCGAGAACATGAATTCATGAATGGCCTATTGATCAGAATTTTTACATGTAATTCAGCAATATAAGAATAAATGTAATTTTACTTCATGAGTGGTGCTTCTCACTAAGTTATAAATAATAATAAATTCCTCACACATATTTAGGAATCTACAGTATCAGTCTTTTATTAGGTTGACTATTGTTTGTAACATGAGTTGTTTGTAGCACGAGAGTAGCATGTATTGTTTATAGCATAAGCTGTTTGCAGCATGGGAGTAGCATTAATTGTTTACAGCATGAGGGTGGTATTAGCTATTTACAGCATGATAGTAGTATTACCTGTTTACAACATGAGCATTAGCTGTTTCAGTATGAGAGTAGCATTTCCTGTTTACAGCATGAGAGTAGCAATAGCCATTGCTTGACTATTATGATATGCCATCATGAGAGCTTGAGCACTAATGGAATCTATGTGTTGTGGAAATGAATGGAAATTCAAGAGACTGGCTTATGATCATATGATAAGATCTGAATGCTACAATACGGGATGATATGTGATGGAGGGTACCTTCTGTTTGGCTAGCTTATCAACTTTATCGTCCACACGAGTCAGTTTGTGCTGTGCTGCTGACAGTGTGTCCTCAAGGAATGCGTTCCGTTCTTGTATTTTGTCAATCACATGCTTCAGTGCACAGGAGTGAGAAAAAGTGACGTTAGAATCGAATGGTAAAACATCCAATAATTGCAGAGGGGGAATGTTTCTCTTTTCACTCAGAATATCAATTATCTCTCATAATTCTAAGGAATTCCTTTTTCTATCTAATTCATTCTATAAACCCTCCTCCCTAACTAATTTGCTTTATTTATAAACTTGATACCTGTGCATGAGCTGGTATGACTGTATTCTGTAACTTTTGCAGTTCATACTTCAGTTTATTTGTTTCATCAAGAAGAGACTTGTTTTCCTCCTCTAAACGAATAATCCTCTCCTTTGAGGAGAAAACAATGTAGATTATTAGAGAGCATCTGCCTAGTCTATTCATGAAGCATACAGAGAATAATTATGAACATTCATCTTTTTTGTAAACTCTCTGTGTTATCTTTACCTGTGAATCAGAATTTTTGCCCACTTCTTTCTGCATCTCACATAATTCCTTTTGCATTTTTTCTACAGATTTCTCTAAGAGCTTCTTTTCTCTATTTACAGCATCTAATGTTGCCTTTATACAACACAAGGTGTTTCATTAGAAAAGCATGCAACAATTTTTAATGCACTCCATAATATATTTTATGTGAATGACATGTAAATAATGATTAAACACACCAGAGTACAATAACACATCGGTTTGAGAAAAACGAGTAAGAAAAACAGATCAAACTCTGAAATATGTATTACATGTTATAGTTACACTGTTGGTAAATGGTATAACAGCACATCATTAAATAGAAAATCAAACACTCATTTTCAGCTACAGTACTGTAAATGATTGAGTGACTACTTGTGAAAATTTAATTTTTGTGATAATTTCTGTTACTTGTGTTTAGTAGTACAATATCATCACTTGTTTTTGTATTTCATAAATAAAAATATCTGTGATCTTGTAGCTGAAAATGAACTGTAATAACAGATATAAGGGATTTTTTGAAACACATGATCTCAAAACTTGAACACAACACACATGTATTTCTACATCACACTACCCATACCTTCTGTTTTCCTGCTTCCTTTGATGTCTGTACCAGTTCAGCCTTCACTGCTTTCACAGCACTTGCTTTCTCTTCATCAATCTCTGAAATCCTTGTTTCCATGGCAAGTTTTGTCATCTGTAGGGCCTTCTGGAGTTCAGACTGAGCTTTCTCTGCCTGAAATATACAAGAGATACCGAATATATACTTGCATAAAAGTCATTATAGATATACCATATATATATACTCACCATATATATAGTTGAATCCCATGGGGATCCAGGTTAGTTTAGGACCTCAGTACCCCTTGCTTGTCATAAGAGGTGACTAAAGGAGAAGTTTCTATGGATGAGACTGCTTAGTATAGCAGAGAAAGGTCCTTTGGATGAGACTGCTTAGTATAGCACAATAAAGATCCCTCCCTGTTCAAAGGCCATAAGCACCACGCATAGCTTACGGCCCTTCACTAGCAATGGTGACGTCTTCATATGAGTTAAAAATTCTCAAGAGGGTCGTTAAACGATATACAACCAACCGTCATATATATACTCGCAAATAAGTAATTTCTTGGAGTAAAGTCTATGTCTGACTTACATACACATACTACTGCCAGAAATTTTTATGTTGGTCATTGTCAAACAATTAAAGCCGCTGACCAAAACTACAATCCAATTTATAAGACAAAATAAAAATTTATCCAAAACAATGGTCTGAGACTGAGATCAAGTTACACATGGGTTGATTTATATGCAAGTATATATCAATATCGTATCAATCACAACATATGTATTATATTTCTTCGATTTGTCCTCTCACAATGATGAAATAAAAACGTGGAAAACATCAGATTCATGGGGTGATTCTCACTAGAAATCAAAATTCTCAAATTTATTTTTCAATATTTAACAGTCTTGGAGTGTAAGCACCTATATTTTTATGTTCTTGCAAATTCATCAAATATAGGAATTTACAATCTATTACAACCATAGCAGTATGCACCTTAATATGGAGCCCATTGAAATAATAAATAATTTTTATAGAATTCCTGATATTTCATACCCATAAACATTGAAACTATGGTCTCAGGTATTTAAATACAGTAAAACACAGTTGTAGCAAACCTCCAGGACCAGCAAAAATTAGTTCATTATAACTAAACTTCATTATACAGTAAAACACGATTATAATGAACCTCCAGAGCTAGTGAAAACTAAACTTCATTAAAGCTAAATTTTCCTTATTTTCTTCTCATTGGGAAATACATATCACTTTGCAATAAGAGTAAATTTGTTAATCATAGCATGTTTTACTTTATTAGAGATTACAAATGTTATAATCATGTTTTACTGTATTATAGATAACAAATGTTATAATCATGTTTTACTGTATTATAGATAACTGTTATAATCATGTTTTACTGTATTATAGATAACTGTTATAATCATGTTTTACTGTATTAGAGATGACTGTTATAATCATGTTTTACTGTATTATAGATAACTGTTATAATCATGTTTTACTGTATTATAGATAACTGTTATAATCATGTTTTACTGTATTAGAGATTACAAATGTTATAATCATGTTTTACTGTATTATAGATAACTGTTATAATCATGGTTTACTATGTAACAGATAACAACTGTTATAATCATGTTTTAAAGTATTAAAGTTTTACTACTGTTTGTTATAAGAGATTATAATATTAAAAGTTTACAACTTTTTTTTATAAGAAATTGGAGTATCAGAAGTTAACGACTGTTCTGGGCTGTACACACCAGTATTTTGTCCTTCTGTAGGGCTGTAATGGTCCTGTTGAGTTCCTCAACCTTTTTGGTTGTTTTGGACTCCTTTTTGAACTCTTTGTTCACGGCATCGAGTTCCTGTTGTAACACGTTCACCTGCTGCATCAGCTGTTTCCTCTCCTGGTCATAAGTTTCTTGCAACTTCTCTATCTGTTTCACATACTCATCCTAGAAAACAAATATCAGTCACCCAACAAACCACCAAACATCTGCTTCTATGAAGTCGTGGTCAAACAATTAAAGAAATAAACAAATTTGCAAGACAGAAAATTATAAAAATCTTTAATATCCAAGAGTAAAATTGCATACTCTAGTACTAAATGACCATCTACATGTAGAATATGAACGCAGAATATGAATGTTACAGACTCTGAACTGAATTGAGATGAATGTTATATAACAAATACAAAGCAAATCATTCATTTCATTTACAGTCCACAACAACATTAGTAATAATGTTGATTTCACAATGCACCTGTATGATTCCATGATTTGCCTGATGTTCTTATGAACTAATGAATGAATGTGAAGCACTGAAACATGCACCACACACTTAATATTTCACCTGTTTTGCCATTCTTCTTTGTCTTTCTTTGTGTCTCTATAGTAAATGCATTTGGTGTAAAAACAAAATCTAAATTTCAAAGGCACACAAGTCAAATCCAGTGACATGACCTTTGAACTTTGAACCTTACCTGTAGTTCCTCTCTGATGGCACATGCTAGCTCCTCCTCTAGTCCTACCCTCTCTTCTTCAAACTTCCTTGATAGAGCCTCTCTTTCAGATTCCATCTTGTCCTCTAGGTTGTGAAGTTGTTGCCGAAGAAACTGCACCTGTTCCTCGTATTTTTTCACTAGTTCCTCTTTTTCCCTCTCAAATCCTCTATCTGTAAAAATTTGGGTCAAAGTCAAACAGACTGAATTTTTAATGACAAGGTTCTAATGTTCATTAGGGCTGGGTATTGTCTGGAAATTCTGTATTGTGATATATATTGCAATATTTTGTTTTTTCAATAAGAATTGAAACAATTTTTTTCTTATTCAGTAAGAAAATATATGCCCATCATCAGTCGCATACCTCCACAATCACTTGACTTTATACTAAATAGGTGTTTCAGCAATGTTATCCAAGGTTAAAATATTGATATAATTGATAAATAGATAGTATTAGCTGATTGCAAATCTACTTCATCAGGAGTCTATTTGCACTTTACAATTATCATGCAATGTGATTATTTTCTAATTAATAACTTGAGCATATCCCCTAAATTTTTAACACATTTATATGACACAGTAGGTAGATCCGAATAAAAAGTCTTTGTCTTTCTGGAGTACATGCCAATATTTTAAAAGCTTTTGTTTTATTTTTCAAATTCCAAGGTTAAATTTGGTGACAAAAACAAGATATATATACCCTGGTTATTTTTGTTTTTTGGGGTTTTTTTTTGGGGGGGGGGGGGGGGGTTGGCTTTTATTTGCATCTGATAAAAGCGTGGCTCAATTAACGTTACATCGTCGGAAACCTACAATTGATTACGCGTCACTCCTCTCTCCATCACCCGTGGGGTCGTGATTCCTTCTAACTCAGTCTCATGAATATTTTAAAAATATCATCCAATCAAAGTAATCTTTTAGTAGTGGAACTCTTCTGTTTTTGAAGGTAGTATTACCCTAATTTTGCAATCAAAACAATATGGCTGCTAAAAAGGAGCTGAAAGCGTCTTTTTGATTGGACAAATAACTCACGGTTTCCCATGAGCCATCAATCAATTTTGTTTTCATGAAAATGAGCTGGTAGGAATCAATGGCTCCATGGGTGATGGAGAGAGGACCGACGCGTAATTAACTGTGGGTTTCTGACGATGTTGTAGTTATTAAATACCACTTGTATGTTTTGGTTGATTTCATTATCACTATAGCCCCCTCATTAGAAGGTTTGTATTGAATTCTTTAAAAATTTCTTGAAGTTGGTACATCTCCATCACTTGTTTTTCTCATATGGTGTCACCTTTAATAAATCCCTTAAACACAGAAAGATTATGTGCATTTCAAATATTGGAGTGCATTTGTAGGTTCAATGTCAGGATGCATTTAGCCTCGAATCGCTTTACACCATAACACCACAGTGTCCAATAAGTAATATTTGTTCAAAGTTGACAATATACAATTCAAGCAGCTGGTGAGTAGAATTGACTATAGTGAATAAATCATATGTATACTATAGTGAATAAATCATATGTATCTTCTTCTCCATGAAATATAATTAAGCCATCGCCACAGCAATGCTCATGGTTCATTATGCGACTTTATATTAGGAATTCCGAGTTCATAACTTACTTTCGAGCCCCAGCATTTTTTGGAATATTGATACTGAAAAATATTTCTCTATACACTATTTTTTGGTCAATGAATCACAATACACATCAATATCAGTGTAGCACCCTAATGTTCATCTATCTAAAAAGTCCAATTAATACTTTCAAAATTTCAGAGACATTTCTGACAGGATATGTAGAAATTTTACCCATTTGACTTTTCTGATGGGCAAAAGCTTTTTCCATGGACAGTCTCTCTTTCTGAAGATCTCTCATCATTGACTCCTTCTGTGCATCCATGATGTCCCCCTTGTGTTTATCCAGAAGCTCATAAAAGTCATCCCTAAGTTTTCCTTTCAAGGCCATTTCTCCCTACAATTTGATGAAGCACACTTAAGTTCTTCATTTTTGTTAAGTGAGCTATTAAACATATATATATTTTTGATTACATATAAAAACAAATAAAAACTGCAATTCACAAGTTTCGGATACATCCAAGTTAATTCCCTTTGGAGAACTCTCATTCATAGGAAGACTCGAAACAATTTGCTTACATGTGGGAGTGAAACAAATATTTATCACTGCATAAGTGAATGTGCTTAGTAAGTTTCTCATATGTAGTTTCAGAACCCGAATTCAACTGATACACAAACTAAGTAAGTGATTAGTATTCAGGGTGTAATTAAATACATGGAATTCTTATTATATCACATTACTATGTTGGTTGTACATAACATAACCAGGATATGACATTGTTTTTCTTTCCACTTTAGTAGAACATTTCTTTTGATAGTATTTTGTATTCCTACATTTGCATATTCAAAGAGAAGCTGCTTTTAATATACTTTATCATCTTCCTCATTGACCTTAGGTCCACTTTGTCCCACTTAGGCATTCAAAGTTCCACTAAATGCACCTTCCACACAGAAGAGCTCTCATTTTGAAACTGGCATATTCTTCTCCTACCCCTCCCCATTCTATTTGCCACCTGGACAATCTGTCAGATTTTGTGGATTCAAATTGAAATGAGTGACTGGGGAACCATGAAACAAAATCCCTGGATGAATATTTCACAGTAGTTATAGCATTAACGGAAAATCTAAGTTTGCATTTACAGCATTAACAGGGAATCAAACAGTCTGTATTTACAGTATTAACAGGGAATCAAACAGTCTGTATTTACAGCATTAACAGGGAATCAAACAGTCTGTATTTACAGTATTAACAGGGAATCTAACAGTCTGTATTTACAGTATTAACAGGGAATCTAACAGTCTGTATTTACAGTATTAATAGGGAATCAAACAGTCTGTATTTACAGCATTAACAGGGAATCTAACAGTCTGTATTTACAGTATTAATAGGGAATCAAACAGTCTGTATTTACAGTATTAACAGGGAATCTAACAGTCTGTATTTACAGTATTAATAGGGAATCAAACAGTCTGTATTTACAGTATTAACAGGGAATCAAACAGTCTGTATTTACAGTATTAACAGGGAATCTAACAGTCTGTATTTACAGCATTAACAGGGAATCTAACAGTCTGTATTTACAGTATTAATAGGGAATCAAACAGTCTGTATTTACAGTATTAACAGGGAATCTAACAGTCTGTATTTACAGTATTAATAGGGAATCAAACAGTCTGTATTTACAGCATTAACAGGGAATCTAACAGTCTGTATTTACAGTATTAACAGGGAATCAAACAGTCTATATTTACAGCATTAACAGGGAATCTAAGTTTGTATTTGCAGTATTAACTGGGAATCTAAGTGTATTTACAGCATTAACAGGAAATCTAACAGTCTGTATTTACAGAATTAATAGGGAACCTTAGTCTGTATATACTTCATTAATAGGAAATTTAAAACTATATTTACAGCATTAACAGTTAATCTAACACTATATATACAGAATTAGCAGTAAATTTAACACTGTATTTACATCATTACCAGTAAATTTGATACTCTCTATTTACATAATCAATACGGAATCTAACACTCTATATGTACATAATTATCAGGGAATATAACACTCTGTATTTTCATCATTAACTAGGAATTTAACACTGTATATACAGTATTAACAGTGAATTTAAACACTCCATATTTAAAGTATTAACAGGGAATTTCACACTCTGTATATACATCATTAACAGGAAATCTAACATTGTATTTACATCATTAAGTAAATCTAACACTGTATTTGTAGCAATGACAATGAATTTAACACTCCATATTTACAGCATTAACAGTGATTTTAATGGTTTGTATATACAGCATTAACAGGAAATTTAACTCTGTGTAGCTAAACTTGTAACCCAACTGATACTTCACTTACCTGTACAAAGATATTCTCAAAATCTTGCAAGTCTCTCCTGTATTCATTTTCTTGTTTCTGGAGTTCTTTTTCAAAATTGTCCTTGATTTTTAACTTTTCTACTTCAAACTGTCGAGACATGTCCTCTATTTTCATAGATAATTGCACCTTTTCCTTCTCCAAAACTTTTATTGCACCTTCAGTACCCACTAATGTGGACTCGAGCTCTTCTTTGAGATCACTCTGTTCTTGCTCATACTGAGCCACGAGTTCCTCCTTCTGGAAGAATAACTGTTCCCGCAAGTCATTTCGTTCTTGCACTAATTTCTGAATTTCCTCCAGTGAGCAGGCTAGTTTATTTTCTAAGTCCTCATCTTTTTTATTTTCACTTTCCATCTGCAAGACCTGGGCCTGTAGTTCTCTCTTATATTCATTTTGTAAGCTGAAAACATTATCATATATTAAATGATTCCATTAAATTCTGTATGTCATGCAGCATATCCCTGAAGCTCTGCCAGTTTGATGCTACTTACCTGTCAATGATTTCTTGTTTTTCCTTTCGGAACTCCTCTTCCATGGCTTTTTGTGCAGAGGAATATTTCTTATTGGATTCCTCTAGTCTGGTCTGGAAGTCAGTCTGAAGTTTATTCTCGTTTTCCTTCAGAAGCTTGTCCTAATGTTCATAAAGAAGACATGCTGATTCAGACACCGTTTATGCATAATCCTTTAAACACAATTCAAACTGATCATGCAAAGGACTGTAGGTAGTCAGGGATAACAGTCGTCCTTGTTAAAATGACTCATAATCTCAATATATACATAATTTACCTATAGATATATACATAAGAGGGAAAAAAAGGGAACAAAATTTTTTGTCTCTTTTATGTTCCAAACTTTTAACTATTTCTCAAAGAGATGACAGAAAATACAAATTTTGTTCAACTTCATAACATTGTTTATCCATAAATGATAAACTTTGTATTACATGTGTCATATTTGTTGGTTTTTCATGCAAGGTTATGTAACTCTATACACCAAGGTAGATCTGCTCCTAGGCATTATATCCATCAAGCAAATGCACTATGGGTCAACTTCCTCTTCCATTTTTGATCAATCATCAAGCAATTATAGACCGTAAGTTTGCCCCAAATCCATCTCCATGAATTTCTTTCTCAGTAGCATTAATTTCTATATTTTATAACAAGATGGTATTGAAGCACATGATTAATATTCACTCAATGTTTTCCAATCACAAAATAAAAATTTGAATCATTCACTGAAATCATATAATTTTCTTAACATTATATAACAACATCATAATCAGTCATATTATCAATACAGTTTATTTCAAAAGCGTAAGTTATTTTACATACACATATTATTTTTTTAAAATAACTCATTTTTGTTTGTTTGTTTTTTTTCTTATACAGTCATTGATTTCATCTGAAATCTTCAGTGTTTTTTTATTTCCCACCAATACACATTGCTCTCTGCGATTCCATGATGTGAAAAAAAAAAAGATGCAGATTACAGTAAACGGTTGTGGTGCACGAATGTAATAGGTGTATACCCGTAATATGTTACTTTGAAATGTTATTAACATTTTTGGGTGACATTTTTATTGACAGTGAACAATTTTCTGTGCTCTTCATTTAAGACTTTGAACGCATTCCCCAGATTTGAGCAAGCTTTTAAATAAAATAAACAGATGTTTTCATTTTGGTGCACTGGTGAAAATCTGTGAAGTGAGGTGGGTTGACACAAAATAACATAAACAAGTTAACTAAAATAAACCTGTTTGAGTTATTTATGAAGGAAAGAGTACCACACAGTAATTGATGAAGGACAGAGCAAAGAGAGGTAACTCAATGTAACAAAAAATGACTTGGTCTTCTTTTTCTAACGTGTTTGCATTATACCCCTGACTGGTGACCAAAGCAGATTTCTACAGATACATGAAATCTACAATATGTTGGCCCATCTTATTACACAATTAGATTTTCATTATATCATATGATATCTGGGGCAGTAACAGGGAATGTTCTATAAACCCTCCTGACCTGCTCCTCCTTCAGTTTCTGCCGTAGTTCCTCCTTTTCCACCTGAAATTTTTCCTCCAGCTGTAAGATCTCGTTCCTGTGATTTTGTTCGAGGTCCTTCTTCTCGCGTTCATTATGGATCTTCAGATCTGTCATTTCCTTCTTAAGAATCTCTATGTAATCTCTATCACTCTGTATGCTGCTTACACCTGTAACACATACTCTACGCTAATAATTCCGATTTTACATGATGCTGAAATACTGAGCCCAGCGTGTCCATTGTTTTGAAGATCATTAAAATGCACCTGTGACTCTCTTATTCATTTCAAGGTTTGATCAGTTAGGTAACACATACCGTGAGAGGATATTTAAAGAGATATAAATTTCATTTTTAAAAATACGATAGGGTATGAATTGTGATACTTCACACTGGCATACTTCATACAGAACATTAGCACTTCATGAAAAGCATGCAGGCATGATTCATGTTGATGTTCATACCTTCATGTATTTTCAAAATGAAATCTACTTTTTATTCTATTTTTTTTCTGTCGGAATTCCCAGTCATTAAAAATAGACAAACAATATTATCAAGATTCATACACACATTGAAGAAATGGCTATCATTACAATTTATAAAGATATCAAAGGCAAAAATGACGGAAATGTAAATATTTATTTATCAACATTTAGCTTCCTGTAAACTGATTTGTTGTACATTTAATGAAATCATTCACTTAAACAATAAACTGCTTTCTTTGTTGTTTTATTGAGTGATGGAGGTAGCTAGCATTGCAGAAAAAAATTCATAACCCACGTTACCAGGGTATGCAGATTTTTCTGTATTGACAGCGACCTTCATCACTCAATAAAACAACAGAGAAAGACATTTTCTTGCTTATATTTATATCTCTAAGTAATTTTTAAAAATATGAATTAGACTGACATACTAAATTATCGTATTTTTTACCATTTCATTACTTAAACAGAACAGCCAAGACAACCTTTGACCTTGTCAATGCTACGTATATGGTAACAATTACGTGGACTTGTAGTACGAAAAAAACAGACCGAACTAGTTAGCAACAAGCATGTATTCAGTGTCAAAGATGAAGCAATGTCAATTTCAAAAGAAATATAGGAGAAAAGATTCAGTGAATGTAAATATAATGTAATATCAATCAGCTGAGAACATCCAATCTGCATATATTGACATACTGAATAAAGGGTATTTTCTGCGGATGAAAAATTTTGTGATCCAATCCTTAATAGGTAGCAAATCATATTCTGCAGTTTAATATTTCTACAGTTGCATTGTACCTATCTATCTATCTATCTATATATCTATATATATATATATATATATATATATATATATATATTATATATTATATATATATATATATATATTATTTGTAAATGTAATTTTTGTAGGTTTTTCCTATCTACAAAAATGTACTCTTTGATAGTAAATTCGAGTCCAAGTACTATAATTGCCAGTGGTGCAGTTATTTATAATCACTATTTCTTTTGTGTAACTTTACTTTTTTTGTCTACTTCAAACTTTTCATAAATATTATTAAGCCATTTATTCGGAAAAATAATATTAAGCCATTTATTCGGAAAAATAATATTAAGCCATTTATTCGGAAAAATAATATTAAGCCATTTATTCAGAAAAATAATATCAAGCCATTTATTTGGAAAAATAATGCAGTCAATTTCGAATTCAGACCCGGGGCAGCACACTTGCTAAGTGAATGCACTATCCATTATGTCACTGCAGTTCTTCCTATATATAAAGTTAAACTAAAATTTATGACGAACAAATATAACCATTGTAGAAAAAAACTGTTCAGAAACTTAATTAACACAAACACAGTGAATTGTCATCCATTTTAGATGGCTATGCTCCAACAGAGTATCATATTAAATCAATACCACATCATACTCCCATCACTCAACATTGGAAGTACATTCAGAGTGATTGCCCTTTGATTCATTATTATTATTATTATTATTATTATTATATTCACTTATATAGCACAAAATTATGTATAGTTTCCATGCACTTTACAGAAGTTGTCCTAATGAAGATGAAACACTTATAAAAAAGAACTGTTAAGAATAAAATTGACAAATTATTACTAAAATAGCGATTCGCAAAAACATAGATTTACACTTTGAAAAAAAAAAGGAAAGCCAGCGTAATAATACCAATAATGATTCTGATTTGCACGCACTATGCCTTAACAGTAGTCAGGATATGAACACTGGTGCACTTGCTTCTGGCTCATGCACGATGAGTCAAACAATGACAACTATTTCAGGACAGTACCTGCAAATCACAGCACTGTTATTTCTACGTAATGGATCTTGAGTCTAGAAAAAGAAAACCGGGAACTACAATGTTGTGTGGGTACTGAAATTTGTAATGTTTTTGTGTGTGTACTGAAATTTGTAATGTTTTTGTGTGTGTACTAAAATTTGTAATGTTTTTGTGTGTGTACTGAAATTTGTAATGTTTTTGTGTGTGTACTAAAATTTGTAATGTTTGTGTGTGTGTACTGAAATTTGTAATGTTTGTGTGTGTGTACTGAAATTTGTAATGTTTTTGTGTGCCTACTAAAATTGGCAATGTGTTTGTGTGTACTGAAATTTGTAATGTTTTTGTGTGTGTGTACTGAAATTTGCAATGTTTTTGTGTGTGTACTAAAATTTGTAATGTTTGTGTGTGTGTACTGAAATTTATAATGTTTTTGTGTGTGTACTGAAATTTACAATGTTTTTGTGTGTGTACTGAAATTTGCAATGTTTTTGTGTGCCTACTAAAATTTGTAATGTTTGTGTGCCTACTAAAATTTGTAATGTTTGTGTGTGTACCGAAATTTGTAATGTTTGTGTGTGTACTGAAATTTGTAATGTTTTTGTGGGTGTACTGAAATTTGCAATGTTTTTGTGTGCCTACTGAAATTTGCAATGTTTTTGTGGGTGTACTAAAATTTATAATGTTTGTGTGTGTGTACTGAAATTTGCAATGTTTTTGTGTGTGTACTGAAATTTGTAATGTTTTTGTGTGTGTACTGAAATTTGCAATGTTTTTGTGTGTGTACTGAAATTTGTAATGTTTGTGTGTGTACTGAAATTTGTAATGTTTTTAAGTGTTGTACTCACTACAGGTGTCGTCGTCATCAGCAGGGGCCAGGGGGAGACGTCTTCTGACCCTCCCGGGGTGGTTAGGAATGTAAAGTCCTTCATCCTCAGAGTTCTCTGTTCACCAGGGAAAAACACTCTTATTTCATGTCATCAACAAATCAGTCTGATTGTGTATAGAGTATAATTAACAAATTTCTTTATTTTCAGCATTTTTTTTTAAAGTTTTGCACTTGTAAATGAATGTGCTTTATAGTGTTACTTGTGCAGAATTCCAGTGAGAACTTTTGCAGTATAAAATTCTATAAAATAATTTGTGCAAAATTTACATATTATAGTCACATCAAAGAATAAGAATATATGAATAGGTCCTCAAATGCATGATTATATCCTCAATCTACTCTTAACACAGTAAGCAGAATGAAGAGCTTAAAAACAGTTATATATACTATGTATAGCTTTGAATTTTAGGTCTTTGCGAGATGTTAAAAATATGTGTATATAATACAGTTCAACAACTGTATATACTGACCCATGAGAAAGAACAAAGTTCAAAGTTCACAAAAGCAAGTTCACAAAAGCAAGTGCAGAAATGGACAGTACGTATTATATATATTTCTATGTACATGACATGAATTTCGTAAAAATGGTGTATACTGGTAAGAAATAAACAGTGAGAGGTGTTTTCTGCATATACATACAATGTACAAGGAAAAGAAAGCCACACTCTCTGAGGTTTCTGTTAGTCCACATTAAAGGTGGATGACAGCTGACCTAGGAGGAAACATTTTACCTGAGGACACAGAGGAGCGGACTCCTCGCTTGGTTTTAACATAGTCAGACAAGAATGACCCCTCCCTGATGGGAATACGTGACCCAAAATTGTGGGTCTGGCTGCCCAAGTGCTCACTTTTATTGCGGGAGTTCATCTGTTGCTGAAGTTCCAATACTTGAGCTGTCAGCTCATCATTCATGTCCTTGAGTTTCTGGAAGAGCAAAATAATGATGAGATACATAGATCACCAAAAAAAAAAAAATACAGTTTCATTTTCAAATATTAATTATCACACAGACTATCTTAATTTTTCTTGTTTTATTCTTCACGTGAGAACATGGGTCTTTACCTGATTTTCTGAGGTAGTTCTGGTCAGTTTCTCTTGATGTGATCGCTGTTGTTCTGGTGTCATTAAGTCCGAGGCCTCATACTCCTCCCACTGAAGTATAAAGAACCGTACACATAATATACAACACTGTACACATAATATACAACACTGTACACATAATATACAACACTGTACATATAATATACAAAATTGTACACATAATATACAAAACTTTATACATAATATACAACACTGTACACATAATATACAACACTGTACATGTAATATATAAAAGTGTAATCATTATATACAAAACTGTACACATAATATACGACACCATACACATAATATACAAAACTGTAAATATAATATACAAAACTGTACATGTAATATATAAAAGTGTAATCATTATATACAAAACTGTACACATAAATATACAAAACTGTACACATAATATACAACACTGTACACATAATATACAAAACTGTAAATATAATATACAAAACTGTAATCATTATATACAAAACTGTACACACAACATACAAAACTGTACACATGATATACAACACTGTACACATAATATACAAAACTGTACATATAATATACAAAACTGTACACATAATATACAAAACTGTACACATAATATACAACACTGTACACATAATATACAACACTACACATAATATACAAAACTGTATACATAACATACAACACTGTACACATAATATACAACACTGTACACATAATATACAACACTGTACACATAATATACAACATTGTACACATAATATACAAAACTGTATACATAACATACAACACTGTACACATAATATACAACACTGTACACATAATATACAACACTGTACACATAATATACAACACTGTACACATAATATACAAAACTGTAAATATAATATACAAAACTGTAATCATTATATACAAAACTGTACACACAACATACAAAACTGTACACATGATATACAACACTGTACACATAATATACAACACTGTACACATAATATACAACACTGTACACATAATATACAACACTGTACACATAATATACAAAACTGTAAATATAATATACAAAACTGTAATCATTATATACAAAACTGTACACACAACATACAAAACTGTACACATGATATACAACACTGTACACATAATATACAAAACTGTACATATAATATACAAAACTGTACACATAATATACAAAACTGTACACATAATATACAACACTGTACACATAATATACAAAATTGTACACATAACATACAACACTGTACACATAATATACAAAATTGTACACATAACATACAAAACTGTACATACAATATACAAAACTGTACACATAATATACAACACTACACATAATATACAAAACTGTATACATAACATACAACACTGTACACATAATATACAACACTGTACACATAATATACAACACTGTACACATAATATACAACATTGTACACATAATATACAACACTGTACACATAATATACAACACTGTACACATAATATACAAAATTGTACATATAATATACAACATTGTACACATAATATACAAAATTGGATACATAATATATAAAACCGTACATATAATATACAAGACCATATACAGTATAGATGTCCAGTTATTTAAAGAAAGAAAACTTTTGAGAAGAAAAGTTCTAACATTACCTTTTGTTGTAGTTCTATCACTCTCTCAAAGTCTTTCTGTAACTTTGTGTTTAGCTTTTCACTCTCAGCTAACTTCTCATTTGTCTCCAACAACTCTCTTTCCATCTTCTCCATATCCTGAAAATCATTTATAGAGGGACTATAACACAGCATCACAGAAAGAAATCAAATTCACAAATCTTCTGTCAAAATATATTTCTGATGGCTCAATCCCTCCCATACAAATGTATATGTGTACATAAAACTGATCAACACTTCATGCTAAATGTTCCATGCTGCCTGCCCCCTGTACTATGATACAATCCTACATATTCATCATACAGACTCTTATACGAGAGTTTAGTGAACCATGAATAAACAAACTTTGAAAGGACTGCATCCTATTTTCAGTATTCTCCTAGTATTAGATAAACTTATTTTGTCACCAAATGGTGCTTTGAACCAGGAATGGTTCAAAATGGCCCAATGGTTTCAGAGAAATTAAAAATAAAAAACATTGACCAGTGAATAAATAACACTGGGTAAATACTGGACAAACCTGGTTCAGAAAATTTACTAGATCCTGATCTAAAGATCCATCCTTTATGCCTAAACTGATGTATAATACTGTAAATATTCCATCCTGTTCACCTCTTGAATTCTGACTCAACCAAAGCTGAATTAATTTTACAATTACTTCTAACTAGCCATTAGTCTGGGTTTCCACAATTTCTTTGTGACTATTCCTCACACTGAGTTTTCAGTAATGACCTTCTGACTATTCCTCACACTGAGTTTTCAGTAATTACCTTCTGACTATTCCTCACACTGAGTTTTCAGTAATTATCTTCTGACTATTCCTCACACTGAGTTTTCAGTAAGTACCTTCTGACTATTCCTCACACTGAGTTTTGAGTTTTCAGTAAGTACCTTCTGACTATTCCTCACACTGAGTTTTCAGTAATTACCTTCTGACTATTCCTCACACTGAGTTTTCAGTAATTATCTTCTGACTATTCCTCACACTGAGTTTTCAGTAATTATCTTCTGACTATTCCTCACAATGAGTTTTCAGTAATTATCTTCTGACTATTCCTCACACTGAGTTTTCAGTAATGACCTTCTGACTATTCCTCACACTGAGTTTTCAGTAATTACCTTCTGACTATTCCTCACACTGAGTTTTCAGTAATTATCTTCTGACTATTCCTCACACTGAGTTTTCAGTAATGACCTTCTGACTATTCCTCACACTGAGTTTTCAGTAATGACCTTCTGACTATTCCTCACACTGAGTTTTCAGTAATTATCTTCTGACTATTCCTCACACTGAGTTTTCAGTAATTACCTTCTGACTATTCCTCACACTGAGTTTTCAGTAATTATCTTCTGACTATTCCTCACACTGAGTTTTCAGTAATTATCTTCGGACTATTCCTCACAATGAGTTTTCAGTAATTATCTTCTGACTATTCCTCACACTGAGTTTTCAGTAATTATCTTCTGACTATTCCTCACACTGAGTTTTCAGTAATTATCTTCTGACTATTCCTCACAATGAGTTTTCAGTAATTATCTTCTAACTATTCCTCACACTGAGTTTTCAGTAATTACCTTCTGACTATTCCTCACACTGAGTTTTCAGTAATTACCTTCTGACTAGCCATTAGCCTGAGCTTTAATGTTTTCTCCTCCTCTTCAATTTTCTCTTTCTCCGAGTCCAGGCGGTTCTTCAGGGAGTTGACCTGACCCCTCTCCTGTTCTAACTCGGACTGTAGGCCCTTCAACTGCTCTTGGTACTTCTTCTCTATTGAGCTACATCCAAAAGACGTAATTTATCATTTCGTTTTCCATTTGTGAACCATATGACAAGGCAGTTAAAGGAAGAACCCTATAATTTTGGTGAATAATTTATACTTAAAGTTCATTTTGCTGCTACACTCTTCCCTTATAAAGAAAATATAAACTGAAATTTTTCTTTGAGAACTTCCTAAAAACACCTTACCTTTTTAAAGAGGAAAGTCCTTAAAAATCATGAAAATAAATATGATGCTATCACAAACTGCAGCACATTTCTATCATCAAAGATTATATTGATACTGAATATAACCCAGAATTATCCTTAAATTTCTTAAAGACTTTTACACAGCAAGTCAGCTTATCCTTCTTAGCATAAAAATGCAAATATTGACAAATCAATGACAAGCCCTTCTTACCCCAGGTACACTTAGCTATACATGGTCATACACAGAAGATATCTGATTGTGTACACTTCAGATTGTTTACTTTTGACAGTTTTGTTTATAATCATTTTGACTTCCCCTCATAAAAGAATGGATGGGAGATGTCAGTTATTGTTGAAAATAATGTCAGATTTAAACCCCAATGTAGATAAAGCTGATATATAAAGCTGAAAATGCTGAATTAAATCTTTACAGTGTGTTGGTGATTTAGAATGAACAATTACACGGTCAGTAGCACAAGTAATGGAATTAAAGTTTATTCTGAAAAATAACAAGATTTAAATGCATTCCATTTACTATACCCTGATAAAGATCAATTTCATATACACATCGATTCAATTGCCTCTCTGCATATACTACAAACATGCCTCATCTCGAACCAACAGCATTAATGGCAGATAGTAGTTGACTGTGAATTTGTCAGCTGGGGGTAGTTGTAATTATGAATAATGTTTGTTACTACAGTGTTTTGGTTTATGAATTTACATTACTTGTATTACACAGATTGGTGAAATTCTCATATTACAACCTTCCCAACTGTCCCTCCTGGACTACCACATAACATCTCATTACACATAGCATCTCATAAAATATAGAGTACCAGTGGTATACTGCTACACCCACTACAAGTTACTAGAGGGGGGGGGGGGGGGGGTATCTAGTGATCTGCAGTTTTTATTGAATGCGCTGAAACACCAGGTCTAGTTTCTTTCCATATTCATGCAGAGGAGGAAATGCAATAAGCACCATAGCCCAAAAAATGAATGAAGTGTGTGGCATCTAAACCTTCACATATCTACATGATTTTTACATTCATTAGGAATAACATTAAGCTGGGGGGAGGTGTTGAATGCTTCAGTCGAAATCCCACTGTACTTACTAATAAGTATCTTTGATTTGAATCAAAATTTTCCTGAATGTGTTATAAGTAATGAGCATATTTTTTTTAAAATAAGAATCTCATTGGTACACGTTTTGATGAATGTGAATTGGTGATCAACTCTGGTCAAATTCTCTCAAGAGTTTTACCTCAGTCTCTTCTCTGTTGACTGCTCGATTTGTAGGTGGCGCTCATCCACTTCTTTTGCCAGAAGTGCATTACGAGAGTTGGCCTCTGTGAGGTCTTGTTTAAGTTTGTCAGTAGCCCACACTTGCTGTTCTAAAGAGGATCTTAAAAAAACGTACAAAAGTTATCTCTCTTTGTCCATGTTGAAGTAAAAATTAGGCCTGTATTATGAGATACCCACTTTAGGTGGATGATTTCCTGCTGACAAGAAGCAAATGCCGCCAGGTAAATTGCATTCTCTTCGTCCGCTGCCATCATTTCTTGTTCCAGAAGATAGGAAAGGTCAGCAAGATTTATTCTTGTCACAAGGTCAAAACCCAAGGCCTGCAATACAAAATCGTAGCCTGCAGACTGTGCTACCTATCACAGAGATTCCTACTTTGCCACTATATAGAGAATGCTATTAGCTATCATTATTATGAATCATAATATAGGATATCAAAGCTGATAACCTTCACTTAATTCTTTATAACATATTTAGCATCTTACACAACAGTATAAAGTTTATAAACAAAAGTCTAATTATTCTGACCAACATGCTTATAACTTGTGACAAATTCACACTTATTTCTATATACACACAGTCTATGATACAGTAAAACACACTTATAACAAACATGCTTATAACAAACTGTTATGCTGGTCAACAACTGAGACTTTATCACACAATGTGTTATCATGTAGAACATAAGATCATATTTATATATACATAGGAATAGGACATTTTGAAGTGTAGTGCTGAAGTCATGATATTTCAATGTCAGAAAACACAGTATTGTGTCTAAACTTAACTTTTTTTGGATGTACATAACTAATGTATTTAGAAGAAAAAACAACAACGATGATTGGTTCTGAATGAGCCAACACTAATGTAATCATCAGGTTTGTGACCATTTAGGATTTGTTTTTACGATTCTTACGTAATCAAATCAAATGGAACAAGAGGCCCATGGGCCGCTATTCTCACCTCAGTCATCTTGGTCCTATTTTAAATGATTTTTTACCCTCCTTATTCCTATGAAAAAAAATTTTGACCCCATATTATGACCCCACCCCTAGTCTCATGGGGTCATGACTTAACTGAATTTGAATCCACACAACATAGGGATGCTTCAATGTCAATATTACCAAGGCCTTGGTGTTCTGAGAAGATTTTTTAAAGATTTTTCCCTTATATTCATGATATGAAAAATTTAATCCCCAATTTTAGCCCTATCCTCAATTTTCATAATTTAAAAAAAAAATGAATACAACTTGTGAATGTTTGCATATCAAAATTATTTAGTGTGGCTCTGCTACTCTTGTAAAGAATTTTTTAAAATTTCCTACATATTTTCAAGTAAAACTTTGAATCCTTGTTATAGCCCCATCTTAGTCCCAAGTGTTTGATCAATATGAATCTCCACTACACTGGAATGCTTGCATATTAATATAACTAATCATGGCCAGTTGTTCTTTGAAATATTTCTTGAATATATATCCCCTGTACAATATATATCTCTATAAAATGTATATCCTCTGTAAAATTTGGATCCCCTAATGTGGCCGCACCCTACCCCCTGAGACCATTATTCAAAAAATATGGATGACTGTATACTAAGTACAGCCTTGTTGATCTTGAGAAAAAGATTTTCAAATTTTCTCCCCATATTGTTCCATGTAAAACACTGAATCCATATTATGGCCCAAAGCTACCCCTGGGCATTAATCTGATCTAATTTGAATCTGCAAAACCCTAGGCTTGTGAAGATGTGCCATTTTGAAAAGAAATTTTTTTTAACATAACCAGAGGGTGCTTACATATTAATATGCTAAAACATGGCCTCGCTGTTCTTGACAATTACATATTATCCTATATCATATTATATCAAACATTCAGTTGTAAAACATTGATCTCCTATTGTGGCCCCATCCTATCCATTGGTGCCATGATTTGAACAATTTAGAATTTGCCCCATGTCAGGAAGGTTTCATGGTTTCTTTTTTTCTAGCCCAGTGGTTTTTGAAATGATTTTCAAATAACCCCACCCTATTTTGCCCTTTTCTTGAATATCTCCCCTTGGAAATGAATATGACCCTTCATTCACAGAATGTTAAATCCCCTTTACCCAAGAATGCTCTGTGCCAATGAAATTAGCCCAGTAGTTCTAGAAAAAGAAGGAAACTAAATCTAAGTTCACATACTACACACACCAGTATCTAGGTGATCCGAAAAACTCATTTGAGGTTATAGCTCAGGTGAACTAAAAGCTCTAACAAAATTCAGTTGATTAGCACAAGGAACAGTTTTGCATCTTTTGTCGTTCATTTATATTCCTTTCTAGTTACTGTGTCAATCTTTCCAAAATTATCTTTGTTAAAGAATGTCAATACAAATGTATTTTCAATCTCTATAATTTATAAATGTCTTTGTTTGTTTTTTATTTATAGTCGCCTGAGCAATTTTTCAGCTATCCGGCGACTGTCACTATTACCGGTGACGGGGCTGCAAATTTAGACCTATGCTTAGCACTAATGGCTTTTAGCAGTGAGGGTTCTTTTACGTGCCACACCTGCTGCGACACGGGACCTCCGTTTATAAGGTCCCATCCGAAAGACCTGTGACTCTCACTTCGTAATGCCGAGCTCTTGGCGAAGGAGCAGTCACTACCTATTTTAACGTCTTAGGTTTGACGCGGCCGGCCCGAGCGGGGCTCGAACTCACGACCTTCCGTTCACGAGGCGAGAGCTCTACCACTGAGCCACCGTGATCGGTTTTATAAATGTCAAACCTGAGGATGAAATTTTACAGTGCTGCTATAATCACACAACATTGAATACACCTATAAATCGGATCAATTTCATTTCAATGAGCCCATTAAATCATGACTATAATTAAACACTTTCTGGTTTTGTTTTTTTTTTGTTTTTTTTGTGGTGGTTTTTTTGTTTGTTTTTTTTTTGTTTGTTTTTTGTTGTTGTTTTTTTTGTTTTTGTTTTTTTTTTTTACTTTCATTCACTGTTATTACTTACAAGAAGGATATCAGCACCATTCATAATATTGTACTTTTCCCATAAATCAATTATTCCATCAGGCATTGCAAATCTACGAAAAGAAAATTAACATAAACAAAATAATTCAACCAAGACTGATAATGCACATCAAGTAACACTAATCTGTCTTTATCATAAAAAAAAATTTTCTTGACTGATAGGTCACATGACAAGATTCAATGAACCAATATATCCATTGTTTCTAGGTTGTTTTGTTTTTTTAACTTACAACATTTGAAATTTAAATGAAGGTTATAATGTTATCTGTAATTAACTTCTGATTTAATTTATTAGCTGTGGTATCTCTTAATGTTTCTGAACTAAATTGTCATATTTATTGAAAGTGAAATAAATCATTGCCAAATAAAAATTTATGACCACAAATTTTCAAAGATCTTCATTCAGTGCATGCACCCCAAAAAAGACTGTAAGTACCCTGTGTGCTCATCATCTAAGACTGTAAAGAGTCCAGATGAGCCGCTACCACTGATCAGAGATGGGGTGGACCTTTCCTCAGCACCTGCAGCCAAGACACGAAACTTTTTCTGGGCAGAGTGAGTTCTTGGCGTCAGAGAGCGTGGCGTTCCAACACGACTCCGAGACTGACTGGCACCTCCATTGTTGTGTTGAAACACACCGCTGACAAAGTCCTCAAAACTGATGTGTCCATCACCATCCGTGTCCAGCCTGTCAAACAACTGCTGCAGTTCCTGTTGTCATCATGTAATTACAATCAGTTTCCACTTCCAAGTCTTTATAACGTTAAACTATATGAAATTCACAACTTCTCTCTCAAACATAATTGAATAAAATTTCCATTTTCAATTTTCATTTTAATAATTTTTCAAACGCCCTAAGCATGGTCAAAACTAATAAAGGCTCTATATTGTGGTTTAAGAAAATAGGACTCTCTAATTAAAGACATTGATTATCACTAACATTTTTGTTCATTTCCATGCCAATATGGTCACAGACTTGGCCCAGCTCTTGAGCCGTGATGTAGCCGCTGAGGCCCACATTTAGTGTCTTCCAGATGTTGCGTAGATATTCCTCATGACCACTCATTTCCTGTGCTTGCTCCAATTCCGACATGTTTAAATTCATTTGTCCTACAATATGTGTGAATGTGTGAAAAAATGAACATAACAAACAGTGACCAATCTTTTAACTCCCATAATGAATACAAAACTATGAGAAAGACAAACACGGACCCCTGGACAGAGGTGGGATCAAATCCCTAGGAGGAGTAAGTATTCCCTGTTGACTAATCACCGTGAGCCCTATATCTTAATCAGGTATACAGAGTAATCTATAGTCAAAATCAGTAAATCAAATAATGGCCTAACATTTGGTATAAAACTATTACCCAATGACAGGTTGTATTGCTAAATTGGATCATTATAACAATCATAAAATTTATGAAATGCTTATAAACTAACCATACACAAAACAAACTCTTGTATATCGAATCAATTGACAGACATAAACACCATATGTGATAATGGAATATTGCTACATAAATATGCGAACTTGACAACCGAGAAGCTAAAATAATCCCTTTTGTCTTCAAGTTGTTAGATTACTGTTAACATCTATGTTCAATAAAATATCTAAGTACAAAGCAGATGTGGAAGACTCTGTGGTGTCTTTTATTTTGAGTTGACTGGAATAAGACGCTTCCAATTAATGATGTGCAAATCCACATTCCATTCCTGAAGGGTCGTAACTTAAGGTTCATAACTTAAGAGCTGTTCACGTTTTCCATCATCACAATTACCCTTTATGGCTGTTTATTCCCGAGTAAAACATCTTCCAAACATATCTTTATTATCTATCAATATGACTAAGGAACAAAAGTGGAGGAAAATATATTGTTTGCTTTTATTTTCATTACATTTTATTTTCATCTTATATCATTCTATTTCATTATCCGTTTTTTTATTACTGTATATACTATGGTATATAAGGAACATAGAGACATTTACTAAGTCTCTTACTTGTAGGAGTTTTAAAACAGGGGAGAAGGTGTGTACTTATTATATGACCTAGAAGCTATTGAAATTTGACCTTTATGAAACATTGTGACAAAATGATAAATTTAAATAAAGTATACATCTACCTGCCTCAAAACAAAAAAAAATTTCTAAAGTCTTTGACTTTTCCTAAAACTTGTGAAATTAACATCTTTATATCCTAAAATTCAAAACAGAAATATGGGAATCTATAAAAGAGGAAATTGTTTTGAAATTTCTATCATTAATTCTACTTAAATATCCTCCACAAAATAATATAGTTCTTTTCATTGATATTTATATAATGCAATTCAGTTATAATTTTGAATTTTGAAATCACACGGGAAGGAGTACAAATTATATCAATATTTGTGCATTTCATAGTTCACACCTTGATGAAAGAATATTTCTCAAAGCTAAGTGACTTGTGTTTACAAGGTCCAAGGTTATTCTTCGTGGCTTAAAAAAGTACTTTGATGATAACGCAATTAGTATATGGGACCCATCTACATGCAGGTCAATTAAAATTTAAAAGTAATTGACTATGTATCACCATTCACTAGGACAAGTATTTCAGGGTTATAATTACGATTAAATTAATTCTTTTTAATTAAACTACACTTCCTGATGGCCTATTAATTGATTAGGTTATTCTGATCTTTTGCTGCAGTTTAAAGACAGTGGGCACAGAATGTGAATGAATTTGATTTAATGAGCAGCATATTTCGCTTCTTTACTTCAAGTGAGAACCTTCATTTTCGATTGGAATTTCATTAAACCATATATACTGTGTTGTGTCTGACATATTATGTTTTACATTCTCCCTCACTTCGTTCATCCTAATTAAAAATAATTAAATGCTGATTTCCATAAAATAAGAAACTCATGTTATCAGCAGGATAGCAGCTTGCTAGCACTTTATTCTTTACAAACATAAACACATCAGATTTTTCAATTAAAGAAAACAAAATCTGTTCATATACATTCTATTTGATATTATGATCACTGTCCGCCATACATTTTTAGTACATTTATCTGTACTTATCTAATGCCGCCCAAAGGCATATTCGCCTATTTATATGCCTTAATCACGTGACCAAGACAAAAAGCCCATTCGAACCTAACTAAGAGCCATAAATAATATACAAACTTTGGTACATGAATAATTCTCCAGTTCTGGCACAGGTAAAGAGCTTTAATTTACTCTGAATGAGAGGACCGATTATATGTCATTAACACCAGCTTTTATCATAACACAACGTAACGAAAAGCCATCAATGCACAACTCTAAATGAAAAATTTTAATTCAACCAACTCTTCATTGTAAATAGAAAGTTCTGTAGTTTAAAAATTTCAAACTCCAGTATTAAATCCACATAATTTTGAGAGGATGAAATCCAAAAATTAAAAAAGTAATGTGATTAACAGACAAATTTCTCTATATAACTGAGTAAATTAAACTACTTGTAATTACATTTTGCATGATACTGGTCCTTTGGCCTAATGCATTAATTAATTATCAATTTTACAATTAACATTTACCTAACATTCTTATGTGACTTTAAAACAAGACAAGTGCATTTGGTTCAATAAATGGTTCTACAGTTAAAAATTATGCTGTAATCTTTGAGCACATACAAACTTTCTATTTAATTCAAATATTTGAAAAATATAAAAGCAACTTTTTACTTACTTTTTAAAAATGTTAATTCATAATTAACAACACCTGTTACAATCAATCAAAACAAACTTTCCTCAAAATGATGAAATTGGAGACCAAATTTATGTTTTTTGTAAGTAAAATTAATATAATTTACCATATAGAATGTAATTTTATTCCCATGATTTCTCAGTGAAGTCCAAAACAGTGGGGGGAAATTTATTTATTTAGAGTTAAATAAGGAGAGGTCATATATTTTCAACATTGGAACATCATAGAAAATTTACGAGTCCCTCATTTCATTTTTTTCTTTCTTTTTTTTTTCTTCTTTTTTTTTTTTAAGGAATTTATTTTGTTTTTATTACAACTAAGCCAAAAAATATATATCAACCCATGAATCCATTTTCTTTTTTTTTTTTTAATCGAGTGTTATTGCATTGTTGGTCAACTACTTGTATATTTTTTTTATGGAGAGAGAGGTGGCTTCTAAATGCGATGAATTAGCTGACACAAGGCCACAGAACAACATGGCGTCTTTTAAGTGACATTTATTAAAATTGTTGTGTAAATGCTAAACATATGGTGTGTTGTGTCACCCAATGGAGGATGCCATTTGAATATGAAACTTCTTGTTTACATTTTGGGGACTTTTACATCCCAGCACAATAAATTAACAATGCTATTTAAAATTCAAATTACTTTTAATTTAAAAGTTCTTTATTCATGGCTTTATATATTGTGACATAAGTCATTTTGTCCATTCAAAACACATTCATAAACTTGAAAGGCGCATGTACATTTTGTTTATTTTTAAGTTTGAAAAAAAAATTCCAGACCTCTAAATGCACTTAAAATTTTGAAAATATTTGTTCCTGTTGGTGCAGTTTTGTGACATCAATGTAAATTGAACACTTCCTAAATCCTGGCTTAATGAGACAGAAGTATAAATGGGTATAAATAAAGTGGATGTTTTCAAAATAAGAATGATTATCAATTTAAATATCTTTTCACTCCAGAGTTGATGAAATTTTATTTGTATGAATTATAGAATCCATGTACTTTTAAAAAGAAAATTGTTTGTTGAATTCTGAAATATGACATGTATGTTGTAGCTGATATTGTTCCAATTTTATATTAAGTATTACAAGCACAGATCTTGGTACTTAAACTGAACTCCTCCCTCTGACATTGGTTATATATATACACACTAAATGTTAATGTTAGACCCTAGTATAGACTGGAACCTGGAATCCCATTCCCAACCCCCTTTGGGGAATAAAAACCTGTCATGTATTGACATACTAAGCAAGATTAAGCTTGACTTCTTTTATCTACGTTTACCTTAAATCTTTCAGGTATCAGCAACTCACATACACAACTCTTTCTCCATATCATACTGGATAACTCACAAAAAACTATTTCTCAATATCATATTTGATATATGTTCAATATGTAATGTGTATTGTA
The DNA here is from genome assembly GCA_024699665.1 of Ostrea denselamellosa. Classification (NCBI taxonomy): domain Eukaryota; kingdom Metazoa; phylum Mollusca; class Bivalvia; order Ostreida; family Ostreidae; genus Ostrea; species Ostrea denselamellosa. The sequence goes on along the minus strand of JAMZEH010000034.1, from coordinate 426,309 downwards.
CCACAGTGCAATAATGCTTTGCACAATTTCGTGGATGATGATACTCTTGAATAGCTTTATTCAATACCTTTCCAATGGGATAAACATGAGCCTTCACACACAAAGTTTTAAACTTATAGTCATTTTAATAGAGCCAGTCATTGACCACTGTTGTAAAAATGGTTGGGACACGGGTTGAGAATATTGAAGAAGAGCTTATATCAAAGTTTGCTCAAAACTCAGTCATTCGGTAATGTAGATTTTTACTAAATTGGGGGAAGTTTATGGATCTGATAAGGTATCTTATGAGGCAGTTCATAGGTGGAGAAAGAAATTCTGACTGGCACAGAGTCCGTCAAATATGCAGCAAAATCTGGCCAACCTGTGACTGTAACAGGCAAGGCAAATGTCTGAAAAGTCAGGGAAATAATTGAAAGTGATGGCAGGTACATGACATACTGCCAAAGCTGCTGGTATATCGCTATCGTGGGTGCATTTCATTTTGAAGCATATTTTGAAAGTACAAAAGATTTCTGCCAGATGGATACCGCATATATTGACAGATTGGACACCGCATATATTGACAGGTTGGATACTGCATATATTGACAGATTGGATACCGCATATATTGACAGATTGGATACCGCATATATTGACAGATTGGATACCACATATATTGACAGGTTGGATACTGCATATATTGACAGATTGGATACCGCATATATTGACAGATTGGACACCGCATATATTGACAGATTGGATACTGCATATATTGACAGATTGGATACTGCATATATTGACAGACTGGATACCGCATATATTGACAGATTGGATACCGCATATATTGACAGATTGGATACCACATATATTGACAGATTGGACACCACATATATTGACAGATTGGATACCACATATATTGACAGATTGGACACCGCATATATTGACAGATTGGACACCACATATATTGACAGATGACCAAAAACAGGTATGAGTACAAACAATTGCTCAAAATGTTTCCCAAATTCAATCAAAGACAATTTGCAAACATTGTTACTGGTGACTAAACATGGGTTCACTATTTCGAACCAGTAAGAAAAATTGGAAACAAAATATGGCTAACTAAACATGAGAGAAGGCCTGTAGTTGCCAAAAGAACCATAAGCACAAAGAAGGTTCTTTATTGCATATTCTTCTCATGTGATAGAATAGCTGTACAAATTCCAGTGCCAAAGAGTAAAAATGTTACAGGTCTGTATTACTGAGATGTTATACTTAAAAAGCTCAAGAAATATTATCATAAACAATGCCCTGTGTCAGGATTTAGGCATGTTTGTGTAATTCATGATAATGCTCCATGAGATACATCTGAGCTTGTGACGCAATTTTTGAAGTTGGAGAAAGTTACCGTCTTGCCACACCCACCATACTCTCCAGATCTAGCCCCATGCAACTTTTTCCTTTTTCTAAATTAAAAAAGTTCTTATCTGGTCGTCATTACAAGTCTCAACAAGCCCTTGGTTCAGCCATCAGTAAGTGTTTCAAATGTCTACAGAGTACCATGACACATTTCAGAAATGGATTCAGAGATTTAAATCATGTATTCAATACTTTGATGGGCTGCAATGTTCATTTCACTATTTGAGTCGAATGTTTTGACATATCGTACAATACACATTACATATCGAACAGCCCTCGTATCAACATTTTCAAAACGCAAACATACACATCTCTTTCTCAATATCTTACTTTCAGATATCAACATCAATTTCTATAAGTCACACACAAAGCTCTTTCTCTATATCCTACTTTTTGATACCAAATTTCAAAACCTCACATGCATATGTCTTACTTTTAGATATGATTTCCATCATTTAAACAAACAATTCTTTCTGAATACCTTACTTTCAGATATCAACATTTCAAATACACATACATAAAACTATTTTTCAAAATCTTACCTGTCATATATCAACATTTCAATCCCTCTTACACACAACTCTTTCTTGATATCTTACATTCAGATATTAATATTTCAACATCTCTTACACACAACTCTTTCTTGATATCTTACATTCAGATGTTAATATTTCAACATCTCAAATACACAACTCTTTCTCTGCAAATCTTCCTTCCTTATTATCATACACTGTAGAGCCACTTACAAACTCATCTACATATTGCTTAAAAACTTACATCAAGTACAATACCAGTGGCTATGAATCAACAATACTGAGCTTATATGTGAACATTTCCGTGTCTACAGCACTGATTTTACCTTCCTTCATTCCTTTCTTTAATAAGTTTGATCTCCAGATCTGAACATCTGCCTCACTCATAAAATTTTGCAGCAAGGAAGATGTCTCTTCTATAACTTGCTATCCATCTCACAAATTGTCACTTATTTTGTCTTTGTATCTTGCCAGCTGTCTCATGCATTCCTTCCTTACATCTATAAATCTCTCTCCTCTATAAACAAACACAACTTTCCCCAAATCTTACCTTCAGCTTCAAACATCTCTTTTTCCATCTCTCCATCTGACTCATCCTCCCTTTCTTCCTCTCCCCTCTGAGAGTCCTTCCCTCCTGAGTCTTCATTATCCTAAAATACAACATATCAAATTTCTATAAATCATTTTGAAGGTTTTTTTTATATTACTTCCAAGTTGGCATATCATCATGTCAATTTGTGTCCATGAGTATCACAATAACTTCATATATTGATCAGAATAGGTAAACCTATTCAGGTTTTGTCAGCAAGCAATATGACACCGCAGTCTGTTTGATCAATTAAAGTGCATACAGACTCTGAACAAATGTTCAATCTCGGGGTCTGTTTGATTATTTCAATCTGTATTACTGAAATGAAATTATTTCAAAATGTCAACTGAAATGAGACAAATCACATTCAGTGATATCGTTATACTTACATCAGACAATGCCGCTAGATTTAGCTGTGCAATGTGAAAGTTCTGTTTAATCATAATCCAAGTATCACATTAAACATAAACATCCATTTTTTTTCTCCTGTCTTGAATGGGGAATAAAACTTCACAGAAATCCTTAAATATTTTACACTGAATGGAGTCAAATTATATACACACAATATCGGTCCCGGACGGTTAACTACATAATGGTTTCAGAAGAGTTCCACAAGTAGTAATCAACTTTGTTTATCAACAGAAAACACGGTCTTTCTTCTTGTCACTTTAATATCTTTAAAACCCCTCACCAAAATTTCAAACTTGAAGATATGAATTTCAACAACTTAAATGGCATTCGTCATACTAATATATGCTGGTGATAGAGCAATACTTTAAACACATCATGCTCCCGTCAGTCCGAACTTAGAACTTTAAACACCTCCAAAACTAAAGAATTGAGTTTCTGTCATCCAACGGTATCCAGGATTATTTTAACTGTGCATTAACAGTTCTACAGTACAAAAACAACTATTCAATACACAGAAAACACAGCTGAACATTTGAAGTACCAACTAATGGTAGTTTCCCACCAAAGTATATTGCAGAGTGGCAAAACAGACCCCCAAATGTAAAAATCACAAAGAAACAAGGACAGAACTAATTCCAAAGAAAACACATCTTCAAGCAAATTTGCTTATCTATTGTTTGTCATATCAGGTAAAACTCAAAACATTTAAATCTCTGTGGCTGATGATTTCGGGTGTTCACAGATTCACATACCCCAGTTGTCAATGCTATTCTTTTTCCTGACTAAATTTCCTATCACTGTAGAGTCTAGAGAGTGCAATTTTAAATGGTTAAAGGATTAATAAATTCCCAAATTTTATTATGACCAATGAACCCTATAGACATACAAATCCTGCACAAGGGGTGCCAATTTCATGTCCAAGAGCCAATAGTTAAACAGCTGTCCAATACATGCTAGCTAGTAAATAACAGCATGGATTAGATGAAGGAAATTTAATTGTATTGATTTGACATAGCTTTTAAATGATTTTCTTCTTTATGAAATCAATATTTTTTCTTTATATCACCCTCAATAATACCTAGATAAAGAGCAAATGATTTAAGCTGTTGTGGAATTGAAATTCCAATGAGAGATTGATCATTATGGTGACATTCTTTATAGAGCTAATATATGCACATACTGGTAATAAAATATATCACCAATTTATTTCACAATGTCCCGTCCTTGTTCATACAATATGGAAATTCATGTCCTCATTTTTACCTGAGCATTACAAATTTTTTTGTAATAGTAGGACCATGTATTGAATGTTGTTGCATAACTTTAAACCAAAGCTATATTATATACCATAATGTAACACTATCACAATGATAACAATACATTTATATAACTATTAGTGTTTCATTTAAAACTACATATGACCAACAAATATAAAACCAGCATGGCCTCAATACTGATTAGAAAGCAGTTCTGTATTTGGTTAATCAAGTTTTTACTTTTTATTGCTTGTTTCAAATGCCTTTAAGAATAGTTCACTCATATTGAAACATCACAATAAATTTACATCTCTGCTAGGTGCTCTAAAATTGAGGCCTCTATAATGTGCCAACACCTGCTGTGACACGGGACCTCCATTCATCTGAAATTCCAAGGACTCTCACTTCTAAATGTAGAGCAATCACTACATGTACCTAGTTTTTCGTCTTAGGTTTGACATGGCTATGGCTTGAGCAAGACTCAAACTCCCAAACTTCTGGTCAAACTCTGTAATCACGGAGTTACTGTGACCAGTTAACAGAGATCAACATTCACTTCAGAACATCAAGGACCACACCATCATAATGGCGGACTAATCCTTTTGAAACCTGAATGAAAGTATGAAGATCAGCAATACATGAATGTTCCTTTTAAATCTAGTCGCCTAGCTGGGTAGCTCTGTAGCTTTATGTTTTAGCTGATCATGTATGGAGTCTAGCAGGGGTTTTCATTTCTTTTTCCAGATTACCTTCCATTAAAACTGCATTTTTTAACAAATTCGGTAAATTTAGAAGTTTTCAATTTCAAAATATTATTGTTTATCTGACACTTTCCATTCATATTAGATTTCTGTGGTGCGGTGTTTCTCCTTTACTAACATCTACGTAGATATTGACAGATATGTGACACTTGGTGATAATTCACTACTGTCTTACTGAATCGTTAAACAAAAAACAAAGACTGAACCTGATTCATATATAAATATCATGTACAGGAATGTTGGGGAGTTTGGAATACAAATTCCTGCAAAGTCAGAGACACAGACTGTCATTAAATACAGTAGAAAATGACCTGAACAGTGGCACACGGTGTGTAAGAATGAGACAGTAAAGTGTATGCAGTCACTAAGGACAGTCAATGAAGCAAATGGTTTTATGTTGGTATCAAGTTCTAGGGTGATGACAGACTTTATGGATCGAATACTCTGACAATCCCTGGAGACAGAATTATAACTGTGATGGAGATTGAATAGCTGAGCCACTTTTATGAGGAACACATTCACAACAGCTTACTTGAATTCCAAACATTTATTCTATAACATATTCAACAAAAAGCAATGGACAAAAAAAGTTCTGACCCAAAATAGATAAAATAACAATAGTGTTTCCTTGACGAAAACTAAGGAAGAGGAAATGAGCATCCTCTTTTTGGTATTTCACCTTTCTCTGGTTCTTTGGCATACCAGATCACAGATTTGTCTCCCCCTAGTTCCTCTTTATTGTACTGCTCTCTTATATCCTGTAACAGATATCTTGTCATATAGCCACACTCCTCACTTGTAATGGTAAATTCCTCGTTAAATTTGGATTTTGGAATAATTATAAACTGCCCTTTAGAGTTAGCATTGTTCTCAATAAAACAAAACCTTTCCATTAAAAGTTGCACAACTCTAAATTGGCTAACTTCATCAATAAAGTCAGGTCCCTGTCTCTGAATTTTCATCCAAAAAGATTTGTTGAAATGTTCATAGAGAATAAAATCTATTCGACTAAAATCATAATATGTCTGAAATTCATGTTCTGTTGGTACAATGTCATGAAGCTTGTGTTTTCCCACATTGCTGCTATGGTGTAAAATATCCTTAAATGTCCAACACATCATGCGTTTTAGCAAAATTAACGATTCCATGAAGTAATCGGCATTCATGACAAGAAAGAATTGACTGTCTAATTCATGGATATATTGCGTAATAGCAGTGTCATTCAAGGAAATATCCCTACGACCAGCTGGAAATCCCAGGGGCATACCTAGACAATGGGCCATTAAATTTTGAACAACAGAAAATCCATTAGGAAAGCAGAATCTCCAGGCCCGTTTATCCGGTCCTTTATAAATATCATCATATTTTCGGATGTTCTGAACATATTCACTGAAATTGACTGGCGGTTCTACAACAAAACCAAGACTGAAATATGAAAATGAGGAAGTCAGTCGGTGCCACGGATCTCGTACGATGGTAATGTACAGAGTGTTATTGGGCATCATTTTTGCCATTCTAGTATGATTATAAATTGCATGCTCCATTAAAATGTTAAAAGGCCTTTTAGAGGGTCGATAATCAAGATCCTCAATCAAGAAAGGCCATCCTAGATAAATATTGTTCTTCACCGGAACAACAAAATTTAAATCCCGCACGAGACCAAACCTTCTAATTATAGTTCCCATGGTTTCAGTCGCACATTTCATGCACTTAATAAACACAAAATTGTTCTTTTCTGTACAAAACTGCTCTCTATCCATATTCCCATGAATGTCATGCAATTTTCTATTTTCATTTGGACTAGAACATTCCAGGATTATAAATGAAACATTAAAAATGTATATAAAAATTGAAAAGAAAATCACAAGAACCATGAAGTATTTCATTTGTTTTCTCCACAAAAGCACTGTCATCTTCCTCATTGTACAGCCTTAGAACTCAAAGTATTTCTTATATATGTTAACCTATCTAATTCTTTGTCACCAACTGCATCCTGTATTTAAGGCACTGAATATTAAATAACAGTTGCTGCACTTTCTGGTGCACATATAGCGTTGTCTTTGTCTTGATGAAATATAGTCAGATATCAAGCCATTCCTAGTTCACTTCTTTCCATTCATAGATGAACATCAATCTGTCATTGGCAACATATTTTCTTTAAAAGAAGAGACAAAATTCAGGCAACTTTACATCTATATACATCTCAATTATGACTGTTCCAAATCTGTTAAGGTCCCATCCATTTGCCATAAATTAATATGCATGTTTTCTTTAGACCACAACTACACAATACACATCCTATAAAAAGCCCTATAGAAAAGTTTGTCATTTTTATTTGCAACGTGTCACAGAAGTTTTATCTATTTTTCTGTACCGTCTTCAGGCATCAGCGGAGTTTGCATTGATCCAGTACTATGTCTATGCTACCGCACACCTCTAATCCCAGCGGCAGACATCAAAGCCTCACTGTCAGTGTTACGTAAAATTCCTTAGAAATACACAAACGAAATTCATCCCCCATATTCTGATTGCAGATTATAATTGATGGACACAAGGTATATCTTATAGACTGTATCAGAGCTGTCATTTATAGACAATCATCTCCATTGACTTATTGCAACTGTTGACCTAAATTAAAATTCATGTATATAATTAATTATCTAATGACTCTGAAATATAAAGATCATATTAATTTTAAAAATATTGTTTCAAGTATGTGGCCATGGTTCATAACAAATTCCAAATTAGAACACTATGAATTAAAAAAAATACACTACTAAAGAAACAGTTTAATAGAAATAGTCCTTGAATTGCCATAGAGATATGAATGTCATCAGTAAAAGTTCAATCAGCTGTTTCCAGGGAGACCTGACAATATGCTGAATGATTGTCACTCTAGTTTTAACAAAAAAAATAAAAAACACAATATTTACCTACCTACCCTTCCTTGAACTGAAATAGCCTAGTTTATAGATTTCTAAAAGATTGGTTCCTAGTCATTCACTACGGTCACAGTATTGTATAAGGTTGAACTATGAATAATGAACAAATGAAAATTCTGTGGCTTACTGTCAGAGTTACGACATTCTAAAACAGTGACATAATTTTTCGCACTGAGAACAAACAACTTGCTGGTAATTTAGACCTTAAAAAAAAATGTTTATTTTCCCTTTGCCTAAATAGGTAGGATATGGGTAGACTTAAGTGAGGAAATGTTCTTTTGCTTTGTTTTTATAGACATTCTCAATAAAATTCAAAAATGCATAAAATATTGACCTTATTTTCCATTTTGAACAACACAGCAAAATGCACTGTCTCAAAACTATCACTTGGATGTTCAATGAAGATAAAAACACTAACTTCCTAATACATTTTTGAGACAGTGCATTTTGCTATGTTAGTCAAAATGGGAAACTATTTGTGACAAATGGATGCATGTGACTGTTTACATCAACTGTATACGATTTATCACTTTCTATCAGTTTCAAATAATTCAATGTAAATGGACATTTCACCTAATAGCTGTTTGACATTTGTTATATGTGACAGTGTTTCATTATTTTTTTTTGTTCAAAAATTGGAGTTAGAATTGTTTCCTTGTTCAGTCATTATTTCTGTCCAGAGGAATTTAACAATTTCATTCATTCATATACGGTTTATCATTTTATTCTAAATTCAGCATGTCCTTTTATATGATTTCAAGTTTTCAGTTAATTCTTCATTATTTCTCTTCTGCAATAAATCCAAACGATTTACGTCTTCACTCATAAAAGCACAGTCGTAGCCTGAGAAAGTAAAATCTTCAACATCTAACTTGGTATTTAATCGTGATGAATGTTTCACAGATATGCAAAACTGGTTCACTTGTTGAAGAATCACTTTAAATTTTTTTAATTCACTCTGAAATTCTGGTCCTCCATTCTTTATTTTCAATTCCATCTTCTTTCGGAAATGATCATACAATTTATAATCAACAGAGCTCCACATCTTGTGTATGTCCCTAATATATTTCGGGTACCGATCATGAGAATAATTCCCAACATTCACAGTCTCATACACAATATCTTTAAATGACCATCTCATTAGTCTCTTTAGAAAAATCATTGATTCATCAAAGTACTCCATTATCATCACAAGTCCAAACTCCCTGTCCAGGTTTTTAATGTACTTATTAACTAATGCCTCATTATTTGAAATGTCCGTCCTATTTTTGGGAAACCCTAAGGGCATCCCCAGGCAATGAGACAGCAAATTTTTGGTAACAGAAAACCCATCAGGTATACAATATCTATATGGATAGGATTGATGACTTTTGTATAGGGAATCGTATCTCTGTCTGTTCTTTAAAAATTCCACCACTGGGTCTTTTGCTTTAATGTCTGTAATTTTATCCACTTTGAAATAGTAGAAAGTGGATTTGAAATGGCTCCAGGGTTCTCTAATAATAGTGATATATTGAGTGTTGGGTGGAAACAGAGGTTCCGTAATAGTTCTGTTGTATATAGAGTGTTCAATGAGACAGTTGAATTTCTCTTCAGAGGGGCGGAAGTCCACCTCGTGCATTAAATATGGCCATCCTAGGTATATATTGTTATCCCTGGGTAGCAGAACATTTAACCGCCGGCTGAATGCATAACGTCTAAGAACATCTGCTACAGTCTGAGTGGCACACTTCATGCACTTGATGAAAACAAAATCATCTTTTTCTCCTGAATACTTGATGTTTTTTCCAACATGCCTTACCCAGTATGCAACCTGATCATCTTTAGGGTATTTAGTGACTACACTAGGCTCAAACACTTCAATAGCATTAGCTCTGTTATCAGGAGTTATGCCCCTTACATCCACAGGTAAGTGTCGACTTAGCAAAATTATGCATATCAAAAATAAAACCACTGGTACAACTTTCCGGATCACAAAACGAGAAGATACCATGACTTGTCCAGCACGCAGAATGCTTTGACACTTTCCAGATGGAATTTTTCATGTGTGGTCCCTGCAGGAGTGACAGATGCAGTTCATTACTGTGCATACAGTACACCAATATTCACTTCAAACTTCCTGTTTTGAATTACACTCAAGCATTGTAGTTCATTAAGAGCTGTGCTACTGGTATTAGGTTGATAGAGAATCACGGTTATTAACAGGAACATAAAATCCTGCACTTTATGTACACAATTCCCATGTGTATAAAATTCAACACCACAGTACACAATCACCTGTGCCTGAACACGATCAATAGGCAGCAGGATTACACGCTTATCTGTGTCCTGCTTGAATAAGTCCATTTTCAAGGCCTTGGTATCCAGTTCTTAACTTGTCTAAAGCTTTAATAAATTAATTAAGTTAATAATCCACAGAATGGGGTTTTTTTTTCTGAGATAGTCAGTACCTGACAGGACTGCTTTTGGATACTTGACGGACAGGTAAATGTGAAAGTAGGATTGAGCTGTCATTGTGTGTCTGAAAGCAAGAACACACAGACTCATCAAATAACTACATATTAAACTTTAAATGATATAAATGATATGTAAGCATTGGACACAGTTCCTATTTTTGAATTAATTTTCACACAAAATTTGAACTGCATGAAAATTATTTACTATGTCCATAACTTATGATTGATTGATTTTATATTGTTCAACATATGAACAAGAAAACAAAACCACAGCTACATCAAGTTACAGTTTCCTCTGACAGGAAAGTAACAAAACCTTGATATCTTAAAAACTTTCTCAAAGGATACATTATATAAAATGATTACTTGTACATTTTTCAGTAATAAACATATACAGTTTCATTATGGTTCAATTTCTTTATTAACACAATTGGTTGAGAAAAAAGATTTCATTTTTTGCTCAACAAAATATTTTATTTCTTTATAGCATATGCAAAGCACTGAATATGAAAGGTGTATTTATTAACAAATTCTAAATTATAAGAAATAAATTTAATGGTAAAGTACATTACTTTATGGTCATTGATTGAGTATCAAGAAATACGGTTGCTCTAGGTCTTTGTGTGGTAAAGTGCTTATAAAGTCAACCTCTACACCACCCCCTTGGGAGGCTCATTTTCTGATAGTCAGTAAATAATCTTTTTATTACCTATCTATTGTATGTATTTCTAGTTCTAGAGGTGCACATTCATTTATATCTTTGGTAGTGGACAATGTATACTTGTGAACAGATGTGATGTCACAATCAAAAGTTCTGTCTTTTTAAATCATAAGCAGATGTGACATCACAGTTGAGTTATAGTCTTTTGTGGATCAGCAAAAACCTAGGTTACTTTGTATATATCTATAGAATATCAAAATATGTCAATAAGGGATTACAATACAACATAACTTGATGCACATTATGCCTCAGAAGGCATGTTTCCAAATATTCAGTCAATATCCTATAAATGACTAATTCTGCTATTAAATTCCTTCCTCATAATTTAGTTTATCAGTTTATAAAAAGCTTAACTTTAATGTTCAACTTGTGTTTGACACCACGTCAAAAAAAAAAAAAAAAAAAGTTGTGATTTGCAGGTCGCAATCAGCTAAAACAAATATGTAAAATGACTGCCTATGATCAAGAGATACAAAGTTTGTAATCTTATATATCACCATGGAAAATGTGGATTTCATTTGTAGAATTGTTCATCATTTCCTGTGAAGGATGTCTCCAAGTGAGAATACTGATTAAAACTTTTAACCTTTTCCTCAACACTATACAAATCAATGTTATCTGAAAAGTCAATAGATTTTTAAAATTGCTTGGGGTATTGATGTCTTCAAGTCTGTTACTGATTTTAAAAAAGTCAATTTTGGGGGGAATGTGTCTTTGACATTTACATGCTTCTGAAAAGATTTATCATTACAATTCTTTTTAATCAATAAAAAAGCAAAGTCTGAGCATATTCATTCTTACTATAAGCAACACTTCTTAAATTAATCAATAACAAGAGTCCCACAGGCCTTATCAGTCACTTGAGTATTGTAAGTTAAAAGTATCACTAGTCCTAATGGCTATGAAATAAAAGCTGAATTCCAATATCTGTAGACAATCAGTAACAAACCTATTTGGTGTTGAGGTGTGGAAAAGAAATAATGTATTTCCACTACATAAACCATAGAGCCTAGCAACAGATTCAATAGGGGTCTCCGTGGCCGAGTGGTTAGAGCATCGGGCTCAAATTCACAAGGCCTCTCACCTCTGTCGGCGCGTGTTCGAATCTCGGCCGCAGCATTATGTGAGCAAGTTTGCCAGTTTACTTGCAGAAGGTCGGTGGTCTCTTCCCAGGTACATTGTATCTGGGTTCTCTCCTCCACCAACAAAAACTGGACGCCACCAGATAACTGAAAAATTGTTGAGTGTGGCGGAAAGCAATAAATAATCAATCAACCTTGACAAAAGAGCAATGAATTTTGTAATTTAACAAAGGCTTCTTTCTTCATCATTACCATGTATTTAGTCAGATATTGTTAATGTAAAAGAGTCAAGCAGATTCTCTAAAAAATAGAGGACATGGATTTTGAATTCTCCAAGTATTTATCATGATCTGCATACAGTTTGTCAAATAGACATCCTTGAGTAAAGACAAAAAATTTAACCTGTCATGGTAGCTCAGTGGTAGAGCATTCACTTCATAACCAAGAGGTCATGAGTTCAAGCTCACTCGTGCCATGGTCACATCAAACCTAAGATGTAAACATAGGCAGTGAATGCTCCTTCGCCAAACACTCAGCGTTTACAAGTAAGAATCACAGGTCTTTTGGATAAGAACTTAAAAACGGAGGTCTCGACATGTCGCAGCAGGCATTGGCATTAGAGAACTTTCACTGTTACAGCCCTGAGCACTAAGCATAGGTCCAAATTTGTGGCACTTCACCAATTACTGGTGACGTCTCAATATGAGTGAAAAATTCTCGATGGGACATAAAACAAACAAACAAAAATTTTAAAGACTATCATTCTCTGATGTTTTGACCTCTCTCCCTCCATCCCCCAGTGGAGCAGAGATCACAAAATTTTAATTCACATTGTATACTATACACTGTAATACATACACTACACATTCATAAAAATATATGTGCATATAATATTTAAATTTTTATTGATAAAATAAGCTTGTAAGGACCATCATCAGTGATGCACGGTCAGTCTCACCGTCTCTTAAAGGGGCATAGTCACGATCTGAAAATTTTCTACTTTTATTTTTCCATTTTTAATGTTTACAATGCTTAACTACAGTGTTTTTAATGGTCAGCAAAAATTTGTAAGTCAGTTATCAAGTTATAAGTGAGATAGAGAGCTCACAATTCTTAATTGTTAAGTACACAAGGTTATTTTGTTTACATATAGATTGATTACTTGAAAATATTATGCTTAAAACAAAATGAGATGTGACAAACACTAGGAACTGTTTAATTTGTTCAGAATTAACTTGTAAATTGAAAAGGTCTGCTTTGAATGAAACTCTTACTAGTATATTTAATCATGTAAACAAAAAACATGACACAAGGCTTGTTTACATAACAAAGAATTGTGAGCTCTGTATCTCTTATATCTCAGAAAATGACATTCAAATTTTTGCTGACCATTAGAAATACCTTAGTTAAAGCATTGTAAAAATTAAAATGGAAAACTAAATATTAGAAAATTTTTAGATCAAATTGTGACCGGGACCCTTTAAGAGATTGTGGGTTACCGTAGCAACTGAGAACTTGCTACTTATTTACAGACTGAAGTACATGACTTTAGCTGAGTTTCTATTGTATTACTACAACAGTAAAGGACCTAATTCATTTGACCCTCTTTCTCTAATTAATTTATATTATCAAATGATGATCTGTGTGAAGGGAGAGGTAACTCTTGTGATATAATTCAAGTTTGATATCAATGTCAAGTTTTACAATAAATGACAAGCAAATTTTTTTCTTCCTACTTAATACAATACTACAGATTACACCTGTATGTGCTTAAACTTCTGAAGAGTTTTGCATCAAATTAAAGTGAAAATCTGTTAGTAAAGCTCAATTTTTTCCTGAAATCCCCAGTTACTTTTCTTGGTTCATGTATGTTACACACCATTCCTTTGAAAAAATATCATATCATTCTAATTACATGCGATACATTACACATGCCATATATTTTGGATATTACCTCAGGAATAAAATGCATGCATTTTATATCAAGCTATATGAGTTATACACTTCATACAAATTAAGCAAATTTCACACAGTCGGATTAAAAAGTAATCAAGTTAATTTCCTATTTAATCATGTATTCTCTGAGTTGGAAAGTGAACGCCTCATTTCAAAGTATTCATGGTCATGTGACGTGCATGTGGAATTTTAAAAAGTAAACAATTACATGGCGATGTACAAGCATGACCGGCCTGCAGGTTGTTGGCGGGACACATTTAGTAAAGACAGTCACACGGAAAACGGGAGTTCATGTTTAACATGAAATCACCACTCACTACGACTACACACTGTCAATGAAATCCTCATCTCCCAGGATGTTTCTAATTATAATTTTTCTCAGGCACATCCACCATTAACATCATTCCTTGATATATAACCATTTTCCTCTTACAGTGAGTAGACCAGTGCTCCTTTATCACCCATATATAATTTGTTGAAATTGTCAACCCATATTTTTTTCATAGTTTATCTTAATAACAAAATCCATGGTCAGCTCTACATACATATATCTTTAAAAATATTTTGTCAGACACCTTTATGCAACAAAAATACCACTATTCAAACAACGATTTCAAACATCCACTAATAAAAACTGGCACGCTAAACTACAGATCACCTTATAGCACTGACTCACCCTCTTCTTCACTTGCTTGACACTTTTCCTGGGGAACTGAGGTGGCTTTTTGTGGACAAGTTCAGGACCTGGCTGTACTTTCTCTGATGACTGAGCCGCAGGGCGTGAGTTTAGGTTCCCTGAATGTGTCCCCGATGACTGTGCTGCTGGGTTTGATTTTGAGTTCTCCGAGTCTGTCTTCAAGTTAGATTCTATAAGCTCCTCGAAGTCCTCCGGCTGAAATGGACGTGACCGTCTGCCATATCTCTTGTTCCCTTGTATGTATTTTGGTGATACTTCCTGGAGATTCTCTAATGACACTGTAAAATCCACACACCTTACTGCTTTACTCTATATTTAGTTTTGAAAATGCATGAGGTTTTGAATATCAATGCACACTTCATGCCAGCATGCCTAATGAAGCACATCAGCTCTTCATTAAAATATACCAGCAGGAAGCATTGCAGTTCATACCCTCGTGTATTTTTAAAACTGAAATTTATTTCTTATATTTACATTCTATTAAAACATTTCTGTCAGGATTTCCAACTATATTTATCAAGATTCATACATGCATTGTTCACAGCTGCATCACATTCATGAGAAAATGGCTAACATTACAATTAGTAACAATATCAAAGGTAAAAACATTGGAAATGTAAATATCCCCCCACAGATAGATTTGTAGAAATATGATTGGATGAAAATGAATCACATGACATCTAATAATTCCAACACCCCGTCTCCAGGGATGTATTGGTCTGACAGCTACTGTAGCTTCCATATTTGTTTTCAAAGTATGTCTGCATTCAGTTTCAATATACACGATTTGTTTATCAAATTTTATTTTTCATATCTTTAACTGTGATGTTTTCATATTGTGACTATATGATATTCAATGTGATACCTGTATATGGTGCTAAATTTCATAACTGAATAAAATTTATCAAAGATGTCACTGAAACTTGAACAACTTTTTAAACGTCTTCAAGTGGGATAAATTACACAGTCTCGCCCAATACGGATTTCCATTTCACACCCTGAACGACTCATGTAACTAACATTATTACATGACTGTGCTAAATTCTCTTCCCAAACTTCTACTGAATCCAATTACTTGCAGATTTATCACGACATATTACTGATTTTTACTAACTGTATCACAGTTTAATACCTTAAATACCATGATTCAAAATATCAAGGTTCAGTGTTCAACGGTGTAGCTTGGTGTTTTCTTACCTAGTGTGTCCACCATTTCTTTAGTTTCCTCTTCCTCATGTTTCTCCACTTCTTGCTCTTCGTCTTCATTTCTCTCCTCATGAAAATCATCACTGTCCTCTTCATCAGCATCCTCAAACTGGTCTGCATCCATGAACTGCTCGTGTACACTGTCGTTAAGAGTAACATCTTGCTGGTGTTCCACGCGCTCAATTGTTGACTGGCACAGAATCTTCACAAAATTGTCCTTGAAGTGTTCAAAGTCAATCTGAAATAGTAAAATATAGTGAATTATATTGTAAATTCCTTATTTTACACGAGTACTTAATATCATGAAATAATCAGACAAGAGTGCTTGTCAAATAAGAGTTTTGTGTGTTTTAGCAACATGAAAATAAAAGTGAATAATTTTATTTCACGAGTGATGCTTTTTTCTAAATTATGCGATAATAAATAATTAGGAATTTACAGTAATTTGTCTTCTCTGTCTTCTAATACCCCTCCTCTTGAAAGATGTGACCCACAGTAATGTTGTAACTGTTTTTACAAGTGACCTTAACTAATAATTTAAATATGTCAGGGTCATGACACAACGTTTGATCATAGAAAACTTTTGAGTTAAATATTCCACTGGTTGTGGCATGAACAGTTGTTTCTAACATTTGTAATGTTAAAGACCTTGACCTTTATTCTTGATTAATATTTGTCTGCTCTGACATCAGCAACATTTTGAGCCAAGTATGAACTTTAAATATCTATCTATTACAAAGTTTTGGCCCTATCAAACAATGCTTTACATGTATTTATTTAATTAGGGACCTTGGCTAAATCATCATCATTTAAGGTCATGACACATTGTCTATTTATAAATAACCTTTGTAATACAGAGGAGATTCTTATGTCTCTCCAATTCAAAGTTGTGGCCCAGACAAAGTTTTCTAAAAACACAATTTGTAAGTTAGATTTCTAAGCTAGAGTAAAAATTAGTTTTTAAAGGGAATGATTAACAATTTTCCCCAATGATTAAAATCTACTGTCTAATGTGTTTAAAAGGTTTCACACAAAAATCAAGGTTATATATTTATGACAGAAACTTTTTACAGAGAGTTTTAAACAAAGACTGAGGTATGTTATTGTTTACAAAGTTTCGAAACTGTATGGTTATCGATTTAAATTCACGATATATATTATATTTCAGATATTCTTTAGATAAAATGTGCCATTAAAAAGTTAAATATGTGTTTTTGTGCAAAATTAGGATGCATTAAATCACAAAATTAACATTTCACTAGTTTGTAAACATAAACAAAGCTCGAGTCTTGTTTCCATAATACAGAATTAAGGCTAAATTTTGCTCTTATGTTTGCAGTAAGAAGGTCCAAAATTTGGTTGTCAAACATTGTGAGCCAGTCCCTTTGAGACTGTGCAAGTTTTTCGAGATTTTGGCCCCACCACTCTAATGGCTGGTTGCTAATCTTTAAACCTCGGATCATCAATTTGAGGTTTGAATTCACTTCACTTGCTGCACACGGGAAAGGCTTCCATGACTGCGGCTCATATTTATAGTAAATTCTGAATCTACTCTAAAGGTGGTTGAAATCCGACTTTACATTGTTCATCTTGATCGATGCCAGAATATTTGCATATTTTAGATTGTTTTGATGTGGACAGACTGATAAGAAATGAACAAACTGTGAGAGACTGATTAAATCTTGTATCATATTTTATAAATACATATTTTGGCTTACCAAAGAACTGATTTTAACTACATTTCAATAGATTGTGAGATTGGTAGTGACTCTTTGCATGAACTTTTAATAACCAGAATTTTGTTGACCGTAAACAGTGGTTTGTTTAGGATAACAAATGTACAGCTCGTTAACTTTAAAAAATTTATTAAAAAAATCTCTCATGGAAGATTGTTATTACAGTTGGATAGCTCTTGCAGAAGGTCTCGATTCATTAATGAACTTCGTGGTTTGAATTTAATTTCGCTGCAATGTTTTCCCATTTTGCTTTTCTAAATTGCCATTTTTCCATCATTCTATTTGCTTCAAATGATATCCTTTTAAGATTCATTAATTTCAAGTAAATGACTTTTCAAATTTGGTGACTAGCTAACTCTCGGTATCTTACTTGAGCAAGCCCAGAATAGGTAAGCTTTACTCAGTTTTAGAACATGCAACAGAATTCCATCTCAGGTAAACTCGACTTAGCCGACACTTAAACCTGGCTTACACGATCTACAGATCAGCTGCTTAACCAGTCTTACCTGATCTCGAGATACAGAACTGGCCATAAGGAAACAGAGACTATGATAAATTTTTGTCCCTGTCCCATCACTGATTAATTTTGCTATAAACTGGCTATAATTATTAGCAAGAAGTTTAAAATGTTAATGCATTACAAACACCAAATGAAAACAGACAAAATCTGATTGCAGTAAATCATCTGAATCACTCAGATAAGCTAAAAAAAAATGGAAATTAAGATCATTCAACAAAACTCTTAGCAAATGTCTCCTCTGAAATACTACACCATGGAATTTGTCCACTGACAACCCTGGATAACAGTGTAGCATCAACAATTTATCACAGCACAACATGCACATTCTCTAACCTCAGACAGTGTTGACTCCATTTCATTGGTCAGAACTAAATATTACTCCATAAACTCCAAATAATCACTGCTTCTAACAGTCAGCAATCAATACTGTTGGTCATTACTGACTTCTAAAGGCATGAAAAGTTGTCAACCAATTTACTCATTCATCCTCCAGTTATTATCACAATTAGCAATCCATGAACTAACCCTTCAACAAAACTCAAATTGGAGATGTCCTATTTAATGTCAAACTAAGCATTTTAAAGAACTATTAAAAGATTAGCCTTATGGAAATTTTGTCAAGATAAATAAAAATAATGGGGTTTGACACTATTAAACTTTTTGTACTGTTGCTAAAAAAAGACAGTGTCCTAATGTTATTGTCACACCAAATATGAGAATTGTGATGTTACAAGGGGACAGTGAAGCTACTGAGAGGAGGGTGTTTATTGGAACTGCTGAAAAATGTACAGTAGAACTGCTGAGAGGATGGTGTCCTGTGCAGATGCTGGGAGGAGGGTGTACATGTATAGTAAAGCTACAGGAGTAGGGTACTAATTAAAACTGCTGAGAAGAGGGTGTACAGTAAAACTGCTGATAGGATGGTGTACAGTACAGCTGCTGAGAGGAGGGTGTACACTGGAACTTCCAAGAGGATGTACAGTAAAACTGCTGGGATGAGGGTACATAGTGGAACTCTGTAGAAAAGGGTGTACAGTGATGTAGTTACTCAGAGAGAGGTGTACACTGGAACTGCTGAGAAGAGGGTGTACAGTGGAATGCTGAGAAGAGGATGTACAGTGAAACTGCTGAGAGAAGGGTGTACAGTGCAGTTGCTGAGAGAAGGGTGTACAGTGGAAATGCTAAAGAGGGTTCACAGTAGAACTTCTGTGAGGAGGATGCACAGTGAAACTGCTGAGAGGTGGGTGTACAGTGAGGGTCCTAAGTGGAAGGTGTACAGTGAGAGTCCTGAGAAGAGGGTGTACAGGGAGAGTCCTGAGAGGAGGGTGTACAGTGAGTCTTGAGAGGAACATGTACAGTGAGAGTCCTGAGAAGAGGGTGTACAGGGAGAGTCCTGAGAGGAAGGTGTAGAGTGAGAGTCCTAAGAGGAAGGTGTACAGTGAGAGTCCTGAGAGGAAGGTGTACAGTGAGAGTTTTGAGAGGAACGTGTACAGTGACAGTCCTGAGAGGAGGGTGTACTGGGAGAGTCCTGAGAGGAAGGTGTACAGTGAGAGTCCTAACAGGAAGGTGTACAGTGAGTCCTGACAGGAAGGTGTACAGTGAGAGTCCTTAGAGGAGGGTGTACAGTGAGAGTCCTGAGAGGAAGGTATACAGTGAGAGTCCTGAGAGGAAGGTGTACAGTAGAACTTCTGAGGAGGCTGTACAGTGCCAATGCTAAGAGGAGGATGTACATAAAAACTGCTGAGCTGTGCAGCTGCTGGGAGGAGGGCGTGCAGTAAAACTGCTGGATGGAGAGTGCATTGTAGCAATGTTTTGCTTGTATTTCAATGCAACAGGTAAATTCTATATAAAAATTTCAAAAAAGTTCACTAGCCTTACAATTACCTTATTTACCAGTGTTGTTAAAGTTAGGGTACATAAAAGGGCTGGAGTACATTAAAGATCATGGTGTCTGTAATATAGGGAAGGAGAAAATTTATAGCTGGACCAGGAATCAAACCTGGGGCCCCTGCATTAATAAGCAGGTGCTTTAACCAGAGCTATCCAGGCTGATATCCATGGTCCATTTAGCCCTCTCTCCTTAAATTGTCTTCATCCTCGAAGACAAACAACCCAGATTCTTGGTAGGACAACCTGCAAGTCAAGGGTGGTCAACAGTACCAAGTGTGATATAGAAATGGGAAAAATTTATGGCTGGACTGGAAATTAAACCCAAGTCCCTGCGCATAAGAAGTCAGGTGCTCTAACCACTGAGCTATACAGGTCAATGGTCCATATAGCCCTAACTTCTACAGTGTCTGAGGTTTAATCCAAGGTCATTGATACAGATCTATTGTATTATCCTTGTGATATACAGAAATATGTTATCAATAGGTTATCACTCAGTGTATATAAAACTTTCAATATGACCTCTGATAAATGATAACTAATAATGCAAACACTAAACAGAATATAACATCTTAAAAACAACAGAACTGCAATTGTTGTTAAAATAGAAAAAAAAAACAGAAAGAAAATCTATCATTGCCTCATTTTCTTTACAAGCCTATTTATCTTTCTCTAATTTATCTTAAGATGAGTGATGTTTCCTTATCAGTTTTTAAAAGCAGTAAGCATAACTGCAGTGCTTTTTTAGTCAACAACTGGATTTCTACTTTCATTTTTACATTTCCAGAAAACTGGTACCAATGAGCTGACTTGGAAAATAATAATGAGATATCAGATAGAGGAACATTTTAGCCTGGTGTCTTCTGGGGTTAAATGTCAATACAGCCTTGCACCCACTGAGTTAACCATTTAGTTGGCCCATATATATCTAAAAAACCTACCAGACCAGATAACCTTACAGAGAGTGGACTCTAAGAAAGCCCTGTGCCTGTTAAACATACATGATCAGTTATTGATTTCTTTATCAGGTTTGTGATGGATTGCACATTTAGAACTGCTATAAGATGATACCAGTATTACACCTTGTTAATGTTGCCAAAGTAAAACCATATTTGATGTAAATACCTGCATTCACATGCTCAGCTCTACTCAGTACTTGATTAGTCTTGTAGATATACATGCATGTATGTATGAATGAACTCAGTGAATAATATGATAACTGTAAAACACTCAAGATGCAAATACTCTTCACCTACTGTGGCTGCTTATTAAACAGTAGATTTAAAATGCCACTAGTATTTATAGTCAATTGATATAGTAACAAAGCAAGTATACATATGAATATATTCATTCATAGACAAATACCCGCGGGAACAAAATACTGAATGTAGTCATGTTAAGGAGGTACACTACATCATATAATGGTTGACTTCTTTTTAAAACATGAATGAAAATTTAAATATCAGCAATATTTGTATATTCCTTTTAAAATTTGATTGCCAAGTAGTTTAATGTGTCAAATGCTGATCTGTAGATCGTGGGTTCAAGTCCTGCAAGGGGGGGGGGATTTTTTTTTTCAAATTACTTTCTACTAAAACTGCATTTTTTTTTACTACATAAAGTAAATTTGAAAGTTTTTCATTTCAAAATATTTTTGTACATATCCTCCACTTTTCATCCACATCAAATTTCTTTGGTTTCTTAAACCATTACAAAGGTATTTCTGAGGACTGCTAATTTTTAACTGTACACAGTTCTAACTCCACCTACCTCATTACACTCAGCATTGTCTATGAGATGATCCACTATGTCCTCTGCTTGATCATCCAGCTGCAGCTTGTGACAGAGTGCCAATAGCTCGTCACGACTGAGGTAGCCACGATCATAAATATCACAGCTATCAAAGACATCCTTCAACTGAGCGATGTACAGATCCACATCTTCCACCTCCTCCACATTCATTGCTCCACTAACTCATCCACCTTGTCTGTAGATAAAATATATATATACAGAGCATAGACCACCTCAGAATCATGGAAGTAGCATTAATGTGTTAGAGATTAATTTCGTGGACAATGAATTGGAATAATAGAAAATTAGCCATGGGAGTGAGTAAAAGAAACATTGACAACCCATTAAATTTAGATATGCTTCAAATGTTTTCAAAGTTCATTATATGAACTTAGTTGAAACCAGACTCAAAGGGAAACAACTCTTAAACATACCAAACAAACAAAACAAAAAAAAAATAGAGTGTATCTGGTACAAGTACTAATTAAAAGTGAAACAAATCATCAGATATCAATAAATACTACAGGTAAACATCAAATAAACACTTACAAACCAACACAACCATAACATCCCATACTGATAACAGAGAGAGAGAGCCATTGTTACGCTTTAGTCACCCTTTTATCAGTAGATAATCTTTCAAACTTTTAACTTCTGTTAATCATGATATACCTGTATTTACCAATGGTTTACCATGACTCGCCTTCTCCATCTTAGGTCAATATGACAATCCTTTTTAATTTAATGTTAAGGAAAATACATCAATCTCTCTCACTGTCTGCAGAGAACAAAACCCCTAAGATCCATTACTTTAATTTGTGATTGTACCCTTCCACCACTCGAGTGATTTACATGTTAAATCAACTTGAAGATACCAGGTCCCCTGTCTGCCTGTAAGATGATAGATGTATCAAAGAGCATATTTACCAACATATCTTTATACCCCTCTGATAAAACAAACAGCTGCCTGGTATTCAACATGAAATGTAGCTATCAATGATAGCACTTCCCTGTTCTAATACAATCTTACTTGGTCATCCAAATTCACACCTTTTAAGACTTGTGTTACACAATTAGTTACTGAAGTGGAGGGTAATTTAATAATAATTATTTTGTAACAATTAAAACAACTGAAGTAATCCCATGTAAGAATAGAAAGGGCATCTATTAAGTCTTAACTGAAGGCCCAGCAGCTAAGGACACTTTCAATCCATCCCCAGAAAAAAAAAAAAAGAAAAAAAAAAGGGGGGGGGGTTATGTTTTGGGTTTTTTGGGGTTTTTTTGTAGTGTAGAATGTGAATGATCTGCACCTTTGAGAAGTGTCTAAAGTAATCCTTGTCCAAAACCTTGGGTTTTATGCAAAATTTGATAAAAATCCCCCCCCCCCCCCCCCCAATTTTAGGAATATATAAAATCAGCTCTAAAAATTATATTTCAGTTTTGAATATGGGTTGTTTACATCTCGTAATTTGTCCTGATAATACTTTTTGTTTTTCTTGTTTCTGATACTTTTCACCACTCTCAGCCATTTCCCTTGTTTACCTTACTGACAATTTTGCCTCCATTTCTCTGCATGCTGGATCATCTCATAGTTTTCTCTTCAATCCTGAGAAATAATCACAAAAGAACAAATCATGTCACTCTGCACTGAACAAGCTGACTGTTTGTAACTATGATATCCATATTTCTATGTACAAATTCTTTACAATCATCAGTATTAAGGAGGAAAAACATATCATCATAATGGCTGACTTCCTTTTAAAACATGAAGGAAAATACAAATATCAGTAATATTTGTATATTACATTTCAATTTGATTGCCTAGCTGTTAACATGTCAGCTGTTGAATTGTAGATCTCTGGTTCAAGTCAAGCAGGAGATTACTTTCTATTAAAACTGTATTTCATAAAGTAAATTTGAGCGTTTTTAATTTCAAAATATTGTTTTACATATCCTCCACTTTTCATCCATATCAGATTTCTCTAGTGTGTTATTCCTCCTTAAAGTCAAACTGAATACACAACTTAGATCATGTAAAGTTAACATAGCTTGATCGAATTATCAGTACATAGCTGTTACAAGCTAGAGGCTTTAATGAAGATATGATTGAAATTTGATGACACTGGATGATATATTTAATTGTTTGAGTAAAAATGGGTGTTGATAACATAACTTGGACAAACTGATCCCGAAACACGACACACCAATCAATCCTAACAGTGGCAAAAAACTATGGCATTCCTTTAATTTTCAAACATTCCATTAGCAACCCCATTAAAATGTTTTAAAACCTAACTCTTCTGACATAGCACAGAAGTTAAAATTAAAAACCCAATTTTGAATTGTTTAGGGAGGTGTAATAGAATGTTGATTTAAATTACAACAGTGATCGACTGTGGCTTTATGCTGTATTTCTAATTATCACGAAAGTAATTAATATATGGCAATATTAATTCCAAGTGACCTAACCACAGTTATCAAAGCTAAATGAGATAAGCTACCATTAAATTCCTTTTCATTAACACTGGGGTGAGAGAATCAACACTGGGTAAAATTCAGGAGTACTTAAAGCTCTATCATAGAAACTGACAGATTCTCAATAAATGTATATTGAAATTATAATTGTAGATATAAATACCATGAATATAATGTCTTAAAAAAAAAGATGTATTTGTGAAACACTGATGCCCCTGTATGGCAGCAAAGTGATTCTGGTACCTAAAGGAAGGTCTTGTCACAAGGAATACACATATGAAATATGAATGCCCTGCCATTAACCATTCAAACGTGATGGTCTAGGTTCAAGTTTTTCAAAAGGTCAAACTCCAAGGTGAAGGTCATAAGATCAAAACTTTTGGTGCCAAAAGAAAGGACTTCGTACAAGTGATATACATGCGAAATATGAAAGCCATATCATCTTTCATTCCAAGTTATGGCCAAGGTTAAAGTTTTTGTGAACTATTTAAAATAAATAGACTGACAGACAGACAAACCAAAATTATATAGCCCCAAAACAAAACAACTCTATCAATGACTTTTACTACTTGTACATGAAAAAGACAATGCACCAACTGCAATGGAATTTCAAAAGAACTAGGAAGTTTGAAAATAAAGAAGTTTTAAATGTCAAACACCTAATTCAATGTTAGATATAAATGCATACCAGTGTTGATTCTCCTACATCTTGTCTAATATGGAAAAAGAAATTCATGGTTATGACATGTCTAAATCTTCTCAGCTTTACAGACATGAACAACATGGAATACAAGGTGTCACAGTGTTCTGACATCTGTTTTTAAATCAGAGGAACTACGAAGGGGAGGGGAAAATTAAATCAACGACAAAGTGAACTGCTAAGGGCAAAGAGTTTTCTCAGGATTCATTCTTTGGGAATTTTTTTTGGGGGGGATAAATGGAGCTACATGTAATTTGTGTAATTTCATGTTGTATTAGGTGGAACAGTACAGTGCAATTATTGACCTTGAATACAAAGATGACCCATACCAGGCCATCAGTGTTTCACAGATTCATCTTTTTTTTTTTAGAGACATTATATTCATGTTATGACTGTGGAATGTCTCATGTATTGTGTAATACTGGCAACCTTAATACTAACTGGATCATCTGTCATGTCAAACAAAGGTTGAAAGATCAGTTTATTCAAGAATGGGTATCTAAATGTAACAAATCTTTTAAAGGCATAACTTACAGGCTTTCTAAAAATCTTTTGGAGGTCGTGAATTCGAGCCCTGTTCGTGCCATGGCTGCATCAAACTTAAGACGAAAAATTAGGTAGTGATTGCTCCTTCGTCAAATGCTCGGCATTTAGAAGTGAGAATCAAGGGTCTTCCAGATATGACCTTAAAAATGAAGGACCCATATCACGGTAGGCATTGGCACATTAAAGAACCCTCACTGCTATGGCCCTGAGCGGTAAGCATAGGTCTAAATTTGTGGTACTTCACCAACAGCTGGTGACGTCTCAATATATATATATATATATGAGTGAAAAATTCTCGATGGGTGTAAAACAATCAATCAAAAAAATCTTTCTTCTAAATATCAAGAGTATATATTGTCAAATATCTCAAACATAAACAACATATAATAACCAGGGTTACAGTCACAAATTACCCATAGAAACGAGAAGGTAGCCAGATATAAAAATGAAAGAAAACAAAATATTAGCAGTTCTGATATTGGAGACAAGATGCATTATATTCTTATTTGTCCTGCTTTAAATGATATCAGGTGACATTATATACCAGAAATATTTCATACTAGACCTAATCTTATAAAATTTCATAATCTATTTGCAACCAAATATGAAAAATTACTTTAAAAACTGTGTAAATACATACAATTAATTACAGAGAGAGTATACCCTGCAGGTTAAATGTATATATAGTCTATTATTGTACTTATTTATTATAAAGATTGTGACATATATTTATATGAATTATTTGTGCATGCGTGAATATTGTTTCTGAATGCTTGTTTAATATGTTCTCAATGTTGTGTTAACAGTGAATGAAAAATTAAAACTTGAAACTTGAGAAACTTGAAGCAGGAAATGATACTGTTTTATACATTTACAAGGAATGTCTACTAGCTGTGAAAAATGAAGATTAATACATGTCTACCTATTTACCAAAATAAATAAAATGTAATCTGCTATGTAAGTATGCTATATGAAGTAAAATATTAAGTCTTATATATACATACAGGCATTAAAGTAGCAAGCCCCCCCCCCTTTTTTTTTCAGCAGTATTATCATAAACCCTAAAATTTGCTGTCATGGGAATGGAATAATAAACTTGCTACTGTTCAAATACGCAACTACATACAAGTAGGTATTTATTCAACAGTAGGCACATAGAAATCCAAAATAACAGAGACAAGAAATAGTCCAAGATAATTCATCAATGGCGAGAAATCTTTCATTATTTACCAGCAGTTCAACAATATTTACAGAAAAAAAATCTGCATAAAAAAAAACTGTAGACATATCAATTATATCAAATTTACAATCTATCAACTGCTGAAATATTGTACAATTACAATGCACAGCACCAAAAAAATTAGTTATTGCAATATAAAGCTGATTTGTTAAGACAAAATGTTAAATGATAAAATATTTTACCTTACTCGTTGGACTGACAATTCCAAGTGTACAAAATGATCATGTTAAGCTGATATTTCTATGCAATTGTAGGTGATTAATTATTAGGTCAATACCAGCATGACTGGCCATTTATTATTACAGTATCTACCTAATTGAATTGTCTCCTGAATACACCTGTTACATAATCAATAACTGTCTAACAATACATGCATCAAATACATTTATTTTACATCTTGGCTTCAAACTGCTCTTTGGTGACAAAGCAGTTAAAATTGGTATAAATCCTGTATCACAGTTTCCATTATATTACTCAATACTTAACCATACTGACCTACTACATGTTCTCTCGGAGTCATTCACCGACACGAAATTCAATTCACACATAAAAAAACCATCTCTGAAGTCATAACACTGTGCACGTTTTACACTATTTTGATCCAGTTTTTATTGACCCTGCATGCAGTTTACACTGTTTATAAATTTCATCCTTATCGAAATATATACTTCAGATTGGGGTTTTAAGATATTGATTAAAAAGTTAAAACTTAATCTTCCTTACCAAATCTTGGTTTAATAGCCATCATATGTTCAGATATTGTCTAAACATAGAGATCAAAAATACTTTAATCTTAATCTCTCGAAATCTTAAAGTGCCTGAAATGTCCAGGCATTTAACATGCAACATTGACAATCAATGGCATATTTTTAATTATGTATATTTCAAACAATTCCTATATTCATATGCTGACATCACAAGAAAATACGTCAGTCAATTCATAAGTACCAGGTGCCCCAATCCAATTCATTGTAATCTAATTACATGTACTAGAGCAAGGATTCATTCTTTTTTCACATGTTCAAGTTCAGGAATCGAATTCTTAATTTTTAGCAAGTTTGAGTGAGAAATATCAAAGTCCACATTGAATGCTGTTATTAAAAAAAATTGTGATTTATTGTAAACATGGAAATTTACGTGTGGCAGTTATTTACACTACATACTCTATTACAAGATTGTGTTAATCACCCCCATACATGCTATCCCGTAGTTAAGTGATTCCTTGATAAAAGATAATGACATCACATAATTTAACACTACATGTACAATAAAAGGCAATATGGATACTTAACACACAGAAATATCCATGTTTACAGTTCTGCAAATTAATCAAAGCCATTGTGAAACTTTCTGTCTATTCATGATATTCGAATGTAAGTAAACACAACATTAAGCCATGGAGTTTGACCTTCTTTAATTTTCTTTACTATTCACTTATAAATAAATCCCTCATACTAATTACATGTCCAAAACTGGAAACAGTAAGTCCCGCGCGATCAGACTGGAGACTTTTGCAACCACTGTTACATATCAAAGAAGTCTTTTTGTTATTTCTTTCCAAATGAAAGCTCTGTGTGTTACTGTGCTTAATGCATTATTGCAGTCCATTAATTCTCTCGCATTTTGGAAAAATCTTAAAAGGTCCAGAATTTACAACCCTACAAGCCACATAATCAAAAACTTCAATCTCCCCAAGTGTTCCATAAAACATCAGAACTGTTGAAATACTTTTTCAAGTGTTTTAAACTATAAGTATGTCATGAGCACTAACACTTGGTTTTTAAACTCTAGCTAACAAAATCGAGAATACAAATCTCTAATTTTTTTTTACTATTTGAACAGCATGTTCTCTTCTGTTTGAACGTCAAAATTAAGCCTTAAAACTGCATTTCTCTGACCTATCTTTGCACATAAAACGTGCACATTTTAGTGAGAGATTATGTTACCAAATTTACGAGAAAATACTTTGTAATGCTTGAAGTATATTTCATTTCTGGCAACTTTTCAAACTTAAAATTTTTTTTTAGTAACAGTATACAATTCATCAATATAAAACAAACACATATACTCAAATGATCACAAATTGTAGGGAAACTATCTCATAAAAAAGTCAACAACAAAAAAAATAAAAACAAAAAAAACAATCGTTACCTTGAAAATTAATTTGTCAGCAAATTGCATTCAACCATAAATCTTACCTAAGATTAATCATTTCATATCCTATGAACACAATAACTCAGCCAAAGACTTTGTATGTATTGAATACACAAACATCTATATCACAGTCAGCTATAGGAGTCTTAATAAGCCACATATAAAGCCTATAATCTCCAATCTAGTCTTTGTCTAATAACAATTTTTTTTATTATGTAAGTTCCCTAACTGAATTTCATGAAAATGTGTTTAAACTTGAAAGTCTATAGAAGAGATCTGTAAGTGAAAATGTTATGGTTAAATACCATT
Organism: Ostrea denselamellosa; assembly: GCA_024699665.1. Lineage (NCBI taxonomy): Eukaryota > Metazoa > Mollusca > Bivalvia > Ostreida > Ostreidae > Ostrea > Ostrea denselamellosa. The sequence continues at coordinate 396,946 of JAMZEH010000034.1, read as the reverse complement.
TAACATATTGTTTTAAACCCCCATTTATTTAAATTGACAATCCAGAGAAGAAATTGAATTTTCTACCTCATGACGTTTTAGTGTAATGGGATACTTTGAGCGTTTAGGAGCTGTTTAGAATCAGAGCTCCACGAACAAAAGAGTTTTATGCATGGCTGACCAACACATTCTGTGATGAATGTACATCTACCCATGTCATTGTTTTATCCAATTAGCTTATCTCTCAAGATTACTGTACATATCAATCCTGTGTGTAAAGTCAACAAATAATTCACAATGAGAACATTTAAATACCCTCATCAAACTCTGGTGTATAACATGCTATTGACATTAACTGTGCTCTATCTTATTGAGTCACCTTGTTTAACTCTCACTTTTACATCCATATATCTATAATTCTCATCTGTATAAATCTGTGCAAACAGTTTTTAATACTTGAGAGTAGATACTTGAATGATCATTACACATCAGTGATTCTGGAAAAAATGAAATTATACCATAATTCCAATTAACATCCATAAAGGCTCTTCTACATTCTACAATTATTGACAGACATGATATATACCATAAACGGCAATCTTCCATCTCTAACATATATACTGTATCTTCCATCTCTAACATGATATATACCATAAAGGGCAATCTTCCATCTCTAACATGTACACTGTATCTTCCATCTCTAACATAATATATACCATACAAGGCAATCTTCCATCTCTAACATAATATATACTGCACAAGACAATCTTCCATCTCTAACATAATATATACTGCACAAGGCAATCTTCCATCTTTAACATAATATATACTGTATCTTCCATATCTAACATACAGTACAGGGCAATTTTCCATCACTAACACGGTACACCACGCAGAACAATCTTCCATCCCGAACAGAGCCATTATCCCTTGAGAAGCTGTTACGAAACCAAATTCCTTAATCTGATTTTCTTTTGTTGTACTGCCCATAGATCACCTGTCATAACATCAATATATACTAGATCATAAGTCTATATGTATCATCTAAAAACTTGACATGCATATGAAAGGGGAAATAAGCCAGTTTCGAGATAAATGGGGCAGAGTGGACTTACAGTCAGTGGAACACAATATAATATATTTAAATACGTAAATGTAGGAAATACAAAATACTATTGAAAGAAATGTTTTACTAAAGCTAAAACATAAATAATATCATATTTGCAAGTAATAACCTGGATATGATATGTATGACCAATGAAATAACATGATATAATAAGAATTCCATGCATTTAATTACTCCCTGAATACTTATTACTTACTTAGTTTGTGAATCAGTCAAACTCTGGTGATGAAACTGCGTATGAGAAGCTTACTGAGCACATTCACTTATGCAGTGATGAATATTTGTCCCATTTCATATAAACAAATTGTTTCGTGTTTTAATTACTATGTACAAGAATTTTCGAAAGGGAAACAAGCACTCTGAGTGTATTGCAGGTAATACAAAGTCCCCTACCAGTAGGATAATTCAGTCAAAAGTAGGACAAGTGTAACAAAACTCAAACTTGATCTGTAACTATCCAATACAAAGCCACAAATCAAATTTGAATTGAATATCTTCATCCAATGCTGGAAAAAGTCCGGAAAACTGATTCTTGCAATTCATCAGGGGGCATAATTTAGTCAAAAGTAGGTCAAGCATAACAAAACTCAAATTTGATCTGTAACTATCCACAACAACGCCATACATAAAATTTCAGTTGAATAACTTTGTCCAATGCAGAGAAAAGTCTGGAGATCCTCAAGCATTTATCAAGGGGCATAACTCAGTCAAAAGTAGGTCAAGCATAATGAAACTTGAACTGTTTCAGTTTAAAGAAAATTTCAGTTAAATATCTTCTTCCATTACAGAGAAAAGTGAGGAAAACTGATTTGGAATGGCAGACAAACGAACAGAGAGACAGACCAAGGGTAATCTAAAAGTCCCCTTTGGAAAAGCCAGTAAGGAACTATTATGTCAGATGTATCTAACAACCAGTGTATTACACAGCAACTCATAAGAAATTTTCAGATTCTGGGGAATGTTTTTGAGTGTGGATGTCAGTCAGTCCCTCCCTTCCCTCTGTATGCATAGCCTAATGTATAGCCTCATTCGAAGTTTAATTGGAAAAAAAAAGAAAGAAAAACTCTGTCGTGTAATGAAAATCGCACAGTAGAATGAAACAAAAATCTTCATAAATCTCTATTATCAAAGTTAAGGTGGTATAAATATCCTTTATCTAACAATCCTCATATTCTTCATGGAGCAAATTAGAACAATATTATAATGTACAGAATCCTAATATTTAACCCACTGATGAAATATTTTTGCATTCACATCTTGTAAATAAAATATTTAATGTAGATTAAAGTTTTCTACATATATACCCCCACCCCCCACTTTTTTTTTTAATGTTAAACGTTAATGATACATTCAGATTCATTCAATTGAAAGCCTATGATTAGGGGCGGTCCTTTGGATGAGGCTGCAATAACCATAGCTCAGTATCACAGCAGGTGTGGCACAATAAAGATCCCTCCCTGCTCAAAGGCCATGAGCCCCGAGCATAGGCCTAAATTTTCAGCCCTTCTCCAGCAATGGTGACTTCACCATATGACTGAAAGATTCTCGAGCGGGATGTTAAACAATATAAAATCAATCAATCATTCATCAAGCTGATCATGATCAGGTTCAGTACTATTGTAGTAGGTTTTTTCTCTGCAGTGTCTCTTTTATTTCTTATTTATATAATCATGTCCACGTGTACTGAATATGTATATATTAAAACTACTACTAATTCTATGTTTGTATATATGTTTTAACGCAGGACCATAATGAAAACTAGTTGTATGCTAATTGTGTTATCCTGGGTAGATAAAGGTTATTATTATTATTATTATTATTATCATTTGCTGTCTGCATACATTGTTAATTTTTTCTCCCACTTTGTTCATGCTTGTATAATAACATTTTTATGTTGGCTAGCTTTGAATTACGTAGTTATTACATATTCAAAAAGTCTTTTATGCTATTTATTTTGGAAGACATTTTTAAAAGATCGTATAAAGTCAATATTTTACAAGATTACCTTTCACTGTTCGATGTCATGTCATTCATTGACGTTATACCCGCCATTCTGCCAGTCTTCTGGAACATAACTCTCAAAGACTCTGAAGTAAACAGTAAATCATTAGAAATCTTCAAGAAATCCATCTCGCCATCCTTTGACTCACATTTTTTACTTGCGCACAACACATTCTTGGAGTTTATATTGCTCAAGTCTGAGTTACCTCCAGTACCAATACAGATAATTTCAATTTATTTCTTGGTTAAAATTCAGATACTTGTGATTCTGTGTGTCATGCCATCAACTTCGCAAACTGGGTCTCTTGACAAGTCTTGCTACTGTTACCATCAGGTACTCCTAATTTCGTACTGGTCAGTCATGTATGTTGGTGTGACCGTCTGTTTGTTTTGATAAGTACTACCGGATTTCCTTTTTACATCTCGATCCCGACTCCTTTCAGTATTGAGTGTCGACTGCTGATCTATATATCGTGGGTTCGAGTCTGTCAAGTGTTTTAATTTTTTTTTCCAGATTACTTTGTACTAAAACTACATATTTTGACTAGAAAAAAAAATAAATATGAAAGTTTTCAATTTCAAAATATTACCCTCCACTTTCCATCCTTCTCATTTCTCTGCATGATGTGTTGTTCCTCCGACTTCAAACCAGAGGGGCTCGTCACGAACTGTTTGTCTTATTAAAATTTTCACCATCTATATTTATAATTACATCATATCATATTTAATTTAATATTCATAGAGAAGCAGTTGAGAGATCGTTTACACTTCCAAAAGTATTTAAGGATGTCAGTGAATCTCTCAGAAAACAACACTCAGAACAGAGGAAGCTTCCTGAAAATACTGTGGCACGTTAAAGATCCCTCCCTGCTCAAAGGCCCAGAGCGCCGAGCATAGGCCTAAATTTTGCAGCTTTTCACCGGCTATGGTGACGTCTCTAGATGAGTGAAAAATTGTTTAGCGGTACATTAAACAATATGTAATCAATCAATTTAACTATAAATTGACGAAAACACGTTTGCATGTGTCATATATTTGTGTATTGTATTTGTACTCAATATATGTTTTCGGGTTGTTTTTCCCATTTATAATCCAAAATAAACGAATCTACTACCCGATTATCTTTGAAACCAAGTTCAGTCATTCTTAAGACACCAATTATCTGCACATAAACTTGTTTATTTTTTTATTTTTTTAAATCTCTAAATGCTTGTCAAATATCTTGAAAACGTTTAAGATCCCCACCCCTAAACCATATATATTACAGCTGTTCATATCAAGATGCATTGAGTTTTTTGTGGGGCAAGTGCCCCAGGATCACCCCCACCCCACTCCCCTAATTTTAGTATGGTTCAAATACTCTGAAAACAGTTGAGATCTCCACCCCTGAAACACACACACACACACACACACACGTGTGTGTGTGTGTGTGTGTGTGTGTGTGTGTGTGTGTGTGTGTGTGTGTGTGTGTGTGTGTGTGTGTGTGTGTGTGTGTGTGTGTGTGTGTGTGTGTGTGTGTGTGTGTGTGTGTGTGTGTGTGTGTGTGTGTGTGTGTGTGTTTGTGTGTGTGTGTGTGTGTATTCTTTCTACTCGTGTCAAGATGCATCGAGGATTATGATTGACGGTCAGGTGCCCAGAAATCATCCCGCCTCCTTCCCGCCTCCTTCATTGATCAATTTATCTTAAAAACTCTTTCAGATATCTAAGCCTTATTCATATATTTCTAAAACCAATCACAGAAGTTCTATCTTGCTTTATTAACGTATGGTTGAATTGTCGCATCATTGATCTTAGCTTACATGGGCAAGTTTGGTGTGCGCAGGTGAGAGTTCGGGTCCACGGGCTTCTTATTGTAGAAAAACGTTGGTTAATGACCAGGATAAGAATGAAAATGACCAAACCTTATTGCACATCTACAGGACAAATAATGTGAGTTGTATACTACCGTGTAAAATGTAGGAGGAGTCCTGAGAATTGAGGTTTTGTGCAAAAACGTTGCTTTTTCATCCTCCTATTAATCTCCAGGACGAAAATGAATTTTCTGAAACCGTATTGCATATCCACAGGGCATCATCAATCATATTCCAATAGGTAAATTGGTTACTGTTTATTATAAGAGGAGTCTGAGGAAGGAGAGAGAATGTAACAGACAGACAGACGGACCATCGAACCGGGGTATACATGTACCTGAACTTTCTTTAGGAAGTGCGGAGACAACTAGAACAGACAGACGAACGAATATCAACAGAACAAACTCTGTAGGAAAAATATAAAGAGGCTACGTTGAAAGCTCTTCAGCTTATCGAGTCAGGTGAAAGCTTAGTTAAATTAAAGGACTGTTGTTACGTTTGCGGTATCTCTGTTTGCAATAGATTTTTGGACAACTTTTAACATTTTTGTAAATTTAAACCTACAAAAATGTTAGAAGTTCTCACAGATCTGAATAAGAACAGGCTGCATACATTTCGCATTTACCTGCATGTACTGTTGTGACCAAGATTATCTGGATCCTGCAGAACTATGGAGCTTTCTATATTTCGCAGCTAGATATTGTTAATGTTTATAATTTATTGTGCCCCGTGGGGATCCGGGTTGTTAGAACAGATCATCAGTTCATCTTGCTTGTCGTAAGAGGCGACTAAATGGGGGCCGTCCTTCGGATTAGACCGCAAAAACCGAGGACACATGTCACAGCAGGTGTGGCACGTTAAAGATCACTCCCTGCTCAAAGGCCATAAGCGCCGAGCATAGGTCTAAATTTTGCAGCCCTTCACCGGTAATGGTGACGTCTCCATAATTATGAGTGAAAGATTCTCGAGCGGGACGTTAAACAATATATAATAATTTATTGCAATTCAGACAGAGATACTGTCAGATAACGCCACTTACTATAAACTTATCTATCTATCTATCGATATATATATATATATATATATGTGTGTGTGTGTGTGTGTGTGTGAGAGAGAGAGAGAGAGAGTGGATACTAAATCTATGTTTATAGAAGTGAAATGAATAAATTTTACGGCAGGAATTTAAAATTATCAATTATGTCCAAACAGTGGGAAAACCAATTTGGAGCGCCAAATTAACAAAAAATTAATTATTTGAAGATATCATCGATTCAATTATTGCTCTCATTAATTCAATTGATGAGAGCATTGATGTGGTAGAACTTAATTAAAAATTAATTTAGAGCTCGGTACAAATGATTTGGTGATCTCTTTAATTCAATTGAAGACATCTTTCATTAATTTACAATGCTTTTGTGTCAAGAATTAATGCGCGCATCAGGACTTTTAAGGATATCAACAAGTCTTAACTCAGTTGTGGATGTGTTCAATCAAAGATATCTCTAATTATTGTTGCTTTCTCTAAAGGAATGATTGCGCGCATCAAATGAATTAATGATCTCATCAATTAAAGAGAACAATAATTCAGTGATTGCTCGCATTGATTGTATTGTTGCGCGTATTCATTGAATCGTTGCTCTCTTCAACTGAATTGAAGCGCGCACCATTCAATTGTTAACATCACCAATTCATTTGAAGAGAGCAACAATTCAATGTTATAGCGCGCATCAATTTAGCAGAATAATTAATGCTATCATCAATATTCAATTAATGCCCGCAATAATTCTAAATTGAATGTATCCTTATTTATTTGAAGAGATCTTTAATTGAATTATTGCGCACAATTTGGTGCTCCACAGATGGGTAATAGTGGTAATATATTACAAATTTTGAACATAATAGAAAATAATACAAGTTCCTAATATCTTAGGAATTTGATCGTTGTACTAATTACCACCAAAAATATATAACAACACAGGCATCCGATTTTTGGTTTACAGCAGGTGTCCTCATTGTCTAAGTTACGTATGAAGGAGAGATAACTCCAAAATTTTCCCTGACTATTGATATCTCTTGTCACTCGTTCAATAAATGACCTGTTTACTGCGTAATTGACTAGAAATAACAATGGAGTGTTTTAAAACATGTATCCGTGTGCAAATTCAATTTATTCAACACTACATGGACAGAATTGAGTATTGGAGATTCACATTTGAACTGAACATGACACTAATGCATTTTAGATTTATATAGCTGTCTCTGCAAATAAAAACGTCGTTCATTAATTCATTCCTAATACCATATAATACACACTGGTGACTCCACCCTGATAATTAAAGATTACATCCTTGAAGTTGATTGATAACGAATCTGATGATTTTTTTTTTTTCTTTTAAATAGGCCTATGATACATTTGGAAGAGCCGCCGCGTTCTTTTGAAGTTCAAACATTCCCTTCATAATACTATTGATCAGATAATTCATTCTTTTTTAAGTCTTCAGAAATCTCAATTACTTCAACCAAGTTACAGTTTGTCGTCGATTCTATGTAGAACGTGGGAACAACGAGTTGGTAAACTTCATAATATGACGTCAGATCTTCATTGGAACTGACGTCAGTGGATACAATACTGCGGTTGCTGTTTATTCGATGTTTACGGGTGTAATTCTCTCCAGCACGAAGATGTCTATTTGGGTTACGTGTTGTGGATGCAACTACAAAAATACATCACAAACAAGCTTCAATTATTAAAACTGACAAAGTTACTAAAGGTCTTAAACCCAAACGCAGACGTAAACGAAATTTACGTAGAAAATTACGAGAAAATCTACACTTAACTTTTAAAATTGAATGAAAATTTCAAATAAATTGATAACTAACGTGAAAATTATGAAATCTCTCAAATATGTATGTGGCCATTATTAAATCATTAATTGCAACAATTAAATTCTGATCAATGACACAATCTTGTTCTGTCTTCAAAATGTGGTCAAAACAGGAAAGTAATCCATTCATAAAAAAAAAAAATGAAGAAAAGAAGTATTACCGGGAAAACAATACATTTACAGAAAAAGTGGGACTCGACCTTTTGTACAGAGAGTAGTATCACACAAGTGGTTATCTCTGAAGCTTACAGAGAGTAGTATCACACAAGTGGTTATCTCTGAAGCTTACAGAGAGTAGTATCACACAAGTGGTTATCTCTGAAGCTTACAGAGAGTAGAAACTGACTTTTCAGAACTACTTATGAAGGTGATCGGCGGGAAAATATATTGGATAAATTATTGGTTCTATATTTTTTCAATGGGTCTAGAGAGTGAGAGAAGAGGGGGGGGGGTATGCACATAAGATCTATGTATCCGCTGTCCACACTACTGAGAGCGTAAAACGTCGCACTTCGTGCCCCATGTAATTTCAAAAGTAAAATTTATCTCTGAAATGTAGGTTAATATTAATTTCAAGATATTCAAATGTGGATGTGGGACGGAAATAAGAATAATTTCTGACGAAGGAGCAATGTAGATACGAAAACTCAAATGTAATTTTCAGCAGTAAACGTACGTGGTATTAAATGAATCCTGTTATATATTTAATAGATTGTTCAAAATTTGGTGAAGGAAAAGAGAACATTGTTGCACCAAAGAGACTTACTTCCGGCTTGTGAAATTGAATTTGAAAAAATAAAATCATTACCAGTCTTTATATTAATCTCAAGGTAGATAGACTGTTATCGATTTTTTTTTTTTTAATTAAATATTAAAAACCGGGAGCATGTCCCTGCTCAGAAGATACTGTCGCAGAACAAATGATGTCTGATGTGCACTGTGCAAGCATGAACCACGTGGGTCCTATGCATTATGTAAATGTCTCTTTTGCATCTTTATCGTCATAATGAAGTTGCTGAGTAGCGGAATGTCCAGACAGTTTACAACAGCTGAAACACGCATATCCTAGCGCAACGTCCCTTGGTGTTCCTCAGTGGAAAGGAGATAATTCAAACTTGAACACTATTATACTTGATATATGTTTATGTTATACCCCCCAAGGGTAACATGGTTGGCAAATTAAATTTTTCTATTCCTGTATCTCGTGTATAGCAATTACATTTTTAGATGAAAAGTTGACACTCGATTGGAATTAAATTGAACCTACACTGCATGAGGGATGTATCAAGTTCCATTTTGTAATGTCTGGTATATACGATAAAAGGATATACCTATGTTTTGTCAGCAAACCTATGATGTTTTATTATTTATGATTTTCGATACAAAGATCAATCTGACTACAGAACAAATCTATAACTATAAATATATGATATAGGTCTGTACTTTACTCAAATTGTATAAAGACACACACACATACACACACACACCATAAGCTGAATTACAAAATACTTGAACAAATATGAAGAATGAATAATATTGAACTACTGGAAGAGGGGGGGGGGGGGGGTAACAACAGAAGCATTGTGGATAGTCCCTGCACATAACTGGCTTTGACAAGTATTTTAGCTTCAATTCCTTTCATATCCCATTAAAAAAATATTTATATTTAAATTGAATTTAGTTGCTCAAAATATGCATCTTAAAAATTAGTTAAAAATCCAGTTCTATCCTCGTAAAGCCATTCCGGTGCATGTACACTTTGAACAATTATTTCATCAGGTGCAAGTCACCGCCAATCTAGATCTATAAGAGATTTGGAGAGTTCAAAAAAAAAAATAATAATAATAATGACATCCCCTCTTACCTTTCGCACGCTTGGAGTGAACACAGATGCCAATGACACTAACGATGATTATTAAGATGACGGCGCCGAGCACTACATTTAATGAAGTCGTCCACACATCCATTCTGTCATCATAACCGCAACGCAGGTCTCCCAGTTCTGCCGTTTGAGTACAGACATTTATCCATCCGAACTTAGATCGATGTAAACCTTGAAAAATAAACTTATCGCTAAAATGTTTCTTTCAGAACAAGAGTAGGAGAATAATTGAACACCAACAATGCATTTAAATAAACAGAGATTAGGCTATAAACATACATATAATTCTTCGTGATAATAGACCATCAACACAATGACGACTCATCCACGTGAGACACCATTTAAATAAAAACTTCTTTGACTTCAAGGCCAAGCAATCAGTTCCATGGTGTCTGTGCATATAGATCTAATTACCTCGATGACCATTACGGATGAAGAAAAAAATAATTCTATGGATCTGCTTCGCCGTATACAACAAGTCACAGGTTCACGTTTCTAGCAATGTACGCGGTCCTGTCAAGAACGAGGACGATACAAGAACTGCACGAAACGTCAATCCTTTCTCTGGCCCGCTGATTACATACTGTGTGAAACAAAACTAGTCCAAAACCAGGGTCGCACATCATATGATCATCATCTAAAATTACAATTTAACAGTTTGATTATATCCTATATTTCTGCCCGTTTGGTCACTTTTTAAACTGTAACACCGGTCTGTAAAACGGCAGCGTTCTATTGAACGGATTACGTCACATTGGAATCGATTATATTGAACAAATTACATCATGTGTGATAACCTATACAAATGAACCACAACATTCTCCCCCTCGGTAATGGGATAAGCTCAACCATTATTTTCAGACAATAAAACTCTGGTCTGTTTCCAACACCTCGAGGAAGATAAACTGTGGCTTATTGATCTAAACAGTATAATCATGTAAATCATAAAAAGGACTAATATCAGACAGCAGTCTCCTCTAAGGTACAAGGTTATTGATAATATAACATTGAATTATATTAAGAGAAAAATTATGTGATGAATAATGATGCTGTCTTAATTTCTGTGAAATGGAGATTATATAAACAATGGGGAAAATGTAATTTAGTTAAGTACAGATAATCACTTCATATACATGTTAAAGTAAAACAAATAGGGAAAGGTGGGTTAAATGGAAGTGAGAGAAAAGAGAGGAAGTGAGAGAGAAGAAGAGAAGTAAAGAGAAAAGAAGGAAAGTGAGGGAGAAGGGAAGTGAGGAGAAAAGAAGGGAAGTGAGGGAGAAGGGAAATGAGGAGGGAAAAAAAGGAAGTGAGGGAGAAGGGAAGTGAGGAGGATAGAAGGGAAGTGAGGAGGATAGAAGGGAAGTGAGGAGAAAAGAAGGGAAGTGAGGGAGAAGGGAAGTGAGGAGAAAAGAAGGGAAGTGAGGGAGAAGGGAAGTGAGGAGGGGGAAAAAGGAAGTGAGGGAGAAGGGAAGTGAGGGAGAAGGGAAGTGAGGGAGAAGGGAAGTGAGGAGGATAGAAGGGAAGTGAGGGAGAAGGGAAGTGAGGAGGAAAGAAAGGAAGTGAGGGAGAAGGGAAGTGAGGAGGAAAGAAAGGAAGTGAGGGAGAAGGGAAGTGAGGGAGAAGAAGGGAAATGAGGGGGAAGAAAGGAAATGAGGGGGGGGGGTGAGGGAGAAAAGGGAAAGTGAGGGGGAAAGAAAGGAAGATGGTGTCGGTGTCACACAGTAGCTTTTACTCCATAGTAGCTCCTCCCGGAAAAATGGCCATAGTTTTTCCCTTGGGGAAAAATTACCGGATACAAAATTTCCATTCATATGTGATAGTAGGGTTTTCCCCTCACATTTTGGTTTAAATTTCGTACAAAGATTCAACATATATACTTGTATACAGGCGCATGAAAAAGTGCGTATTGTCGATTAAATAAAAATTCATATATATAATTCTAGATTGACAATGCTCTAATTTGTTTCATCGAATTACTTAGAAATTAATTTTACGTATTTGTATGATAATTCTACAACGTACAACATAATTATGCAAATACATACATGCACATGCTCTGAATCTGATTGGTAATTTTTTAAATGATAAGACCTTCCTCATTCTCAACTTAATGATTCTCCTCCTATCGTTCTCTCTCTCCCTCTCCTCTCTCTCCCTCTCCTCTCTCTCTCTCTCTCTCTCTCTCTCTCTCTCTCTCTCTCTCTCTCTCTCTCTCTCTCTCTCTCTATATCGATCGAAAAGGGTGTAAACTTGGGTCACAATCCAATTTCTGGATCGCTTGATGCAAAATTTTCTGACAGGGTAGCATGATAATTGATGGGCACTCATGCAAGCCTGTTTTAAGGTATTTCTTACCTGTCAACGAATTTGTTAATGACGCCGAGTATGTCCGACTGTATGGTAAATTATAATGCATGAAAATGCGCGATCACAATCGTATGCAGACGTTCTTAATATGGACTATGAACAATTATGTTTAGCTAAGAAAACGATCTGCAAGAAAACAAGAAATTTCATGATATTCAAAAGTAGTTTCCAACAACATTCACCTTTCCTTTTTTTTTTTTTTTTTTTTTTGTTTTTGTTGTTATATAAAATACGCTTATATATTACCTATACAGGTTAATTGAATGCATTAATTTCACTTTGAGCTCACCTGAGCAAGGGACAGTGTTCGCCGAGATGTTTCGACCACATTTTTTTAAACTGTATCTACTTTTTTTTTAATTGAAGATCACTAGACCAGATGAACTGAACTTGACATAGATATGTGTCAGTTTTAAACATTTGTATCACTTTGGAAAGACTACTAAATTCAGAAGTGTGTCATGGCCTTTAATCTTCTTGCATGAATTCATAATTTAATTCATCTTTTTATTTATTTTATTTTATTTACTTTTCTTTTTTTTATTTATTTTGTGGGGGGGGGGGGGGGGGGGGGGGCAGATATACATCCACTTTTAAAGTATAAAACAATTAAATTATATGATTAGCTTTGAAAGCATATAACAATAAAAAATTATGATTAGTTTTAGTCTACAGTCTTATTCTTTGTTGTCAACTTTAAATAGAAATAATGATTCATGCATGATGTTTGATATTAATTAAATGAATATATCACATTCAACAAAGGCAACAACAAGGCAGCAAAACTCTATACGGCAAACGCCTCTTCCATGTTGTAGGGATGTACATTCTAAAAGGTGGTCAGCTGGAGAGATGACCAGCGAAAATATGTTATTTACCTTTATGTAGACCTTGTAAGATTTGCAAAACCATTCTAATGAATATTGCAAAGAAAGAAAGAAAGAAAAAGATTTGTATATCAGCTGCATTTTCTGACAAAATGAAATCAGTTTGACACATCTGCATAAACTATGTCACCATACAACAAGAGTTTTATTCTTATCCATTGTGATTTAAAGATTTGTTAACTGTAAGTTATTGTGTCTCTTGTTCCAGATCTACCAGACAACCCTTTTTATTGATATCATATAATAAAAACCTTTTATTCTGTGCAACTTTAATTTCATAAGATTTCACAAAATATCTAATGGATAAAAAAAATATTCATCGAAATTTGACGGAATTTATGATTTTCTATATTCGCGTCATAGTGACGCTTTGCGCCTCTGATACAGCTTGTGCAATTTCAAATCATATCGTATGCCTATCAAAAAAATTCACATTTCAATCAGTTTATCGGCTATCAATTGTAACTAGAAGTGATATCAAAAATTGTTTCTGTGGATCCCTTCCCTCAGAGCTATAGTTTCTGTAGGTCTCGGGGGTGGGGGGTGTCGGAATATAATCTGGAATATCCACCTTTTCCTCCAGAGAGTTACAGTTCCGCAGATATGACCAATGTATATATATATATATATATATATATATATATATATATATATATATATATATTTATATATATATATATATATATATATATATATATATATATATATTTATATATATATATATATATATATATATATATATATATATATATATATATATATAAATATATATATATATATATTTATATCTATATATATATTTATATATATATATATATATATATATATAGTGTGTGTGTGTGTGTGTGTGTGTGTGTGTGTGTGTGTGTGTGTGTAAACTGGTACCATGTTGACCTCGCGTCTTTCAATCAGCGGGGAACCAGTTTAGAGGCGATAGTGCAAGGAGTCCGGTCAATTCAGTATTTCCATCACGCTACAACTCCAATATCGGAGGGGAAAGTAGTCCCGGACACTGTACAGCGTTTGGTAATAGTGAATAGAACTATTAAAGTACAACCTATCTATTTTGTGTACCAATTTCCTCATCGCATGCGCAGAAGAACCCTTCGAGAAACGCGCTTGAAACGTTCGAACAAAAGAGCCGCCATACTGGAGAGTATTGGAGAAAGGTGAGCACTGAGTTGGGGTGCAAGAAATCAGCAAATTACGCTTGATTTCTTTCAATTCAAGTAATCTTGGTTAGGTACAAGATGTCAAACAGTCCATTTTCATTTTTTGGCAGTGACACGGAATCAGTATTACATTTGGAAGACAACCACAGTGTATGTTCAGAGTCGGGATCTCCCAAGCGTTCTTGTGAAATGAGCGAGTTGGATCTGTTTGATGGTCTCATAAAGCTCCCTGATCAAGGGAGTTTTGAAAACAATAACCCTACCATGGCTGTGCCTCTTAAAACATCTCAAGATAGCGGGTTATTGAGTTACATGTCGGAGAAGAATGTGAAAGTAATTTCTATCATTAAAGGCAACATATCAGAGAATGAGTCAAAGCATTGTAACCCCAGTATGTCTAGAAATGCCATAAACGCCAGAGAAAATCGCCTAAAGAAAAAGGAGTATTTGAAAAATCTTGAAAGTTCTGTTGATAACTTGAAAACTGAAAATGCAGAACTGAAAAATGAATGCAATTCTCTGACAAAAACTGTCACTGACCTATCATCAGAAGTTGAATATTTGAAAGGTGTCCTTGCAAATCAGTCAACTTTGGCAACTATTCTAAACAAACTGTCAGATATCCCTGGTCTCACTTTATCTACCTCTTTTAAATCCAATGAAGCAAATAACAATGTTGTCCAACCCACAGGGAAACGTAAAAAGTGCTTGGAAAATCAAGAAAATGTTTCTAAAGTTAATGTAGTAGAAACAAAAAGGCGCAAAGTGACAAGGTCATCCTCCAAACAAATGGACCAATCTTCTAAAGACTGTGACGAGTCAACGAAACCTGGGAAAGCAGTTATACACAACAGTAGATGCAATTCAGATGGAGGACACTTGTCAACGGACACAAGAGGTGTTTGCCTCCATGTATCTGGCTCATCAGTTTCTGTGGAATTATGTGATTTGTGTTCAAAAAAATCTCGAAAGGTTCATGATAAAGATCACTGTTACGGCAAAAATAGTAGTGAATGATTCAGATTGGGCAATATATACATGTGAAGTTCATAGAATTTTGTTGAAATATGTTATACTGTCATACATAAGTACTACAAATTGTTTTGTTAAGATATTGTCTATATATAGACAAGTGTATGTTTTTCCTTTTATGCTTGAGAACAACAAATCAAAATTTTTCCTTGTGCTGAAAAAAAATCTAAACAAATTTATTTACAATTCCAGCTCTCCATCCAATGAAAAGGTTGTTGCAAAGGTTTCGATCCAAACGGTGGAGTATAGAATAAATTTAATGTATGTGTCATATTCTTGATTTTTCATTACAGGTGATTTTTTTTAATCTCCAACTATGAAACAATGTTATATATAGCTCTTCATGTCTTGATATATGGGGCAATGTGCTTGATGTCATTTGAATTATTGTGTTTATATGATGTAGTTGTAATTTTTAAATCATGTACGGTTTTCGTCCAAAGGTAGCTTGTCTGAAATGTTATTAAATATTAGGCAAAATTGTCGTGAAAAATGAGGATTAATATCCCAACAGTGAGTGTGGAAAAGTCATCTTTAAACACACACACCCCCAAAGTCTGTTGAGACCAGTATATTCTTTTTAATTGTTAAGGTTAACAAATACATTGAAGTTTTACAGAGTGAGGGTGGGGGAAAGTATTAATTTCAAAAGTTTGTCTAGTTACTGAAAAGTTATTGAAAATCTTCCATAGCCATTGCCCCAATAAAGGATTCTGTTAACTTTGTACCATTGGAACAAACTTTATCAATGAATGGGAGGGGTTCAAGCTGAAATTGGTACAAGATATCGTGGTAATTGAAATTTTTTAAAACTTGAAACCTATATAAGGAAATACAGTAAAGCACAGTTATAGCAAACCCCCACGGTCAGCAAAAATCAATTGGTTTTTATATTCTATAACACTTTTCATTAACTTCCTGTTATCGGGGGAGAAATATCAATTAACAATGAGGATGAATTTGTTACAAGTGTGTTCGTTATAAGCATTTTTTATTGAATTGAAAGTGAAGGTTATGAGGTCTGAAGGACTAGGTTCACAACATCATTTCTGGTCTAGAAATTTCAACATGCTTTGATTTCTCCGACACCCAGATATTTCCAATTTTAAAATTAATTTTCTCTCATGATTGTTGATTTGGATGCTACTGCAATAAAATTGGTTATATTTACATTTTCCATGAAAGATGTCCACTATTCATGAAGTTTTTCAAAATGAAATAATAGGCTGTATGCCTCCTATTTAGGCTGTATATTGTACACAGAGATTTGAAAAATATATTTATTTAATTGAACTTTATGCACATGGTCTATACTTTCTGAAACCAAAAATCTTTGATGAACAGTAATTTTTCACTATTTGAATGAAACTGACAAGATTTCATACATATGTTTTTAGTCATATTATAAATCTTAATGATTTAATAAAATATGTACTGTGACCAGATTGGTATGTTGAACCTAGTCTTTTTGATTAAAACTTTGCATATCTAATATATGAATTTATTTTCTCTTTCAGTTGATGACACTATCTTAAGCCTAAGGTACTGTTGGCTTGAGAAGCGAATCTTTTGAGAAGCGATACCATATTTTGTCATGAACATGGTAAGGTTCATATTGCTGAATATTATTTCAAAAAGATGAAAAGAACTGTGAAATTTTTAATATAATAAATGCACACAATAAGCAATATTAGCTCTACATCTGAAAATTAAATTTCATGTTGTAGTAAAAATGTACTAAGATGATAAACATGACCATTGATAAAATTGAAACTAAATGTAAGCTTTAATTAAAATTAACATGATAAAAATTTGAATACATAGCATTATAAATTGGGGGGGGGGGGGACATTCAGACTTATGAATATATTTTCTAACACAAATTTCATTAACATTTATATACAATGTGCCACATTTGTGTCTGTTGATGAAATAGTAAATCACAGTTTTACAACAACAAAATTTTGACACCCAAGTTGACAGCTAATATTGCTTTAAAAGTGTCCCTTTGAAGTTTCGGGTGGGTGGGTTGAATTTTGGTGCACCTGTATTTTATATATAATTCACAAGTTTGATTGGGTATATATTTGTTGTTCTCGAGTAGAATTTTTTTTTTTTTGTAATAGAATTTGTGCATTTCACTATAAATTCTGTTGTGCATATTTCACTGTAAATACCATTTATATATTGATTGTGGAAAGTATTAGCTTATGATATTTTTTTCATCAATATAAAGAAAACTGTATTAGATGGGTAGTTATTTTTAATTTCAAGTGAAAATGACTTCAGAAGAGGAATGGATGCAATCCAGGGAGGATGCATGCAAACATTATTTATGTAAGTGTAAGTAGACTGACTAGTGCTGTTTTGGATACTGAGACGATATGAGCTGAGAGGACTGTATGTGCCACAGTTTTAGTTAACCACATATTGCACCCAAGGTACATATTCTGTGTGTAATTAAATCAGTAAACAATTTCAAACTTTATCTACTTGTTTGTTTTTGTTAATTCGCCTGAGTAAGATTGATTGATTATATATCATTTAACGTCCCACTCAAGAATCCTTCACTCATATGGAGACGTCACCATTGCCGGTGAAGGGCTGCAAAATTTAGGCCTATGCTTGGCGCTTATGGCCTTTGAGCAGGGAGGGATCTTTAATGTGTTACACCTGCTGTGACACGGGGCCTCGGTTTTTGCGGTCTCATCCCAAGGACTGCCCCATTAAGTCGCCTCTTACGACAAGCAAGGGGTATTGAGGATCTATTCTAACAACCCGGATCCCCACAGTATTGCCTGAGTAAGATGTATATGGTATGGCAAACATGTCCATCCGTCTGCCCCACTTTGTTTCTAGCTCATAAATAGTTTAGTCTTAGAATTATCAGATACAGGGTGTCAAGTGGTCCTATATTCCTATATTTTTCCTATTTTTTCAGAATGTTGCTATAATTCCTATATTTCACTAAATTTTCCTATATTTTGACTTTAACTCCTATATTTTTAGAACTTTGGACAAAAAATAATGAAAGTGGAGATTTTCATATGTGAAATTTATTAGTATTGATATATAAGAGTATTAGAGTTTGAAATGAAAGCTGTAGATGGTGTTAATGCTTGTACTGGTCTGTAGTATTGAGCTAACCTAATGCAGCAATATGGTTTCAGTGTTCTTGGAGTGTCAAATAATATTTGTTGATGTTTATATGAATGATTTACAAATTTTAAAAATATTTTCTATATTTTGACATACAGTATTTAATGAAAACTTCTACATTTCTTGAGTCAATTGTTATTGATAAAAGAATATTACTATCTAAAATTCAATTTTTTTACAATGTAACTACATGTGCAATACACTAGGAATCTGTCATATTGTTTCTTTTGTATTTTTTATACTTTTTAAACTAAAATTAGAATTTAATTAAGTATATTTTTATATAATGATATGATCGAGCATTATACAAGCGAAATTTTTTATGAGTTTGATACATACAGGTAATTAGTAAATAACTATTTGATAATTTCATAAATTGTTACTTAACAAAATAATTACTTTCAGTCAAAAAGAAGTTACCAACCGCAGAGCACTTGTATCAATTAATGAATAAATTTGAATTTTAAGAATAAGTGACATGAATGCCCACTCAGTACTAGCTATATTTCATTTTAATTTGTACAGTAATTAATAATAATTAAAGATGCGGTTAAGTTTTATGACCCTGAAAGGATGAGACCAGAAAAGCTACTTATTAATAAGCAAGTATTGACATCAGCCAGAAATGCTCATAGGGATTATCAGAGGAGGTTGGAACAAGAGAGGGAAGCAGAGGAGAGACAAAAACGAGAAACTGAACAGAAGAGAGAAGAAAAAAGGAAAGGGAACAGCTCTTAGAAGAAAAGTCTACACTTGCTGAAAAACAGAGAAAACTTGATGAGGAAGAAAAGAACATAAGAAATGCTTTAACTTCTGCTTACCAACTGTTGAAAGATGGAAATGAAAAAATGAAGGCAGGCATTGAGGCAAAAGATATGACAAGAATATCTACAGCACAGATGATGATAGATACTGCCACTGCAAAAACAGGAGAGTTTAACAAAAGTTTAGAGGACATTAGAGCAAAGCAGAGGGATCTTGAAGGAAAAAAGAGGAAACTTCTGGAGAGCAGTCTTGATTTCAAAACTTTAACTGGTGACCAGCCACCTAAAAAGAAATTGAAAAAGAAGTGAAAAAGATATCATATGGTCAACTGATGTTTGATTATTAAGTAAATTGTAATACATGTAGCTAACTGCTATTTTTTAGTTGTTAAAGAGGTGTTATAAGTAGTAACAATATGTTTCTGTGTTTCAAGTAAAAGGGAGGCGAGGTATGGCTAAAGGGGAGGAGGAGGCCAAACATTTATGCTTGAAATTTCAATTATTTGCAAAATTTTATCCTATATATACCCTATATTTTCATAGTGAAAAATCCTATTTTCCTATATAGGATTGGTCAAAAATGGCTTGACACCCTGCAGATATTGTCCTCTGGTAATTCTTTGGGTAGAGGGTGGGTCACATTTGTAAAGTTTTTTGATTGAGATATTGCAAAATCCTGTCCGACTTGTAATTGGTCAATGAATGCTCTGTAGTTCAGAAGAAGGTGTGTCGTATTATAAGTTGAGGTCACTGTGACCTATAATTAAGATGATGTGGCATAACCCTTTAATGGTCTCAAGGAGATGAGGGTCATAGCATCAACAAACAGTTTGTGCATCTGTAGAGAAATGTAAATAGGAGCTTAAAATCAGGTCATTAAAACTTGAAATGGGAAGTAATCCTTGCATGTTAGAAAGTAATGTAGTAACCGTATTCAATGATTATTACTACAGGAAGTAAATATTTTTCTTCATAAAAATGTAGCTACATAATATATTTATTTTGATTCTAACATAAGTTGTGTAAATGCATGCAGTAGACTAAACGAACACAACAGCACAGATAGAGGATTTGTTTTGTGGGAATTGTGATTTAAAGTATGGTATTTCGAGGCAAATATGTCGGTCCTAATGAGATTCCATTAGGCCCTAGGGAATAATGTAAGTCCTGGTGTTTTAAAGAGTTCATCTGAACATTCAAAGATCATTTTGATGAGAACTAAATCTGTTTAGATTATTTATTGAGTGTAGTGCAAGAAGGCTGTGGAATTAATTCGTAGTCCTTTCTCTTTGGCATTTCATATTACAATCCAAAATGAGTAATTCGTATCATGTGAAAGAAATTGTCTAATGAAATTATGTTTTGAAATATATTTTGGTACTTATTTGAACAATTCCAAGAAATATATTGACAAGTCAGTTGCAATGTGCAATAGAATAATATTGATTTTACCTCGGATATTGGAGCAATCTTTGCAGCAGTTAAGGTTGGACATGATTTTGTGTTGTGCATTTTTGCTGTTTATAATGAATAAACATCTGACGGGCAGGTTGTGTGCAGTGCATTTTATTTAAAGTAGGAAATGCGGATGCATATAGATACCTGCATCTTTTGTGGACAGACATACCTCAATGGAAAGTATAATAGAAATTGTAGTTTTACTTACGTTGGATGTTAACCGGAACTGATTTAATTGATCAACGAAGACAGCAACCTATGATGGGAGATGAGTAAAAGTTTGACATTGGTTAAAAACAGATTTGTGAAGCTGTTCCACATTGTCATTAATGGTTGACTTTCTTTTAGAATGTCCCTTGTCAAACACTTGGCATTTAGAAGTGAGAATCGCGAAACTTTCAGATATAACATTAAAAACTGAGGTCTCGATATGAGTGAAAAATCGTCAACGGTACTTTAATAATTTGTGTATATATTTCTTATGGCAAGACTTTCATTTATTATCTTGACTTCGTAACATGCAACCTATTAATTATCTCCGGAACTATTTGAGGGAGGGCTAAACATTTGCAGAAGTAATTGAAGTTGGGCTTTCAAGATTGTGTGTGTCTTTATGTATGTATATATACATATTCTATATGATGAAACCTTGTGATACAATGGTGTTTGATCTTGGAACTGCATTTTCAAACATCTCCTGAACTATTTATGGTAGAGCTTTCATATTTTGTATATGGATTCTTTATGGCAAGACCTTGTAATACCATGGTGCTTGTTTGACCTGGAAATTGGGAGTTTGATCTAGTTCATATGCATAAAATGCAAGTGTATTGTGCTATACTGCTGTTCCATCTGTCCATTTAACATTGTCTTCACAGCTCTTTCTAAACCCAAGGGGGGGGGGGGGGTAAATGAAACTTGGTACAAAGAAAGATCACATTAAACCCGTCAGAGGGGGCGGGGAATCACAGTGTGTAGATTTGCATATTGCAAGGGGAATGCTGTATCAAATGTTTGAAGGAGTTATGGCCCTTGGACTTAGATTTTTTTGGGGGGGGGGGTGTGAATAGTGTATGGGGTTAACGGTGCTTTATTTATCTGACTTAATCAATATCCCCCAAACTGTCTGAGGTAGAACTTTCATAGTTTGCATATAGATTTCTTATGGCAAAATCTTTTCATACTGTGATTTATGACTTGGCCTTATCCAGAGCAGCAAGGTCATATTGGTGTTGAGACCTATATGTTATATGTTCCCATAAGAAATTACTAAAAAGGCCCTTATGGTCTTGCCATGAAGAACGTACATGCCCTAGCTGAAATACTACAAGATGTATTTAGTAGGTACACAAGGTTAGAACTTTGATAGGAAAATTGTTTTGTCACAAGGAATGCAGTAATGGCACGAGAGGCATATCGCTCACCATTCGTAAGTTATGAGTAGCATTAAAGTTCTGAGCTTTGGATCAAAGACACACGAGGTAAAATCTTGTATGGGATGTAAAGCCTTGTTATAAGAAGTCTTTATGCAGATTATGAAAGCTCCACCTTGAATAGTTCAGAAGATTTTTAATGTCTTAAGGTAGGCCAAAGGTTAAGGTCATAAACTTTGGTACTGAAGAAAATGTGTTATTACAAAGAATGTGCATATGAAATATGAGATCCCTATCACTTACTATTCAAAAGTTGTGAACAAAGTTAAAAATTTTGAACAAAGAAATGACAAAATGACCCCTACTGTAGTAGGAGGGGCAAAAACTTGAATCCACACAATTTGGGAACATTTGCAGTTGTAATAAGATTTAGTGTGGCCCTGCTACTCTTGAAAAGAGTTTGCGTTAATTAATTTCCTGTATACTCCCACTGAAAACTTTTATCCCCGTTGTGGCGCCACCCTGCCATCAACATTGAACAACTTGAATTTGAACCACCTGAAGATGCATGCATATCATTATGACTAATCATAGCCCTGCTTTTGTTGAGATGAATATTTTCAAAGGTATTTAACAGGACTAACCATGGCCCTCTTGTTCTTGAGAAGATTGTAAACCAGTTTCATGTATGTCTGCATGTAAAACTTCGATCCCCAGTTGTGGTCACACCCTTATAGAGTGCCAAATTAACATAAACTCAAGTAATTGAAGATCTCTTTAATTATTTGAAGATCAATTAATGTGTGCGCGAAAAAAATCAGTTAAAAGATCTCTTCAAATAATTAATATCTTCAGTTCTGATTTATTGTGCGCATTAATTGAAGTTTTGATAGCATTAATTCTGCAGAATGGACACACGCTGTAATTCAATTGTTTATGTCAATTTGGCGCTTCACACACCCTACCACCCCCACCCCAGAAGGAGGGGGGGGGGGGGGCGATTTGAACAATCTTTAATCTACTCTATGTCTGGAAGCTTTTATGTAAGTTTAAACTTATCTGGCGTGGTGGCTCTAGAAAATTTTTTTTTAAATGACTTCACCCTATTTTGAAAATGACACCCTTTGCTATTAGAAGCATAGGGGGCTCAATGTTTCTTCGTCTTCCGTCCTGCCATATTGGTTATTTACATTATCAGAATAAATTTTATTTGTCTATATTACCATTGATAGAATTTTGTTTATACCTTTTTGATTATCTTTATTTACCTTCCGTGATTGATACTGAACTGAAAGATAACAGTTCACTATGAATGGTAATTCCAGAGTATTATTTTTCGAGAAAATACTATGTGAAGCTCTGAATGCATTAACGAAAAGGTGGGCAGCACTGAAATTCCTAATCATGTCGAAAAAGAAAAGCATAGAGGCTGTATGTTTACCATCCGTATCTCAGAGCGATTTGAAAGCAAGATTTTCAAAGACGATCAATCTTTGACCTTGCATCCTTCAAACGCTCCTCAGCGTCATACTCCAGTGAAAGTGTTAGGGGATGGCAATTGTTTTAACCGATCAATTTTCCCTTTCAATATTTGGATGTGAAAAGCACCATGTTGAAATGCGAGTTGGAACTAATTTGAACATGTTCATAATGAGAAATGGTATTTGAACGCTGAAATTTTAGACAAAATGTCAGGAAGTGCATTCTTGATGCCATATTTTTATGAGACTTCACTTTCAGATGAATGCAGAGTAACTGTTTAATGCAACAAAGTTCCTGTAGAATGAAAGTCTTAAAACTGTAAAGTTAGGCGAGTATTCCTCATTGCGGCACATTTATGCTGTTTGCAATGCAATTTGTAAGTTCATCCGAAGCATTTTCCCAAAGACAATAAATGCTGCTATCAGCAGAGACTGTCATAATCAGCTAATAAAGCCGTTCAAGGACTACGATGTGTCTTCGAATGAAATATATATGATGTGGACTCGAACATCCAATGTGGTACGACAGAATTGATCTTTAACCACTTTGTTCTATGTGTTCCATTGGATGTTCACACCAAGGGTTTAAGAAACCAAGCAGCTCTGATTTGGAAGGCGCTTATGAAGTGGAGCTTCAGTATACATTCAGAATGGGTGATGGATATATAAAAATTGAGAAGTCTGAGCTTGAAGATAGTCCAAGTAATACTTCAACGCCCAAAAAGCCGAAACTGGACAAGGACGGAACAGAAAACATCGAACTTCTGTCAGATGGCCTACACCTGATATAAAAGAGTCTTCTTTCCAACCCACCAATTTCAAATTTCTTTTATCAAGTTTAGGGGTCAGATAAGGTCTCTTCAGGATCTATGGAAATGGCTGATGTGTCCTTAGATGCAGCATTTTGTTTCTGCTGTATAACAGCTTACAAGGGTGGTATGTTATCAAATCATAATGAGGAGAAGGTATTTATGTCAACGGGATTCCGTAATTGGAAGAAAGCCACAATGCGCTTCGAAAAACATACCAACAGCAAGTGTCGTAGAGAAGCAGTTGAGAGATTGTTTACACTTCCAAAAGTAATGAAGGATGTTGGTGAATCTCTCAGTAAACAACACTCGGAACAGAAAAAAGACAACAGAGATTGTTTCCTGAAAATACTTGGGAGTTTAAGATATCTAGCAAAACAAAATATTCCAATCAGGGGAAACAACAGAGTTGTTCTAGTTTTTACGAGTTGGTTAAAATGCAGAAAGACGGTGATCCTGTTTTGTAGGCATGGAGTCAGAGAAAAACTGACAAATATATTTCAGTACAAGTTCAAAACGACGCACTTAAAGTAATGACCTATCAAGTTCTTAGAAATGCACTGAAAGATGTAGAGAATGTCAAATTTCTGACCATTAATGGCAGATGAGACTACTGACATTTCTAATAGAGAGTAATTCGTTATTTACCTCCGATACATCGATGACCAGTTTGTGCCACACGAAATTTTTGATGACTTTTATGAAGTCGGTGACATTAAAGCCGAAAAATCATTTCTGCAATCACTGATACCGTGACCAAGTTTAATATTCCTTTAGATAAATTACGGGGTTAGTGTTATGATATGGTAGGGTTAGAAAGGGAGAGAGGTGGGTATCCCGGTATAGGTACTTTATTTTGAAATGAAAAGATAACTTGCTGCACATGTTACTTCGGAAAAGAAAACATGCTTTTCATACTTGTATACTGGTTAAAAAAATTTGAATGAATGCATGCACATATGAATGAAAAGCATGTCATGCGGTAACGGAGTTCATCCGTGGTATTTTTCACGATTCATTTAGTTAGTTTTTTCTTCTTTCTTAAATCATAGTGGGTATTTATTCAAATAGAAAATATATTCGTATTTAAATAATTATATTCAATGGTATCATTTGACACATTTTCAAGACTTTTTAATGAACACACCTTTACATTGGTAGGCCATCTACGAGTCAGAAATGGCATTACTCGATAAATATTGAAATTATCATATAAATCTAATGGTGTAAGTTCTAGATTCTAATGTTGAATTTGATAGCTCTTGTTAAAATATCATCAACTCATTTGATGCGCAATAACTGCAATAATTCAAATTTTCAAATAGTTAATGATATATTCAAATCTAAATTATTGCGCACATCATTGGAATTGTTCATAGCAATCATTTTTCTGTTTAACTGATGCGCGCATTAATTGGATTGTTGTTTTCATCAAATAAATTGATGATATCAACAACTGAATAATGAATGTGCTGTATACTTCAATTTAATTAATGCGAGCATCATTTCAATTATTGTTCAATTATTGTTCTCTTCAATTGAATGCGCACAATAATTGAATTAAAGATAACTGTATTGAATAGATCATTAAATCACTTTTACCGAGCTCCAAATTTAAATTCTGCAAGCAATAATTTCACCACATTAATTATTATTTGAAGATGTCATCAATTTAATTATTGCACGTAATAATTCAATTGATTCGCGCATCAAAACATTATGCCTGCTCCAATCAATTGAGTTGATTTGCGTATCAATTCAATTATTGTTCTCATCAATTCAATCGATGCGCGCATCAATGATTTATTAATTTGGTGCTCCATATAGATCAGTGTTATGTAGCGAGCTCAAATCAATGCAAGGCTTACGTTGAATGTTAATTTGTCATGATAGTGAACAAATCGTGGAAAAAAAAGTGGTAACGGATGTTAATCGTCGAACATACGTAGATGAAAATGGTAAAATATCATCTTCAATCACAGTATATATTAATTTTATTTAATAGAATGTAATTGTAATGAAATGAGTATGTAAAATGGTTAATAGATTTTAAAATATTAATTGGGTAATTTTTTATAATTAATGTGAATTTGGCGACAACGAATTTCGACAACTGGCGAAATAAAATAGAAAATGAACAATATTTGTAATATGTTTTTATCCAGTAAAATTCATACTAAATCACATATATGACTCAAAGTCGTTGGTAGCAGGATTTTCAAGCGCACTGAGGACTTGACGTAAAATGACCCATATACAAGCGCTAGAAAGTATGCAATTTAAATAACTTGTTGACGTTCGCACCTTGGTCTCATATTTGGGTATATACTTCCTACCACAATCGCACAAGAAAACGTTTATAATCGAGCTCAAAACTTAAAGGGACACGAAATAATCGTTTTGGTAGTAGCTTGTTTGATCACGATCGATATAGATCTTATGTAATACACATCATAGAAAACTTAAATATAAATCCCATAAAGGATGTATTCGGAATATCAAAAGAATTCACTTATAGGAGAAAACGACTTCGCGGAAAAATTCTCTTTTGAAATCAATATTCGTTATTTTTTTTTTTTTTTACCCTATATATTTCTAAATTTTTAAATTCTGCATTTTGAACCTGAAATTTTGTATTAGCAATTTTTTAAAGTAACCAAAGTTGGCTAAAACAACATTTTCTCAGTGAAAACGCCTATTGTTGCATGAATTTTGCCCTAGAAGTTCTTCAGGACAGGCCTGTCCCTCATAAAAACTATGGTATTTTGACAGGTTTTGATCTAAGGAATAATTTGTAATAGGATTTGTTTAGGGGCACCCCTGCCCTGGGGGTCGAAATTTAAAAAACAAAAACAAAAAACAAAAAACCCCCGAAAACCTATTTCTATCATCGTGGTTTATGCCGTTTATATTCATAGTTAGTATAGATCAGATGGTTAGATCTCAGACGCTAACAATCAATGGTTTTAGTGTCCTGGTTCAAATCCACCTATGGAACACATTTACTGTTTTAAAATTTTCGCCTGTATAAACACCATTTTAATTTTTTTTGTATACTGACTTGTGTGTTTTCTTCCTTAAATGCATGTTTGCTCTTGATATAAAAGACATTTATGGGAATGCAGATCATAAATTCTCTGCAAGTAAAAGCAATCAGCCGGAACTATACTTCAGTGTAAGCACACTTTGTTCGAGGACAAGAATCATTCACTCCTCGATACAAGTGGAGAGAGAGAGAGAGAGAGAGAGGAGAGGAGAGAGAGAGAAAGAAAGAAATAAATCATGCCGAGGAAAACTTTCTGCGATTGCCTTTCAAGAATATCACTGGAAAATAGTACTATAGTGGGTGAAATATTGCAGAGTAGATGCAGTTCATTCCTCGGGGGAAAATGTGTGCACTGGCAATATTTTGTACCAAAAAAACAGGAGGAAGGTTTATAGATTAGAAAAAAATTGGGGGTTGGGTCAATTAACTTTTATATCCCGTTGCCATTATTCAGGCATCAGGTAAGGATCCTCATACAAAGGACGTATCTGTAAATACTGAGAGGGGGGAGGCAGATAAATACATAGTTGATTCTAAATATATTAAAATTGCATTTAAAAATTTAAAATTGTTACGCGTTGAAGACCATACTCTATACGCTGATCAGGTCATTAAGCTGTAGGGCTACATTTCAGTAACGACGGTTAATTTCTTGAATTTCATTTCCATAATTTGCATTTCTTACACCAATTACTTTTCAAAATATTGTTTCCAAAGAAATGAGTTGTAAGTAAACGCATATGAAGTAATTGCATTGTTAAAAGTAAACTGAGAAATACGAAATTAAATTTCAAAATAAGGAACAGAAAAGGCGTCCACAATTCATGCTGCTTAGATAACGACTGTGAAATATATATATATATATATATATATATATATATATATATATATATATATAATATATATATACATATATATGATTCGTAGATTATTTTTTAATATCGCTTTTAAGCCGTATCGGACCGGGAAATACTGTATTCACGCGAGAAATAAATTTCAGTTTTGAAAGTTCATGAGGGCATGAACTGCTACGCTTAATCACGTCGGCCTACTTTATGAAGCGCTTGGCTAATGCGCTGTAGGGAGTATGGGGTGTTTAGCGCCTCATTTCATACTCTCATTTTTGCTTTCATTACTGTCGTAACTAAAACAGACGTACTATATTTATCAAACAGCACAGTATTAATATATACATTTTTTTTAACAACTACATGAAGAAATGCCCATAAACACAATTTGTGAAGATGTGAAGGCAAAAACAGGAAATGTAAATATACATCAGAAAGTATACATTAATACATAACAACTACATATGCCCGTCGAACCACTTTAATATCTATAACATGTGGGACTACAACATTATTTTTCAGATAAATGATAGAACAGGTTGGAATTAAATTAGAATATGCAATGCATGGAGATGAATTAATATACGCTCGTTCTGAAATGTACTGTAAATATAGTAATTTAGAGTGCACGATATTTATCGGAAATCGAATTTTTAATGAATTACAGTGACGACGCTAGCCTTGAAGTGAAGTGTACGCACAGTGACATATCCAGAATAGGCTGGGGGTCTGGGGGCCGTCTTAAGGTTCCCAGTGGGTCGGGACAAGGCCCTGGTGGGGGCGCAGGGGGCGAAGCCCCCGGAAGCTCCTGGGTTTTGAGGATTTTTAGGTTACATATATGGGTTGTTCTTGCTATACAATCATGCATAATAAAATGAAAAATTAACAATCATTTTTTGTTGTTGTCAAATTGATGTGTACGCCCGGGTGTTTTGGGGTCAATGGCAGCTACATCACTGAATTAGTGAAGATTTTATTTAGCGCTTTCTAAATGTGCTTTATTAATATATATATATATATATATATATATATATATATATATATATATATATATATATATATGATAAGACATTTAGCGATGTCTTGATTTAGCGGTAACTGCTTTCCGTGAAAAGCGCTAAATAAAATACACAGGTAAATACCTTCACAGTATCTCAATTAGATTTTATTTCAAATTGGCGCCAAAGACACTGAGAATTTTTGTCTTTAAAATATGTAGAGCTGAGCCCAATTTAACGCACTTTCGAGAAAAAAGAGCTCAAAAGTGCCGAGTTTCCTTTTATTTGGAAGGCGATTGTAATAGTCCTCAAAACCATTCTCCTAATGGGAGATCAGATAAAGTGTTTTGGAACAGGTCCATTTTAAAGGACGCAACAATAGATAATTAACGCAAGCATCGCCAATCTAAGCACATACACCCATTAGTTTACCTGCTCCTGGCCTGTATGCCGATGGTATTTTCTGTTCTTCCGTGTATACAAATTTCATGTATTAACCAAATAGCCGAATTAAGGTCCAGATATTATGTAAAATACAAACTTTTAATCAAGTGAACGTGTTTACCACAGCAAAATTGCACCATGGTATATCCCACTGATGATGATCAAGAGACTAACGCAAAGTTTACGTTAGCTTTTTTTCACAAAGAGCCAAGAACTCTTGTTCGGAACTTCGCTAAATTATCAGCAAAACCTCTGAATTCTGCAGCTCTCTCGGAAGCCCACTTAAACTTTGTTTCGTATGTTTTTACGAAATATTCCTCAATTAGCCAGTCGCCGTTTCTCCATCCGCACCGGATCATTGAAGTTCTTCTGGTTCTCTCTAGCCTTTAGTATCTTCTCTTGTTGCGTAGTTGTTACGTCATTTTTCACAATGTCCACTGGAATCACATCCATCCGGCCTCTCCGTCTATAGAAAGGTCGAGGGGAGGCAGGGCATCGAGTTCCGGTTCTATGAAGTTTTGTGTCGTCGATCTTCATATCCTCGCTGTCCTTTTCGAGACCTTCCCATTGCTTTAAACTAAATTCCATCCGTCTCCGGGCCCCACACTAGTTTCGAACGTTTCCCAGTGCTCTAGTCCACTTCTGTAGAAGTTTGGGGTTCGCTTTAAAAGCATCCGGCAGTGGAAATGTTTGTTCGTTTTGGGTCCCCAGAAGGTCGGTGCTTTTCCATCTCCCCATGAGAAGATAGAATAATCTCATACTTTTTGCACGCACGCAGAAGTTGGTCCCTTGTATTCCACGTGATTTGGAGTAGGATTTTCGATATTCTCTGAAATTTCTTGCAGAAGTATATTTGCGTCCTGTTTCATGTCCTCAACTTCTTCTTTCTTTCCTGTTCTCAGTGTACTAACTGTGCACTTTCTCATGCATAGCGATATAGTTTTACTGTCTAATCCATCAAAAAGCAAAGCGGAAAACGGTATTGAAAACGGGTGTTCGAACGTGTGACGTAACCACCAAGAATTGTATTCAGATTCGGGTAGATCTGACTCATTTTTTATTATTCTTGCTCTCTCGATAGCGAAGGTATATGGACTGCACAAATCAAACAAAGCCGGCATCAAAACGACATTTCCATGGAAACCAAACAACTCCGTACATCCCTGCAGGTTATTGTGATTCACAAAGTTCTCTCACATTGTAACTCTCCCTGAAACGCCACGATTCTCAAGTCTCTTTTTTATGTCTTCAACACTCTCTTCTTTCGACGAGTATCGCATTAGAGGTTCGCGATATTTTGAATCAAGATCCAAATAAAATTCACTGTCAATTGCAAGACCAGAGCCCTGGAGTTCAGAGGTTGTGGGTGGCGCTGTAGTATTTCAGGAAGAGTTTGGATTGGTCACTGTCCAGTTTTCACCCACTACTGGTCACTAACTCTGTTCGACGTTTGGTCATTTACGTTGCTCGACAACTTTGTGTTGCTGGTCAGAGTCGTTTGCTGGTGGAGGTGTGCTCTGTTGCTGGTCGTTATTGTAGTTGTTTTGATGCAACCTGCTTTGTTGGTCCCCGTGATTTGCTTGTTGGTGATTCTGGTCGATATTGTTTGTTTTGATTCACCTGTTGTTGTCGGTCTCCGTGATTTGCTTGTTGTTGATTCTGGTCGTTATTGTAGTTGTTTTGATTCACCTGCTGTTGTCGGTCTCTTGGTGATGGTTTTGAGTATTATTCTGGTGTTCCGGTGGTGACTGAAATTGTTGTAGATGTGGTTGAGGATAAACCCGTGTTGTGTTGGTCTCGATCGAGGGAGAAACGGCTCTGATCTCCGTGCTCGAGGAACATCCCATCTTCGTCGTAAACTGTAAAATGATCATCATACAAGTATTTCATAGTGGATTACTACTAAAGGGAAGTCAAATATCATGCAAAAAACTAATTGTAACAAGACACGGACGTCATACAAATCTTTCATAGTGAACTATTATTGAAGGAAAGTTAACGATACAAGTTATAACCTAATGAAATACCTAACTCGAGTCAGGCGAGCCGGAACCTATGCAATATATATACAACAACAGTTAAATAAACTATGTTGCAATCATTGTTTTTGTTTGACATCTTAATAATTTAAGAAATGAATTTCATAAACTGTAAACATTTGTACATACCACCTGAAAATGGCTGCATATACAAGTAGTTCCCTTTGTAATGTTTTATATCTATACCTGATTATGTATATATATAAATCCACACGAAATTCAAATAGTTCAATAAATACTATACTTACTGTGTCTTGAGTCCCGTGTGGTCAGTGAAAAGAACATGTGTTCATGACAAGAGGTTAAACAGACTTAGTCGTTTCCGGGGTATCTGGTCAATATTTATCGTTTTTATTGATTGATTCTTTTGCGCAATTCAGGCACTAGTTTGGATTTTAAATTTCCAACCAACAGATAGGTTAAATGGTAATCGTGTTTAAATATAGAAACCGTCTTACTGTATCGTGTATAATAATACGTTGTATATTTCAACCATTGCTGCATATTTTGAAATTACCTCAGTAGAGGAATTAAATTATTTTGAAATAATTCTGATACCTTTATAAACCTATAACTGTATGACAACATAGACAACAGAAATTGGAAAACATAACAGATTGTACATCGTCAATATGAGAATAGAATAGACAGTGTACTCGTCAATATGAGAATAGAATAGACAGTGTACTCGTCAATATGAGAATAGAATAGACAGTGTACTCGTCAATATGGGATAGAATAGACAGTGTACATCGTCAATATGGGATAGAATGGACAGTGTACATCGTCAATATGGGATAGAATAGACAGAGTACATCGTCAATATGGGATAGAATGGACAGTGTACTCGTCAATATGGGATAGAATAGACAGTGTACTCGTCAATATGGAATAGAATAGACAGTGTACATCGTCAATATGGGATAGAATGGACAGTGTACTCGTCAATATGGAATAGAATAGACAGTGTACATCGTCAATATGGGATAGAATGGACAGTGTACATCGTCAATGAGAATAGAATAGACAGTGTACTCGTCAATATGGAATAGAATAGACAGTGTACTCGTCAATATGAGAATAGAATGAAATAGAATAGACAGTGTACATCGTCAATATGGGATAGAATGGACAGTGTACATCGTCAATATGGGATAGAATGGACAGTGTACATCGTCAATATGAGAATAGAATAGACAGTGTACATCGTCAATATGGAATAGAATAGACAGTGTACATCGTCAATATGAGAATAGAATAGACAGTGTATATCGTCAATATGGGAATAGAATAGACAGTGTATATCGTCAATATGGGAATAGAATGGACAGTGTACTCGTCAATATGGAATAGAATAGACAGTGTACTCGTCAATATGAGAATAGAATGAAATAGAATAGACAGTGTACATCGTCAATATGGGATAGAATGGACAGTGTACATCGTCAATATGGGATAGAATGGACAGTGTACATCGTCAATATGGGAATAGAATAGACAGTGTACATCGTCAATATGAGAATAGAATAGACAGTGTATATCGTCAATATGGGAATAGAATAGACAGTGTATATCGTCAATATGGGAATAGAATGGACAGTGTACATCGTCAATATGAGAATAAAATGGACAGTGTATATCGTCAATGAGAATAGAATAGACAGTGTACTCGTCAATAAGAGAATAGAATAGACAGTGTACATCGTCAATAAGAGAATAGAATAGACAGTGTACTCGTCAATATGAGAATAGAATAGACAGTGTACATCGTCAATATGGGAATAGAATGGACAGTGTATATCGTCAATATGAGAATAGAATGGACAGTGTATATCGTCAATGAGAATAGAATAGACAGTGTACTCGTCAATAAGAGAATAGAATAGACAGTGTACATCGTCAATATGAGAATAGAATAGACAGTGTACATCGTCAATATGAGAATAGAATAGACAGTGTACATCGTCAATATGAGAATAGAATAGACAGTGTACATCGTCAATATGAGAATAGAATGGACAGTGTACATCGTCAATATGGGATAGAATAGACAGTGTACATCGTCAATATGGGATAGAATGGACAGTGTATATCGTCAATGAGAATAGAATAGACAGTGTACTCGTCAATAAGAGAATAGAATAGACAGTGTATATCGTCAATATGGGATAGAATGGACAGTGTACATCGTCAATGAGAATAGAATAGACAGTGTACATCGTCAATATGGAATAGAATAGACAGTGTACTCGTCAATATGAGAATAGAATAGACAGTGTACATCGTCAATATGGGATAGAATGGACAGTGTACTCGTCAATATGAGAATAGAATAGACAGTGTACATTGTCAATATGGGATAGAATGGACAGTGTACATCGTCAATGAGAATAGAATAGACAGTGTACATCGTCAATATGGAATAGAATAGACAGTGTACTCGTCAATATGAGAATAGAATAGACAGTGTACATCGTCAATATGGGATAGAATGGACAGTGTACTCGTCAATATGAGAATAGAATAGACAGTGTACATTGTCAATATGGGATAGAATGGACAGTGTACATCGTCAATATGGAATAGAATAGACAGTGTACATCGTCAATATGGAATAGAATGGACAGTGTATATCGTCAATGAAAATAGAATAGACAGTGTACATCGTCAATATGAGAATAGAATAGACAGTGTATATCGTCAATAAGAGAATAGAATAGACAGTGTACATCGTCAATATGAGAATAGAATAGACAGTGTACATCGTCAATATGAGAATAGAATAGACAGTGTACATCGTCAATAAGAAAATAGAATAGACAGTGTACATCGTCAATATGAGAATAGAATAGACAGTGTACATCGTCAATATGAGAATAGAATAGACAGTGTACATCGTCAATATGAGATAGAATGGACAGTGTACATCGTCAATATGAGAATAGAATAGACAGTGTACATCGTCAATATGAGAATAGAATAGACAGTGTACTCGTCAATAAGAGAATAGAATGGACAGTGTACATCGTCAATATGGAATAGAGTGGACAGTGTACATCGTCAATATGGGATAGAATGGACAGTGTACATCGTCAATGAGAATAGAATAGACAGTGTACATCGTCAATGAGAATAGAATAGACAGTGTACATCGTCAATATGGAATAGAATAGACAGTGTACTCGTCAATATGAGAATAGAATAGACAGTGTACATCGTCAATATGGGATAGAATGGACAGTGTACTCGTCAATATGAGAATAGAATAGACAGTGTACATTGTCAATATGGGAATAGAATGGACAGTGTACATCGTCAATATGGAATAGAATGGACAGTGTACATCGTCAATATGGAATAGAATGGACAGTGTATATCGTCAATAAGAGAATAGAATAGACAGTGTACTCGTCAATATGGAATAGAATGGACAGTGTACATTGTCAATATGGGATAGAATGGACAGTGTACATCGTCAATATGGAATAGAATAGACAGTGTACATCGTCAATATGAGAATAGAATAGACAGTGTACATCGTCAATATGAGAATAGAATAGACAGTGTACATCGTCAATATGAGAATAGAATAGACAGTGTACATCGTCAATATGAGAATAGAATGGACAGTGTACATCGTCAATATGAGAATAGAATAGACAGTGTACATCGTCAATATGAGAATAGAATAGACAGTGTACTCGTCAATATGAGAATAGAATAGACAGTGTACTCGTCAATATGAGAATAGAATAGACAGTGTACATCGTCAATATGAGAATAGAATAGACAGTGTACATCGTCAATATGGAATAGAATGGACAGTGTATATCGTCAATGAAAATAGAATAGACAGTGTACATCGTCAATATGAGATAGATTGGACAGTGTACATCGTCAATATGAGAATAGAATAGACAGTGTACATCGTCAATATGAGAATAGAATAGACAGTGTACATCGTCAATATGAGAATAGAATAGACAGTGTACATCGTCAATATGAGAATAGAATAGACAGTGTACATCGTCAATGAGAATAGAATAGACAGTGTACATCGTCAATATGAGATAGAATGGACAGTGTACATCGTCAATATGAGAATAGAATAGACAGTGTACATCGTCAATATGAGAATAGAATAGACAGTGTACATCGTCAATATGAGAATAGAATAGACAGTGTACATCGTCAATGAGAATAGAATAGACAGTGTACATCGTCAATATGAGAATAGAATAGACAGTGTACATCGTCAATATGAGAATAGAATAGACAGTGTACATCGTCAATATGGAATAGAATGGACAGTGTATATCGTCAATGAAAATAGAATAGACAGTGTACATCGTCAATATGAGATAGAATGGACAGTGTACATCGTCAATATGAGAATAGAATAGACAGTGTACATCGTCAATATGAGAATAGAATAGACAGTGTACATCGTCAATATGAGAATAGAATAGACAGTGTACATCGTCAATATGAGAATAGAATAGACAGTGTACATCGTCAATGAGAATAGAATAGACAGTGTACATCGTCAATATGAGATAGAATGGACAGTGTACATCGTCAATATGAGAATAGAATAGACAGTGTACATCGTCAATATGAGAATAGAATAGACAGTGTACATCGTCAATATGAGAATAGAATAGACAGTGTACATCGTCAATGAGAATAGAATAGACAGTGTACATCGTCAATATGAGAATAGAATAGACAGTGTACATCGTCAATATGAGAATAGAATAGAGAGTGTCCTCGTCAATATGAGAATAGAATAGACAGTGTACTCGTCAATATGAGAATAGAATAGACAGTGTACATCGTCAATATGAGAATAGAATACACAGTGTACATCGTCAATATGAGAATAGAAATAGACAGTGTACATCGTCAATGAGAATAGAATAGACAGTGTACATCGTCAATATGAGATAGAATGGACAGTGTACATCGTCAATATGAGAATAGAATAGACAGTGTACATCGTCAATATGAGAATAGAATAGACAGTGTACATCGTCAATATGAGAATAGAATAGACAGTGTACATCGTCAATGAGAATAGAATAGACAGTGTACATCGTCAATATGAGAATAGAATAGACAGTGTACATAGTCAATATGAGAATAGAATAGACAGTGTACTCGTCAATATGAGAATAGAATAGACAGTGTACTCGTCAATATGAGAATAGAATAGACAGTGTACATCGTCAATATGAGAATAGAATAGACAGTGTACTCGTCAATATGAGAATAGAATAGACAGTGTACTCGTCAATATGAGAATAGAATAGACAGTGTACTCGTCAATATGAGAATAGAATAGACAGTGTACATCGTCAATGAGAATAGAATAGACAGTGTACATCGTCAATATGAGATAGAATGGACAGTGTACATCGTCAATATGAGAATAGAATAGACAGTGTACATCGTCAATATGAGAATAGAATAGACAGTGTACATCGTCAATATGAGAATAGAATAGACAGTGTACATCGTCAATGAGAATAGAATAGACAGTGTACATCGTCAATATGAGAATAGAATAGACAGTGTACATCGTCAATATGGGAATAGAATAGACAGTGTACTCGTCAATATGAGAATAGAATAGACAGTGTATATCGTCAATATGGGAATAGAATAGACAGTGTACTCGTCAATATGAGAATAGAATAGACAGTGTACTCGTCAATATGAGAATAGAATAGACAGTGTACATCGTCAATGAGAATAGAATAGACAGTGTACATCGTCAATATGAGATAGAATGGACAGTGTACATCGTCAATATGAGAATAGAATAGACAGTGTACATCGTCAATATGAGAATAGAATAGACAGTGTACATCGTCAATATGGGAATAGAATAGACAATGTACTCGTCAATATGAGAATAGAATAGACAGTGTACATCGTCAATATGAGAATAGAATAGACAGTGTACATCGTCAATGAGAGAATAGAATAGACAGTGTACATCGTCAATGAGAATAGAATAGACAGTGTACATCGTCAATATGAGAATAGAATAGACAGTGTACATCGTCAATATGAGAATAGAATAGACAGTGTACATCGTCAATATGAGAATAGAATAGACAGTGTACATCGTCAATATGAGAATAGAATAGACAGTGTACATCGTCAATATGAGAATAGAATAGACAGAGTACATTGTCAATAAGAGAATAGAATAGACAGAGTACATCGTCAATATGAGAATAGAATAGACAGTGTACTCGTCAATAAGAGAATAGAATAGACAGTGTACTCGTCAATAAGAGAATAGAATAGACAGTGTACTCGTCAATATGAGAATAGAATAGACAGTGTACATCGTCAATATGGAATAGAATAGACAGTGTACATCGTCAATATGAGAATAGAATGGACAGTGTACATCGTCAATATGAGAATAGAATAGACAGTGTACATCGTCAATATGAGAATAGAATAGACAGTGTACATCGTCAATATGAGAATAGAATAGACAGTGTACTCGTCAATATGAGAATAGAATAGACAGAGTACATCGTCAATAAGAGAATAGAATAGACAGAGTACATCGTCAATATGAGAATAGAATAGACAGTGTACATCGTCAATATGAGAATAGAATAGACAGTGTACATCGTCAATATGAGAATAGAATAGACAGAGTACATCGTCAATAAGAGAATAGAATAGACAGTGTACATCGTCAATATGAGAATAGAATGGACAGTGTACATCGTCAATATGAGAATAGAATAGACAGAGTACATCGTCAATATGAGAATAGAATAGACAGAGTACATCGTCAATGAGAGAATAGAATAGACAGTGTACATCGTCAATGAGAATAGAATAGACAGTGTACATCGTCAATATGAGAATAGAATAGACAGTGTACATCGTCAATATGAGAATAGAATAGACAGTGTACATCGTCAATATGAGAATAGAATGGACAGTGTACATCGTCAATATGAGAATAGAATAGACAGTGTACATCGTCAATATGAGAATAGAATGGACAGTGTACATCGTCAATATGAGAATAGAATAGACAGTGTACATCGTCAATATGAGAATAGAATAGACAGTGTACATCGTCAATATGAGAATACAATAGACAGTGTATATCGTCAATATGAGAATAGAATAGACAGTGTACATCGTCAATATGAGAATAGAATAGACAGTGTACATCGTCAATATGAGAATAGAATGGACAGTGTACATCGTCAATATGGGATAGAATAGACAGTGTACATCGTCAATATGGGATAGAATGGACAGTGTATATCGTCAATGAGAATAGAATAGACAGTGTACTCGTCAATAAGAGAATAGAATAGACAGTGTATATCGTCAATATGAGATAGAATGGACAGTGTACATCGTCAATGAGAATAGAATAGACAGTGTACATCGTCAATATGGAATAGAATAGACAGTGTACTCGTCAATATGAGAATAGAATAGACAGTGTACATCGTCAATATGGGATAGAATGGACAGTGTACTCGTCAATATGAGAATAGAATAGACAGTGTACATTGTCAATATGGGATAGAATGGACAGTGTACATCGTCAATGAGAATAGAATAGACAGTGTACATCGTCAATATGGAATAGAATAGACAGTGTACTCGTCAATATGAGAATAGAATAGACAGTGTACATCGTCAATATGGGATAGAATGGACAGTGTACTCGTCAATATGAGAATAGAATAGACAGTGTACATTGTCAATATGGGATAGAATGGACAGTGTACATCGTCAATATGGAATAGAATAGACAGTGTACATCGTCAATATGGAATAGAATGGACAGTGTATATCGTCAATGAAAATAGAATAGACAGTGTACATCGTCAATATGAGAATAGAATAGACAGTGTATATCGTCAATAAGAGAATAGAATAGACAGTGTACATCGTCAATATGAGAATAGAATAGACAGTGTACATCGTCAATATGAGAATAGAATAGACAGTGTACATCGTCAATATGAGAATAGAATGGACAGTGTACATCGTCAATATGAGATAGAATGGACAGTGTACATCGTCAATATGAGAATAGAATAGACAGTGTACATCGTCAATAAGAAAATAGAATAGACAGTGTACATCGTCAATATGAGAATAGAATAGACAGTGTACATCGTCAATATGAGAATAGAATAGACAGTGTACATCGTCAATATGAGATAGAATGGACAGTGTACATCGTCAATATGAGAATAGAATAGACAGTGTACATCGTCAATATGAGAATAGAATAGACAGTGTACTCGTCAATAAGAGAATAGAATGGACAGTGTACATCGTCAATATGGAATAGAATGGACAGTGTACATCGTCAATATGGGATAGAATGGACAGTGTACATCGTCAATGAGAATAGAATAGACAGTGTACATCGTCAATGAGAATAGAATAGACAGTGTACATCGTCAATATGGAATAGAATAGACAGTGTACTCGTCAATATGAGAATAGAATAGACAGTGTACATCGTCAATATGGGATAGAATGGACAGTGTACTCGTCAATATGAGAATAGAATAGACAGTGTACATTGTCAATATGGGATAGAATGGACAGTGTACATCGTCAATATGGAATAGAATGGACAGTGTACATCGTCAATATGGAATAGAATGGACAGTGTATATCGTCAATAAGAGAATAGAATAGACAGTGTACTCGTCAATATGGAATAGAATGGACAGTGTACATTGTCAATATGGGATAGAATGGACAGTGTACATCGTCAATATGGAATAGAATAGACAGTGTACATCGTCAATATGAGAATAGAATAGACAGTGTACATCGTCAATATGAGAATAGAATAGACAGTGTACATCGTCAATATGAGAATAGAATAGACAGTGTACATCGTCAATATGAGAATAGAATAGACAGTGTACATCGTCAATATGAGAATAGAATAGACAGTGTACATCGTCAATATGAGAATAGAATGGACAGTGTACATCGTCAATATGAGAATAGAATAGACAGTGTACATCGTCAATATGAGAATAGAATAGACAGTGTACTCGTCAATATGAGAATAGAATAGACAGTGTACATCGTCAATATGAGAATAGAATAGACAGTGTACATCGTCAATATGAGAATAGAATAGACAGTGTACATCGTCAATATGGAATAGAATGGACAGTGTATATCGTCAATGAAAATAGAATAGACAGTGTACATCGTCAATATGAGATAGAATGGACAGTGTACATCGTCAATATGAGAATAGAATAGACAGTGTACATCGTCAATATGAGAATAGAATAGACAGTGTACATCGTCAATATGAGAATAGAATAGACAGTGTACATCGTCAATGAGAATAGAATAGACAGTGTACATCGTCAATATGAGATAGAATGGACAGTGTACATCGTCAATATGAGAATAGAATAGACAGTGTACATCGTCAATATGAGAATAGAATAGACAGTGTACATCGTCAATATGAGAATAGAATAGACAGTGTACATCGTCAATATGAGATAGAATGGACAGTGTACATCGTCAATATGAGAATAGAATAGACAGTGTACATCGTCAATATGAGAATAGAATAGACAGTGTACATCGTCAATATGAGAATAGAATAGACAGTGTACATCGTCAATGAGAATAGAATAGACAGTGTACATCGTCAATATGAGAAAGAATTGACAGTGTACATCGTCAATATGAGAATAGAATAGACAGTGTACATCGTCAATATGAGAATAGAATAGACAGTGTACATCGTCAATATGAGAATAGAATAGACAGTGTACATCGTCAATGAGAATAGAATAGACAGTGTACATCGTCAATATGAGATAGAATGGACAGTGTACATCGTCAATATGAGAATAGAATAGACAGTGTACATCGTCAATATGAGAATAGAATAGACAGTGTACATCGTCAATATGAGAATAGAATAGACAGTGTACATCGTCAATGAGAATAGAATAGACAGTGTACATCGTCAATATGAGAATAGAATAGACAGTGTACATCGTCAATATGAGAATAGAATAGACAGTGTACTCGTCAATATGAGAATAGAATAGACAGTGTACTCGTCAATATGAGAATAGAATAGACAGTGTACATCGTCAATATGAGAATAGAATAGACAGTGTACATCGTCAATATGAGAATAGAATAGACAGTGTACATCGTCAATGAGAATAGAATAGACAGTGTACATCGTCAATATGAGATAGAATGGACAGTGTACATCGTCAATATGAGAATAGAATAGACAGTGTACATCGTCAATATGAGAATAGAATAGACAGTGTACATCGTCAATATGAGAATAGAATAGACAGTGTACATCGTCAATGAGAATAGAATAGACAGTGTACATCGTCAATATGAGAATAGAATAGACAGTGTACATCGTCAATATGAGAATAGAATAGACAGTGTACTCGTCAATATGAGAATAGAATAGACAGTGTACTCGTCAATATGAGAATAGAATAGACAGTGTACATCGTCAATATGAGAATAGAATAGACAGTGTACTCGTCAATATGAGAATAGAATAGACAGTGTACATCGTCAATATGAGAATAGAATAGACAGTGTACATCGTCAATGAGAGAATAGAACAGACAGTGTACATCGTCAATATGAGAATAGAATAGACAGTGTACTCGTCAATATGAGAATAGAATAGACAGTGTACTCGTCAATATGAGAATAGAATAGACAGTGTACATCGTCAATGAGAATAGAATAGACAGTGTACATCGTCAATATGAGAATAGAATAGACAGTGTACATCGTCAATATGAGAATAGAATAGACAGTGTACATCGTCAATATGAGAATAGAATAGACAGTGTACATCGTCAATATGGGAATAGAATAGACAGTGTACTCGTCAATATGAGAATAGAATAGACAGTGTACATCGTCAATATGAGAATAGAATAGACAGTGTACATCGTCAATGAGAGAATAGAATAGACAGTGTACATCGTCAATGAGAATAGAATAGACAGTGTACATCGTCAATATGAGAATAGAATAGACAGTGTACATCGTCAATATGAGAATAGAATAGACAGTGTACATCGTCAATATGAGAATAGAATAGACAGTGTACATCGTCAATATGAGAATAGAATAGACAGTGTACATCGTCAATATGAGAATAGAATGGACAGTGTACATCGTCAATATGAGAATAGAATAGACAGAGTACATCGTCAATAAGAGAATAGAATAGACAGAGTACATCGTCAATATGAGAATAGAATAGACAGAGTACATCGTCAATATGAGAATAGAATAGACAGTGTACATCGTCAATATGAGAATAGAATAGACAGTGTACATCGTCAATATGAGAATAGAATAGACAGAGTACATCGTCAATAAGAGAATAGAATAGACAGTGTACATCGTCAATATGAGAATAGAATAGACAGTGTACATCGTCAATGAGAGAATAGAATAGACAGTGTACATCGTCAATGAGAATAGAATAGACAGTGTACATCGTCAATATGAGAATAGAATAGACAGTGTACATCGTCAATATGAGAATAGAATAGACAGTGTACATCGTCAATATGAGAATAGAATAGACAGTGTACATCGTCAATATGAGAATAGAATAGACAGTGTACATCGTCAATATGAGAATAGAATAGACAGTGTACATCGTCAATATGAGAATAGAATAGACAGAGTACATCGTCAATAAGAGAATAGAATAGACAGAGTACATCGTCAATATGAGAATAGAATAGACAGAGTACATCGTCAATATGAGAATAGAATAGACAGTGTACATCGTCAATATGAGAATAGAATAGACAGTGTACATCGTCAATATGAGAATAGAATAGACAGAGTACATCGTCAATAAGAGAATAGAATACACAGTGTACATCGTCAATATGAGAATAGAATGGACAGTGTACATCGTCAATATGAGAATAGAATAGACAGAGTACATCGTCAATATGAGAATAGAATAGACAGTGTACATGGTCAATATGAGAATAGAATAGACAGTGTACATCGTCAATATGAGAATAGAATAGACAGTGTACATCGTCAATATGGAATAGAATAGACAGAGTACATCGTCAATATGAGAATAGAATAGACAGTGTACATCGTCAATATGAGAATAGAATAGACAGTGTACATCGTCAATATGAGAATAGAATAGACAGAGTACATCGTCAATAAGAGAATAGAATAGACAGTGTACATCGTCAATATGAGAATAGAATGGACAGTGTACATCGTCAATATGAGAATAGAATAGACAGAGTACATCGTCAATATGAGAATAGAATAGACAGAGTACATCGTCAATGAGAGAATAGAATAGACAGTGTACATCGTCAATGAGAATAGAATAGACAGTGTACATCGTCAATATGAGAATAGAATAGACAGTGTACATCGTCAATATGAGAATAGAATAGACAGTGTACATCGTCAATATGAGAATAGAATAGACAGTGTACATCGTCAATATGAGAATAGAATAGACAGTGTACATCGTCAATATGAGAATAGAATGGACAGTGTACATCGTCAATATGAGAATAGAATAGACAGTGTACATCGTCAATATGAGAATAGAATAGACAGTGTACATCGTCAATATGAGAATAGAATAGACAGTGTACTCGTCAATATGAGAATAGAATAGACAGTGTACATCGTCAATATGAGAATAGAATAGACAGTGTACATGGTCAATATGAGAATAGAATAGACAGTGTACATCGTCAATATGAGAATAGAATAGACAGTGTACATCGTCAATATGGAATAGAATAGACAGAGTACATCGTCAATATGAGAATAGAATAGACAGTGTACATCGTCAATATGAGAATAGAATAGACAGTGTACATCGTCAATATGAGAATAGAATAGACAGAGTACATCGTCAATAAGAGAATAGAATAGACAGTGTACATCGTCAATATGAGAATAGAATGGACAGTGTACATCGTCAATATGAGAATAGAATAGACAGAGTACATCGTCAATATGAGAATAGAATAGACAGAGTACATCGTCAATGAGAGAATAGAATAGACAGTGTACATCGTCAATGAGAGAATAGAATAGACAGTGTACATCGTCAATGAGAATAGAATAGACAGTGTACATCGTCAATATGAGAATAGAATAGACAGTGTACATCGTCAATATGAGAATAGAATAGACAGTGTACATCGTCAATATGAGAATAGAATAGACAGTGTA
Organism: Ostrea denselamellosa; assembly: GCA_024699665.1. NCBI lineage: Eukaryota > Metazoa > Mollusca > Bivalvia > Ostreida > Ostreidae > Ostrea > Ostrea denselamellosa. The sequence continues at coordinate 352,050 of JAMZEH010000034.1, read as the reverse complement.
CATCGTCAATATGAGAATAGAATAGACAGTGTACATCGTCAATATGAGAATAGAATAGACAGTGTACATCGTCAATATGAGAATAGAATAGACAGAGTACATCGTCAATAAGAGAATAGAATAGACAGAGTACATCGTCAATATGAGAATAGAATAGACAGAGTACATCGTCAATATGAGAATAGAATAGACAGTGTACATCGTCAATATGAGAATAGAATAGACAGTGTACATCGTCAATATGAGAATAGAATAGACAGAGTACATCGTCAATAAGAGAATAGAATACACAGTGTACATCGTCAATATGAGAATAGAATGGACAGTGTACATCGTCAATATGAGAATAGAATAGACAGAGTACATCGTCAATATGAGAATAGAATAGACAGTGTACATGGTCAATATGAGAATAGAATAGACAGTGTACATCGTCAATATGAGAATAGAATAGACAGTGTACATCGTCAATATGGAATAGAATAGACAGAGTACATCGTCAATATGAGAATAGAATAGACAGTGTACATCGTCAATATGAGAATAGAATAGACAGTGTACATCGTCAATATGAGAATAGAATAGACAGAGTACATCGTCAATAAGAGAATAGAATAGACAGTGTACATCGTCAATATGAGAATAGAATGGACAGTGTACATCGTCAATATGAGAATAGAATAGACAGAGTACATCGTCAATATGAGAATAGAATAGACAGAGTACATCGTCAATGAGAGAATAGAATAGACAGTGTACATCGTCAATGAGAATAGAATAGACAGTGTACATCGTCAATATGAGAATAGAATAGACAGTGTACATCGTCAATATGAGAATAGAATAGACAGTGTACATCGTCAATATGAGAATAGAATAGACAGTGTACATCGTCAATATGAGAATAGAATAGACAGTGTACATCGTCAATATGAGAATAGAATGGACAGTGTACATCGTCAATATGAGAATAGAATAGACAGTGTACATCGTCAATATGAGAATAGAATAGACAGTGTACATCGTCAATATGAGAATAGAATAGACAGTGTACTCGTCAATATGAGAATAGAATAGACAGTGTACATCGTCAATATGAGAATAGAATAGACAGTGTACTCGTCAATATGAGAATAGAATAGACAGTGTACATCGTCAATATGAGAATAGAATGGACAGTGTACATCGTCAATATGAGAATAGAATGGACAGTGTACATCGTCAATATGAGAATAGAATAGACAGTGTACATCGTCAATATGAGAATAGAATAGACAGAGTACATCGTCAATATGAGAATAGAATAGACAGAGTACATCGTCAATATGAGAATAGAATAGACAGTGTACTCGTCAATATGAGAGTAGAATGGACAGTGTACTCGTCAATATGAGAGTAGAATGGACAGTGTACATCGTCAATATGAGAATAGAATAGACAGAGTACATCGTCAATATGGGAATAGAATAGACAGTGTACATCGTCAATATGAGAATAGAATAGACAGTGTACATCGTCAATATGAGAATAGAATAGACAGTGTACATCGTCAATATGAGAATAGAATAGACAGAGTACATCGTCAATATGAGAATAGAATAGACAGAGTACATCGTCAATATGAGAATAGAATAGACAGAGTACATCGTCAATATGAGAATAGAATAGACAGTGTACTCGTCAATACGAGAGTAGAATGGACAGTGTACTCGTCAATATGAGAGTAGAATGGACAGTGTACATCGTCAATATGAGAGTATAATAAACAGTGTAAAGCGACAATGTATCTAAATTAGCAAATATACCAAAACAAATGTACTTTGAAATATCAATTATTCATTCAATAAGCATATATAAATATATAAACACACACATATTTTATATATATATATATATATAAACACACACATATTATATATATATATATATATATATATATATATATATATATATATACATAAACACACACATATTATATATATATATATATATATATATATATATACACATAAACACACACATAATATATATATATATATAACGCGCTAACTGTTGATTGTTTGTTTTACAAACCGTCGAGAATTTTTCATTCATATTGAGACGTCACCAGCTGTAGGTGAAGTACAACAAATTTTGACCTATGCTTAGCGCTCAGGGTCGAGGCAGTAAGGGTTCTTTAACGTGCCAACGCCTACCGTTTTTAAGGTCATATCCGAAAGACCCGTGACTCTCACTTCGTAATGCCGAGCGTTTGGCGAAGGAGCACTCAATACCTATATTTCGTCTTAGGTTTGACGCGGCCTTGGCACGAGCGGGGCTCGAACTCACGACCTCTCGGTTACGAAGCGAACGCTCTAACCACTGAGCTACCGTGACCGGTAATTGCTGACTGAATGTACTTTATATTTCATTGTGTTTTACAAGTATTGTGGCATATAAAATCCGAATTAATTATTATATAATATGAAATAAATATACCTCTAATACAATTTAGAGTAACAACAAACAAAAACATCAGCACACACAGCGTAAAATAATAAAATATTGATATTTATTATAATTGTAATTTTCTTTTTTTAAACTTTATTTTTCGACGATTAACAAACAAGTTCTACAACTTATATTAATGCTTTTCGTCAGCTCAGATTTTGGCGTGAAGGGGTCATTGATGTGGGAGGAAACCGGAGTACCCGGAGGAAACCCACGTGTCCGAATGGGCGACCACAATACCCTCTCACATACATGTAATATTCTTTGACGAAACGGCCAAGATAACTCACAGTACTCACTTTCGTAATTCCTATAGAAAATACAAATCAGAGAGATGGGCAAACACGGACTCCTGGACATACCAGAGGTGGGATCAGGTGCCTCGGAAGAGTAAGCATCTCCTGTCGACCAGCCACACCCGCCGTGAGCCCTATATCTTGATCAGTTAAACGGAGTAATCCACAGTCAAAATCAGTGTGCCAAGAACTGCCTAACAATTGGTATGAAACACGTCAGACAGCATTTGACCCAATGGAAGGTTGTATTGGCAAACTAGATCGTTATAACAACCGTAGAATTTGCGAAATACATACTTTAGATGAAACTGTCCAATTCTTTTCAAATTTGGTATGGAACATCTTATGAACATGGATATTATTTGTAAATTTCAGGACTCCTGCACCCCTGAAGCCTTGCTGGCGGGGCCAAATTTGACTAATTGTCCAAAAAAATAATCTTCTCTACAGCCACAAAGGGGTATAAATGCATTGTGATGTAGAGCAGGAAGACCTCTACCAAATTCTGAATATCATGATCCCCGGGATAGAGATTCTGACTACAGGGCGGGGCCAAACCTGTTATATAGTGTTTATGTGTAAAACATTTAAATAATATCTTCTTTAGTGCTGTTAATTCTAAATGAAACAAAATGAAATCTAGAAAGAGCAGGTACTCTATTACCGAAATTGTAAATTTCATGATCCCAAGAGTAAATATTCTTGTTTTATTTATTCATTATTTATTTACTTCTTAATAACTGGTTTAGGGGCGGTGCAAAAACTGCCAAATATGACCAGTGTTCAAAAACTTTCTTCTCCACAACCGCATATTTGTAAGAAAAACCAAATTCATTAGGACATAGAACAGGGTTGATTAATAATTGTTTAATGTTTCGCTGGAGAATCCTTTACCCATATGGAGGCGTCACGATTGCCGGTGAACAGCTGCAAAATCTAGGCTTCTGCACTCGGTGCTTATGATCTTATCGTGTCACACCTGCTGTGACAAGGGGCCTAGGTTTTTGCAGTTTCATTAGAAGGACCGCCCCATTTAGTTGCCTCTTACAACAAGTAAGGGGTACTGAGAACCCCTTCTAACCCGGATGCCCACGGAGCACCAAAAAAACAAAAAAACAAAAACAAAATTAAAAACAAAAAAAACACAAAACAAAAAACAAAATTAAAAACAAAAAAACAAAACAACGGAAAGGCCTCAATCTGATTAATTTCATGATCCCCGGGATAGAGATTTTAACTCCAGGGCGGGACCAAGCTGGACGTATAGTGTTTATGTGTAAAATATTTAAATTAAAATATTTTGTTTATATTATTGATACTAACTTGAAACTAAATAGATATTTTCAAGGAAGAGGTGGTCAGTTATCAAAATTATAAACTTCATGACCCTAGGGGTAGAACCGGGGTTGTGGTACCAGGTAGGGGTCAGAATGGCCATAATGATTAAATTTCTTTTTAATTTGAAAGATTTCTTTATTTTTCTGATGATGTATCAGAAGTGAAGGGCATTTAAGAAAAGCAAAAAAGGTTGTACTACAGTTGTGAATTTCGCAACCCAAGAGTTCCGAATCTGGGACAGATCCAAAATAATCTTGGGACTTGTGGTACTTTTAAATAATACTTAGATGACCGATATTGTCTGTTGGCATCTTGTTTTATGTTATCATTCGTGGAAACAGATCATTGGAAATTTCAAAAATTCTACGGAAGTGCCTGATGAGTTCTATTTTCAGAATCTATATTTGAAAATCAATATCCGGTATGGTGATAACTCGATTCCTAGCTTTCTTGTTGTCCTTAGAATAAAGAATGAATGATGTGAAAAGAAAACTTGATTGTACAAAAAATAATGAAACCAAAGAACAACAAAAATTTATGAGAATTAAAAAAAAGAAAGTGATTTCTGTAGATAATATGTAATTGCTAACATTCACCGGGGATTTAATGTATTTTTTCTGAAAGAAGCTGAGACAGACTGTGTGTAGCAAATTCATTATTATGTATTGCTCATTAATAATATAAAATAATATGAAAGGTTAATTTAAAAAAAAAAGATCCCCTGGAGAGTGGATTGCTCCAATGTTATTTGTTGCGCAAAACGTGTCATACTGTCGTGTAATTATTCATATCTTCATACACGTGACGTGCCTATTCATTTCTACCTTGAATCAGACCGGTCGCGGTAGCTCAGTGGTAGAGCGTTAGTTTCGTAACCGGAGGTCGTGAGTTCGAGCCCCGCTTGTGCCATGGCCGCGTCATACCCAAGACGAAATATAGGTAGTGATTGCTCCTTCGCCAAACGTTCGGCATCAAGAAATGATAATCACGGGTCTTTCGGACATGACCTTAAAAACGGAGGTTCCGTGTCGAGTCAGGCATTGGCACGTTAAAGAACCGTCACTGCTACGGCCATAAACACTATAAGCATAGGTCTAAATTTGTGGTACTTCGCCTACAACTGGTGATGTCTCAATACGAGTGAAAAATTCTCGATGGGACATAAAACAATCACTCAAACAAACAAACAAACAAACAAAAAAACCAACAAAGAAAAACAAACCAAAAAAACCTTCAATCAAGATTAGTTAACACATATCAATAGCGAAGATTCACAAGGATGGACGGTTTGAAAACTATGGCCCGTTACTTTCTCTTGCTTCTACCTTAAACCTCTGATTTTTGCTAATCAATCAAAAGATTTTGGTGCGCTTTTACACGCAAGGACGTGGATTTAAAATTCTGTGGATTTGATTCTCATGCGTATGGCAAATCCGATCCAAACTGTAACTGTTTCAATGACAGTATGGATTTCTAAACTTAGATTTCGATCTGCTCTCTCTCTCTCTCTTATAATTTTTAACACCTTTTAGACGACAATTGTAGCTTGATTGATTGATAGTTTTGGGGGTTTAACACCGTATTGGTAGTATTTCAGCCTTTTCATTCCCCGGTTAACTAAGTAAAATTTGAGCGGTTTCGAAAAGTTTTAGAGTAGCGTAAGAACTGAACAGAAAAGATATACAGTATATACAGCATTAGTATCTCCGAGACATTTCGTGTTGCTCGTCACCTCGTTTCAGTACTTTGATATTATATATATATATATATATATATATATATATATATATATATATATATGTGTGTGTGTGTGTGTGTGTGTGTGTGTGTGTGTGTGTGTGTGCTATTGTTAGACGACATTTGATGTAGTGATTAATCTATGTGGCTTTAAGTTTTTTTGACACCAACAGACATATCGACTTTATGCGTATAAATGGCAAATTTTTAATGCAAAAAGGTCTTGACAAGTTTTACACACCATTGTTCAATTTCAAGCACTATGGCCCCAGTTTTTAGATTAATAGCTAGAAACCAAAGGAGCTATTTTAGTTGAAATTAATACCCAGAGACCACAGGAACTATCGATCTTTTGATTTCCACTGTACTATAACACAGAACGAGAGGCAACCAATACCAAAACATGGAAAAATTATTGATCAACGTGGGGAAATATAAAATTAAATTGTATTCATATATACTGGTGAATGAGTTTTCTCCACCAACAAATTTAAGTCAACAAGATGCAACACGGAATAGCCAGTGCCGTTTTCTTATAATGTCAGTACGATTGGTTATTCGACATGACGTTACACTGACGTTACTGTCCTAGAATATCATTGAAATTTTCTGAAGAAAAACTCTGTGTAATGTCAACTTCATACCTCTAGAACGCTGTTAGAACAGATCCTCAGTACGTCTTGTTTGTCGTAAAAGGCAACTAAATGGGGCGGTCCTTTGGATGAGATCGTAAAAACCGAGGCTCCGTGTTGCAGCAGTTGTGGCACGATAAAGATCCCCCCTCCTGCTCAAAGGCCATAAGCACCGAGCATAGGCCTAAATTTTGCAGCCCTTCACCGGCAATGGTGAAATCTCCATATGAGTTAAAAATTCTTAAGCGGGACGTTAAACAACATATAATCAACCAATCCAGTATTTTGATATGCTTGTAATATAACAGTTTCATTGCATGTGCGCATGCTCTCTTGACATAGGATTCGATGATGCTTTGGTTTTAAAACCTTGCTCTTAAGCTATGCCATGGATCACTTGGCTTCGGAACACCTTCACTGTTAGTAGCGAATCCAGGATTTTCTAGAAAAAGGCTGCCACGTTTGATCGTCAAGTATTAGCCAAAATACTCAGCCATTTTGGGTGCCAAATCTGAAGTTTTCATCTACGAATATCAGCCAAAAAAAGGGGGGGCTCTAAATCCGCCGCCGACTGTTGCGTTAGCCTTGGGGAGTTGATATTGAAGTAACGGAAGCATTAACTGGTGTTTATATAAATCAACCATCTACCTCTGGGGCACATTTGCAACGACAGTAACCCCACCCCCTAGGATATTCCACCTCTAATTCTCAATCTTCGATACCTGATTCTCTCTATGCTATCCAAATCCTAACCTTTTCATGGGATTTGCATGGTTACTGTGTTACAGTATCTATTTACTGGCTTCGAGAAAAAAAATTGCCTTACTGGCTGCCCACACTGTCATTATTTTCTTATTTTAGGAGGAATACTGGTAGTTGCTGGGGGGCATTAAACTTGCTATTGTTGTATACCAATGTGTTGTTTGTTGTATACCAATGGTCATTTTGTGTGTGTTGTTTACCAATGGTCATTTTGTCTGTTGTATACCAATGGTCATTTTGTGTGTGTTGTTTACCAATGGTCATTTTGTCTGTTGTATACCAATGGTCATTTTGTGTGTGTTGTTTGTTGTACACCAATGGTCATTTTGTGTGTGTTGTTTACCAATGGTCATTTTGTCTGTGTTGTTTGTTGTATACCAATGGTCATTTTGTGTGTGTTGTTTGTTGTACACCAATGGTCATTTTGTCTGTGTTGTTTGTTGTACACCAATGGTCATTTTGTCTGTGTTGTTTGTTGTACACCAATGGTCATTTTTGTGTGTTATTTGATGTACACCAATGGTCATTTTGATTGTGTGCTATTTGTTGTACTCCAATGGTCATTTTGTCTGTGTGTCATATGTTGTACTCCAATGGTCATTTTGTCTGTGTGTTATTTGAATATACACCAATGGTCATTTTGTCTGTGTGTTATTTGTTGTACACCAATGGTCATTTTGTCTGTGTTGTTTGTTGTATACCAATGGTCATTTTGTCTGTGTTGTTTGCTGTACACTAATGGTCATTTTGTTTGTGTGTTATTTGTTGTACACCAATGGTCATTTTGTTTGTGTGTTATTTGTTGTACACCAATGGTCATTTTGTTTGTGTGTTATTTGATGTACACCAATGGTCATTTTGTATGTGTTATTTGATGTACACCAATGGTCATTTTGTTTGTGTGTTATTTGTTGTACTCCAATGGTCATTTTGTCTGTGTTGTTTGTTGTACACCAATGGTCATTTTGTCTGAGTTGTTTGTTGTACACCAATGGTCATTTTGTCCGAGTTGTTTGTTGTACTCCAATGGTCATTTTGTGTGTGTTGTTTACCAATGGTCATTTTGTCTGTGTTGTTTGTTGTATACCAATGGTCATTTTGTGTGCGTATTGTTTGTTGTACACCAATGGTCATTTTGTGTGTGTTGTTTACCAATGGTCATTTTGTCTGTGTTGTTTGTTGTACACCAATGGTCATTTTGTGTGTGTGTTGTTTGTTGTACACCAATGGTCATTTTGTGTGTGTTGTTTGTTGTACACCAATGGTCATTTTGTCTGTGTTGTTTGTTGTACTCCAATGGTCATTTTGTCTGTGTGTCATATGTTGTACTCCAATGGTCATTTTGTCTGTGTGTTATTTGAATGTACACCAATGGTCATTTTGTCTGTGTGTTATTTGTTGTACACCAATGGTCATTTTGTTTGTGTTGTTTGTTGTATACCAATGGTCATTTTGTCTGTGTTGTTTGCTGTACACTAATGGTCATTTTGTCTGTGTTGTTTGCTGTACACCAATGGTCATTTTGTTTGTGTGTTATTTGCTGTACACCAATGGTCATTTTGTCTATGTGTTATTTGATGTACACCAATGGTCATTTTGTTTGTGTGTTATTTGTTGTACTCCAATGGTCATTTTGTCTGTGTTGTTTGTTGTACACCAATGGTCATTTTGTTTGTGTGTTATTTGTTGTACTCCAATGGTCATTTTGTCTGTGTTGTTTGTTGTACACCAATGGTCATTTTGTCTGAGTTGTTTGTTGTACTCCAATGGTCATTTTGTCTGAGTTGTTTGTTGTACACCAATGGTCATTTTGTCTGAGTTGTTTGTTGTACACCAATGGTCATTTTGTCTGAGTTGTTTGTTGTACACCAATGGTCATTTTGTCTGTGTGTCATATGTTGTACTCCAATGGTCATTTTGTCTGTGTTGTTTGTTGTACACCAATGGTCATTTTGTCTGTGTTGTTTGCTGTACACAAATGGTCATTTTGTCTGTGTTGTTTATTGTACACCAATGGTCATTTTGTCTGAGTTGTTTGTTGTACACCAATGGTCATTTTGTCTTTGTTGTTTGTTGTACACCAATGGTCATTTTGTCTGTGTTGTTTGTTGTACACCAATGGTCATTTTTTCTGTGTTGTTTGTTGTACACCAATGGTCATTTTGTCTGTATTGTTTGTTGTATACCAATGGTCATTTTGTCCGAGTTGTTTGTTGTACACCAATGGTCATTTTGTCAGTGTGTTATTTGTTGTACACCAATGGTCATTTTGTCTGTGTTGTTTGTGGTACACCAATGGTCATTTTGTCAGTGTTGTTTGTTGTACATCAATGGTCATTTTGTCTGTGTTGTTTGTTGTACTCCAATGGTCATTTTGTCTGTGTGTTATTTGATGTACACCAATGGTCATTTTGTCTGTGTGTTGTTTGTTGTACACCAATGGTCATTTTGTCTGTGTTATTTGATGTACACCAATGGTCATTTTGTTTGTGTGTTATTTGTTGTACACCAATGGTCATTTTGTCTGAGGACTGTGGACCATTTGTTAAGCACTATTAAAATTATCATCATTTCTTTGCAATACCTGGAAAGTGAGTGATCAACAAAATTAGAAAAGAATTGCCTTTTATTTTTCTCTTTCTTTTCTTTCTTTCTTTCTTTTCTTTTTTCTTCTTTTTTTTTTTTTTTTTTTATAGAAAAGCCAGATTTTTGTGCCCACAAAAATTAATGAAACCACAATGAATAATCGTATCAACATACTATCTGTATATGTACACCATTCATACAAAATTTAAAGACACTTTATCATACCACATTTCTGTTTATTTCTGTGCACAACATTCAAATAAATCAATAACACAGACAACTTTAAAGGGATTGGTTCATGTTTTTTTTTTTTGGGGGGGGGGGGGGATATATTTTTTTCAATTTTGATGCTAGACATTAAAAATGTAGCTCATTTAATATTGACAACCAAGATTTGGACCTTCTGAAACCAAGGATTGGAGCAATATTCTAGCTTTAACTCTGTATTAGGTAAACAATTAAAGACTTGAGTCCTTTTATGTTTACAAACAAACTAGTGAAATGTTAATTTTGTAATTTAAAGACTCTTAATTTTGCACAGACACAAGTTTTAACTTTCAAATGGCACATTTCACCTAAAGAATACTTGAAATGTGTTATGTATAACAAACTCTGATTGACATCTATTTATTTAGAAAACTTTGTAAACAATAACATACCTCAATCTTTGTTTACAAAAGAAATTATAAACTCTCTCAATGAGCTTCTGTCATAATGTATAACCTCAACTTTTTTGTGAATCCTTTTCAACATATTAGAAAGTAGATTTTGATCATTAAAAGTGAAAAACAAAATTTGGGGGAAAATCATGAATCAGTCCCTTTCATAAACTATCTGCAGATCTAGAAATAAAACTCCATCTCGCGTCAAAACAGTTTCTTTTTACCACTCTGTGTAATCACACCTTGTCTTTTGATTCAATCATCACCTGTAATACTGATACTTGCAGCCCTTGTTGCTATATTGTCATTAAGAGAACTGAATCACAACATCATTTCATGACTATTTTAAAAATATACCATGTTTCACATGATATGTATTTTGATTCATCATTTCTTTGTGTTTTGATTGGTCATTGTTTTGTCATGTGACTTGTCATCTCTTTGCTTTCCGGAGAGTGTTTGTTACACTGCCTTTCAGTGAGGCGACACAGCCAGAGAGTTTGTTTTCTACATCCTGTAGTTTCTCTTCCTGTTTGCCCAGGGTTTGTTTTAGGTTACCATTGTCTGAAGAGCCATTCCGGGACATTTTAACTGTAGATGAAATAGATTTAGAAGAGTAAAATAACTGAACAATTGAAGTTTTTTTTTTCAGGTTAATTTTTTCTCAAAATTAATACCTTTTATTATTTTTTTTAAATGTATTCTTCTTATAACCATATCAATTTTTAATGAACATAGTAAACATACATATATACTTGGTCTGTTAGGGACTATAAAAATAGCTATCGGTAAATGTTACTCTACATATAGATATTTCTGTATTTTTGTTAATTATGCACGTTTCCTTAGCAAACCATACATGCCGTATTTAATTATGCAATGTCAGCATCTATAATTAATACACTGCATGGCTATTGGAATAGTACATGTGGGCACAAATCTTGTAATCATGTATTTAGTTCATATAACACCCACATGCAAAATTTCCAGTAACTGGAAATATAATACATTGTATATACACACTAGAATTAATATTTCTCAAAGCCTGCCGTCCACATTAAATTGTCATTCAACATTACATCAGTGTACCATGAATTAAAAATTCTGAGTTTACTCGATCAGAATGTAATCTGACGTGACATTTCATACATACAGGTATGTCAACATAGCAACTGCTCACATTCTGTTGTCATACAACATTATCAATGGCAACTTCTGTACATGCTGGACAATGTCTTACCAAAATCTTTTAGCTCCGAGATTTGACCTTCTACAGCTTTCACGTCCTTGAAGAAAACCCGTAGAGCCTGTGCCAAATCAGCATCTAGTCCTACATCTCCACCGGCTACAACATGCAAAATCAGGGATCAAAAAATCTCTGTTGTTCTATAGCACAGAGCAAAGGTAATATATGTACAAAGTGTACACATCTACAGCATAAAGCAGGGTAAGAAACGTACAAGTGTATATATCATATCAATCACAGAAGACAAGATCAATTTCATTCACTATCCAGATAAAAAATACAAAAATCCATTTTTCTGGACACCAGATGTCAAATGAGTAATTTTTAGAAAAACAAGACTGAGTTAAATGTTTCTCAAACCAAATGCAAATTACTAATGGAAATAAAACACATGGGAGGTGAGCCGAGGGTATCTTCCAAAGCAGTGTTTGTTCATGTTACAATAAGTGAAATGTGTACAATATCTTGTGTTCATTTGATCACTTTAGCTCACCTGTACAAAATGCATAAGTGAGTCAATCATTCTGGCAGTTTGTCTATCACCTATTTGTCTATCGATGGGTGGATTCCAGATCTGAAAGGGTGGACCCAACAGGTGGTGTTTGGGGACTGCCCAAAGAAGACAGAGTTCCCTTTTCTTAATTTAAATCTTAATCTACGGACAGTTTTCAACCCAAATCTAATTATGTTTAGGGCGGTAGGACATTCCTCACTTTCAATCAATGGGGTGGAGGAGGTGAACTATTCATTATGGGATGTAGATTAGGTGGAGAGACGTATTTAGTATCACTATATAGGATATAGTCCAGTTAAAGAGGAATAAAGCACCACAGAAATTTGATGCAGATGAAAAGTGGATAAGTACAACAATATTTTGAATTTGAAAGCTTTCAAATTTACTTTATTGAGTCAAAAAATACAGTTTTAGTAAAAAAAAATAATCTGAAAAAAAAACCCAATTTAAAACCCCTGCTGGACTTGAACCTGTGATCTACAGATCAGCAGTCGACACATTAACTGACTGAGCTATCCAGCTATATGATTAGCTTTAAAAGGAATGAACAAACATTGCTGATACATTAACCGACTGAGCTACCCAGCTATGTGATTAGCTTTAAAAGGAATGAACAAACATTGCTGATATTTATATTTTCAATCACATTTTAAAAGGAAATCAGCCATTATGATGATGTAGTATATACCTCCTCTAGGGTTAAAACCTCCACCTATGATATTTGATGAGTTATCAGTTAGTTTCAAATACCAGGTAAATTATTTATGCAAAGAGCCTGTCACTTTTGACCTTAAAATTGATAGGTAGTCTTACCCTAGTAATGATCTGAAGGCTTTTGAAACGAGACGACTATCAGGTGAAGAGTTCTCTACTTATTAGTCAGAAAATACAATTTTGTATGTAAAATAGAAAAGCCCAGTGACCTTTGACCCAATATGTGTCATCTAATAGAGGTGACAAACTTGCCTATGAGGTTAATTAATGTGTACAGGCTTATTTTCACCATTTTAGAGTTTTGCCTCATTTTACAGTTGCCCAGACCAGTTATGTTTAAGTTAAGGAGATAAGACAGAAAACAGCTTCACTCGGTCTTAAATTCACCCACTGACAACAAGGGTGAAAGGAGTGGGAAAAAAAGCGGGGGTGGGGTAGGGGTGTGTGTGTGAATATTTCCTTGTATCTAGTATTATCATGGAATGGGTTCTCAAGGTTTCAGATGGGCAAATTCTAGCTGGTCTAACGATGAACAGCCAGCCAATACGGTCTGACGAATGGATCTCTTTTTTTTTATAAGGAGCACATAAATAGTAATAAATGTATGTCCAAATGACAAAGAGAGTCTTTTTTCCATGACCAAGTTCAAAATTGAGACTTGTGTTATATTTCACATAAAATGTTAAAGGAAAACAATTTCTTCGTCAAAATTTAGGATTAATGTCCTCCCTTTTTTTCTCAATATTTATCTCATAATTTTTTTTTTCAATTCTGAAAACAAAACTAATGTTAAATTGGTGAAAACTTGACAAGAAATTATTCAAAACATAAACATGTATATGATGATTTTTTCCCCCTAATAGGTATTCTATAAGTATGGTACATTTTAATTTCTACAATTGTTTTGCTTCATGATTTTAATAAATAGTGTGATATGTACCTGTAAAAGTTAAACTTTTAGCAAAAATATACTTCTGCAGTGAAAATCAGGATGATGATGTTATTTCAAAGTGTCAGATTTTTTTCAGTTCAGCAACACATAAGTTACAGTGACAAATTTGACAGTGAGAGATTTCTGATTAAGTCACAATACCTTCTGACTCGTCTATTGCAAGAAAAGAAAAAAAAAAATTAACATTTACTTTTTGTTGCAAGAAAAAAATGGTCAATTCAAACTTCAAAGTGAAAAACTTCAAGAATCTCCGACTAGAATGTTCAGTCTTTCTAAAGCATTTTACAAGTTTGTAAAAAAAAAAAAAAAAAAGAACCAAAAGACATGAATACCAATAAAAACATTCAGTATTTAAAGAAACACTCAATATTTATAGAAACACACATCCAAGTATGCAGTGAGAGAAAAAGCAGTAGTTTGATCATCAACTCAACCCTGAAATGAAACTTACCTACAGGAGGAGCACTGCTTGTGTCTCTTGCTACAAATTATTGTCACTTCAAATTCTAGTCAATCTTCACTTTTGACAAATGTTACTTTTTTAAGACTGCAAATTTTTTGATCAATTGTACTTTAATACTTAATGATTTGGTATAAAAATTTCTCATCTACTTTATCAAATGAATTGATAAGAAAAAGCATTAAAAAAAATATTTAAGCACCAGATTTGTTTGTGAAACATTAATGCCCCCGTATAGGAACAAACGTAATAAGAGCGAAGATTAATGTTTTTCAAAAGTAGGTCAATCCCCAAGGCCAAAAGATCAAAAACTTTTGGTACTAAAAGAAAGTTTTTGTCACAAGAAAATGCAAAATATGAAAGTCCTGCAACCAATTCCAAAGTTATGGCCAAGGTTACAATGTTTCAAAAATACATAAAAACCCCAAAGGTCAAAAATTTTGATACCAAAAGAATGGTCTTGTCACAAGGAATACACAAACTTTATCACCATCTATTAAATAATCATAGCCAACGTTTTTGCAGACAAACAGACAGAGAGAAGGACATACCAAAAACTATATGCCCCTGAATCTCCACTCATAAAAACGCTTGGGGAAAGTTTTCTCGCTATGCTTGAGTAATATAACATCAAGATCGAGTTCAGTCACCCACAATTACTTACTTCTCCTGTGTTTCTTCATGTCAATTTGTGTCTGTTGCTTGTCTAATTTTTTCTTCAAACTAAAATTTTCTTTTTTCAGGAGGTCCAGATCTTTATTTAGTCGTTCTATCTCATCTTCCTGAATCATAACATTTCATAATGATAATTTCAATACAAGAACTCTGAATAAATGTTCTGTAACACTCGACTTCATGTACATTCAAACCTCGTTATCTCTAACTTGATGGGACTGAGAAAAATCATTGATATATCCAAGGACTCGAGATATCGAGGGTAAAATACTTAAAGAATAAGTGTTTGAGACTTCCAAATCACTTGAGATGTCCATGATATTCTCGATATCGGTGTTTGAGATACCGAGGTTCAGCTGTATTTACTGAAAATGTTAGAATCTATTTAAATGTTTTATTAGTGTAAGCCCTTTAATATTTTATTGTATAATTCTATAAATCATATACAGAGTGACACATGTAATTGAATGTCCTAAAAGAACCAAGTTAGAAATTACTAAATTATACAATAATGTTTGTATTATGGGTATATGAAAACAAATGAACCATGAAAAAAAAATTACCACGGAATAAAAAGGCACTAGACCTTTATAATCCTTAGATATACACAATATACTCACTTTATTTTTCAGTTGTGATAGAACATCATCACCGTTACCACTACTCTGCAAAAATAACCATTTTAATTATTGTTCTACTGTTTCCAAATTATACTTAAAATGATCCTAATTTTTTAAAAACAAAAAATTCAAGCATTCATCTTGAATGTATTCATCTGAGAAATAAAGTTTTTTCTCTCCCTTTTTTGTACATATAATTCTTTAATCAATTTTACAAGGGAATGGTCCACTTCTTTTCTTCTTAAGAAATTTAAAATTTACCCCATTCTTATTAAATGTGTGGTGTATCTGGTCCTCTTCATTGACTGTAAATACAATACAAAGCATTCAGCTTGCATATCATAGTGAACACACTACTGAAAACTATCGAAAACTGGAAATTATGTCTTCAAAACCTAAACACAGTCACACGGACATGTACAGGAATATGGTAGTTAGAGCAATTAAACATAGTCACAGGGACATGTACAGGAATATGGTAGTTAGAGCAATTAAACATAGTCACAGGGACATGTATAGGAATATGGTAGTTAGGGCAATTAAACATAGTCACAGGGACATGTATAGGAATATGGTAGTTAGAGCAATTAAACATAGTCACAGGGACATGTACAGGAATATGGTAGTTAGAGCAATTAAACATAGTCACAGGGACATGTATAGGAATATGGTAGTTAGAGCAATTAAACATAGTCACAGGGACACGTATAGGAATATGGTAGTTAGGGCAATTAAACATAGTCACAGGGACATGTACAGGAATATGGTAGTTAGAGCAATTAAACATAGTCACAGGGACATGTATAGGAATATGGTAGTTAGGGCAATTAAACATAGTCACAGGGACATGTATAGGAATATGGTAGTTAGAGCAATTATACATAGTCACAGGGACATGTATAGGAATATGGTAGTTAGAGCAATTATACATAGTCACAGGGACATGTATAGGAATATGGTAGTTAGAGCAATTAAACATAGTCACAAGGACACGTATAGGAATATGGTAGTTAGGGCAATTAAACATAGTCACAGGGACATGTATAGGAATATGGTAGTTAGGGCAATTAAACATAGTCACAGGGACATGTATAGGAATATGATAGTTAGGGCAATTAAACATAGTCACAGGGACACGTATAGGAATATGGTAGTTAGAGCAATTAAACATAGTCACAAGGACACGTATAGGAATATGGTAGTTAGGGCAATTAAACATAGTCACAGGGACATGTACAGGAATATGGTAGTTAGAGCAATATTGATTGTGGATATGGGCTTGGAAAGCTCAGTAAATAGAGCACCTGACTACGAGGGCTGATTGATATGTTGTGAGCCTCATATGTAAGGGCTTGAATTTTGGTTGACATATTGCATTATTTTTCAACAGAATCCCCTTCAGTACCTATATACACTTTTGCCAGTGATGTTAAAGGCCTTAATACCACTTTTAAAGAAGTCCTTTTCTTGTTATTTGTGATGTCAGCATGTATACACCCAGATTTGTTAGTTATGACATCATCATATATACACCCAGATTTGTTAGTTGTGGCTCTGGAGCCGGAATTTGCCTCTGTGTTTTGTCAAACCTTGCCATTCAATGTCAAAGATATTGGACAGTCTCAGCTTGCAAAACCAGAAGTTCAATACATGGTTGCAGACTTGGGTGTTATTTAATACATTGTCAACAAATAAAATTAAGTAAAATTATATTCTTTGGTCCCATTCTTAATATCTCTAACAAATCGAAACTAGCTGTTTTCAACATTTATGGCTTTTCTTTCAGTTATTTTGTACCACTACATTACATATTAACACAAATTAATCACAGGTGGTACTACATATTTGACAGTCCATAGAAGAACCCAGAATAATAAGTTACGAGAACTTTAGAGGGCATCTGGCGGTCCATGAGGTGGAATGGCAGTGACGATAAGACAGAGTGATTACTATTGGACAATAAGACAGTGATTACTACTGGACAATAAGACAGTGATTACTATTGGACAATAAGACAGTGATTACTACTGGACAATAAGACAGTGATTACTATTGGACAATAAAACGGTGATTGATACTGGACAATAAGACAGTGATTACTATTGGACAATAAGACAAGCCCTGATGATGTATTTTATGATGCATGATATCAAATTTGCTTCTGACAAATACCACAGTTCAAATACCAGGGAGTGAGTCTGTAGATAGTCTACAAGTCTGTACTTACTCTGGGACCCCCATAATTCCACTACCAGGAAGTGAGTCTGTAGATAGTCTACAAGTCTGTACTTACTCTGGGATCCCCATAATTCCACTACCAGGGAGTGAGTCTGTAGATAGTCTACAAGTCTGTACTTACTCTGGGACCCCCATAATTCCACTACCAGGAAGTGAGTCTGTAGATAGTCTACAAGTCTGTACTTACTCTGGGATCCCCATAATTCCACTACCAGGGAGTGAGTCTGTAGATAGTCTACAAGTCTGTACTTACTCTGGGACCCCCATAATTCCACTACCAGGGAGTGAGTCTGTAGATAGTCTACAAGTCTGTACTTACTCTGGGACCCCCATAATTCCACTACCAGGAAGTGAGTCTGTAGATAGTCTACAAGTCTGTACTTACTCTGGGATCCCCATAATTCCACTACCAGGGAGTGAGTCTGTAGATAGTCTACAAGTTTGTACTTACTCTGGGACCCCCATAATTCCACTACCAGGGAGTGAGTCTGTAGATAGTCTACAAGTCTATACACAATTATATTCCGAAGTGTTTAAAGAGTTATCGCTCTTTGCCTACAGGGGTCGTTGATGACGTCCGCCATTACTGTGCTGATAAACAAAATGCCGTATGAGAGAAGTGGAGGGCGAAATTGTATTGTTTTTGGCTGTAGCAACAATCAACGAAAATTTCTTTTCCGTCATATGCCTTGGAATTTATCAAATAATCTACTAAATCTTCATAAACAAGATGGGGCCAATGTTTTATGTCATTTGTCTTCCATCCCGTATCTGAATCGTGTGGTGGATCTGAAAATTTGAACATCTCTTGACAATTTTTGCTTTTAGAATAAAAGATTGCACTCTTTAATACCAATATTTCTGAAATTTATTAGTTTTGAATTCCAAGAAAAAATGGAGAGAAAAAAAAAAACAAAACAAAACAACTAAAAAACAAAAACAAAAAACAAAAAAAACCAAAAAAAACAAACCGATACACAGAATGTAATATCTCTGCTTAATCCTACTAGATTTTTTACAATGAAAAAAAAAATTAGATAGGGTCTACCTGATATTGTGTCCCCCCCCCCCCCCCCCCCCCCAACTCGGTGGATCTCGTTGTAATACACTATCAAAATTGAATAATAACTAGCAATAAAGATTCAATCCATATAACTGTTTTACGGACAAATTATACGATTGGACATCTAAATTAACAACAAAAACAACAACAGAAATGTTGAAATTGAAAAAAAAAATCCGAAGGAAAAAAAATAATAAGATAACAAATAGTCAGATCCAACACATCTTCCGTTGAAAATTCCACGATCCATCGCTAATTTTATTACTTCATACATTGCTTTATATTGAAATGAATTTGTAATGTCTCAAGTCGTCTTTACGAGTTTCTTTTTACTTCGTGATTTATTATGCAAAAACACTGGGAACTGAAAGTTGGGCGGATCGCGGATTTAACTAAAATTATGGTAGAAATAAGATTAAAACGTAAAAACCACGAAATATTATGAATGTAACATATGTTAAAATCTTACTGTGACTCTTCTTATCCATCGTGTTCTCAGACAAATATTGAAAATAGATGAAAATATCGATGAACACCAGTTCTTGCTTAGCTTTGTTTACAATGATATCAGCACAGTGATGGCGTGCGGTCACATGATCAAAATATGTCAGCCCCCAATTATGACGTAATATAATTGTGTATACTTACTCTGGGATCCCCATAATTCCACTACCAGGGAGTGAGTCTGTAGATAGTCTACAAGTCTGTACTTACTCTGGGACCCCCATAATTCCACTACCAGGAAGTGAGTCTGTAGATAGTTTACAAGTCTGTACTTACTCTGGGATCCCCATAATTCCACTACCAGGGAGTGAGTCTGTAGATAGTCTACAAGTCTGTACTTACTCTGGGACCCCCATAATTCCACTACCAGGGAGTGAGTCTGTAGATAGTCTACAAGTCTGTACTTACTCTGGGATCCCCATAATTCCACTACCAGGGAGTGAGTCTGTAGATAGTCTACAAGTCTGTACTTACTCTGGGACCCCCATAATTCCACTACCAGGGAGTGAGTCTGTAGATAGTCTACAAGTCTGTACTTACTCTGGGATCCCCGTAATTCCACTACCAGGGAGTGAGTCTGTAGATAGTTTACAAGTTTGTACTTACTCTGTGATCCCCATAATTCCACTACCAGGGAGTGAGTCTGTAGATAGTCTACAAGTTTGTACTTACTCTGTGATCCCCATAATTCCACTACCAGGGAGTGAGTCTGTAGATAGTCTATGAATTCTTGTCGGACTTTATGCTCCTTTATACGGTGCTTCAGATTGAAATCGCAGTAGCTTTTACCCCAGACTGTCTGACTTTTCACAGGTTGTTGATTATCTAATAAAAACCTAGCAGAAAAAATAATGGTTTATTAATTTCAAGATTGTTAGTATGGTATCCAAATGTGTTACTCAAGGTATCCAGAGACAATAAAGAGCGATATGTCTATATGCACAGTTAGATATTAATGCATTATTCAGATATCTGAACCAATTACAGTTTTATTCCCAAAACATTTTCATCAATGAATACTTCATATTAATGGGCATCCCAAACAAATAACAGAATTCATGAATTATTCATATTTTTAATAATATTGGTCTCTCTATTTAACATATTGAACTCTATGGAAATTCATAACTGTGTATAAATCTAATGAAAAATAAAGGCCATTGTGCACAATCTGACATTTTTTTGTTTATAACATGAAGGCATAAATCTTAGTTTAAAAAATTCAATATTAAATATTAATAAACTTCCTCTTAATCTGTGCCAAAGTTGAACTGCCATGAATTAGCAGTGTCAAGTTATGGCAGCGTCATTATCTATAGTACCAGGCTATAAGCAAGTCTTCATTTCATTTATTAACTATATATTTCAATGAAAAATCAACTTTTATAAAGACTTATTGTGAGGTCTGTTTACTCTCAGTTGTCATATTTTTTCACGTAATGTGCAAAATTGCTCAAATTTTCTTTCCCTATAATGTTATTAAGGACATATGCAATGTTTCAGATATTTCCTCTAAAATTATTTTTTCATCTCGATATGAAGAGTTCTTGTATGGTTTCTGAAATAGGTATTGTAGTAATAATACCATATTTTGTATATCAGCCTGGTGTAGCTCAGTGGTTAGATCACCTAACTAGTAATGCAAGGGTTCCCAGTTCAATTCCTAATTGTTCCAAAGATTTTGTCTCTCCTTTGCTACAGTAATGTCCATTTATACAACTAACTGACATAAGAGCTGACTCTACATTTTTACTTGCCACAACTAGGAACTATCAAAATCTGCTAATTCTAAAACAGACATGGTAACATACCTCAAGATTTCTTGATAAAAACAAGATGGAACACAAATTAATTGTACATGAAATGTCACAAAAAATCATATATTGTAGAGAAACATTGCACAAGTCCTTAAAAGCAAATCTGAAAATCTTCATTATATTACAAAGGATAATTTAAGTAACTTGATGAAAACATAGAGGAATTGAGCAAGGTTCAATATATTAACCTGCAGTACACGCCTCGTGATCTCTCCTCCGAGCACCATCGGACACCCATGCACTCTGGAATGGAGATTTCATAATTGAATGGCTTCCCCAGCAGTTCGCGGGGCTCCACGATGTTCTCCTCTCCCAGGTAGTGGCCCTTTTCATCCAGCGAGAAAATCTTCACCTTCATTACTGCCTCCTCTTTACCGTGGTAATTGTGTAACGTAAAATGTCCATCTGTTTCCACACAGTATGTAAGACCTTGCAACATTACATGGCAGCTTTAAAAAATAATAAAATGATGTAACATGGCGAGAGGATTATGGAATGAAATTATTGTTGGTCTGTAATTTATATGTGGGGATGCAAATAGTTAGGGAACATAAGACACAGTGCATATCTTGGCTTCCTGTCTAGGAAACTACATACAGAGTGTATGCAGTAAACCACATTCTTACTAAGAATTGATTTTAATTCCCTGTAGTTTTAAAACATACTATAAACTTATAGGATATAACAAACTACATTTATAATGAATCAAAATCGTTTGTCCTCACCACTTCACTATAAGCATGTTTTACTGTATCTAGGAGTTCTACATTAATTGTCAACAAGTTTACTCTTAATGGTTCACATTTTTGTTTTTGAAAAAGTAATTTTCTTTTTTGATGTTAAACATTGAAAATATATATCATTTAAAGCTAACAACCAAAATGTAGACCATCTTAATGCAAAGATAAGAACAATATTTTAGCCTTAATTCTGTTTATGTAAACAAGACTCAAGCCCTGTTTACGTTTACAAACAAACTAGTGAAATGTTAATTTGGTGATTTAAAGCATCCTAATTTTGCACAGACACAAATTTAACTTTTAAATAGCATATTCTGCCTAAAGAATACTTGAAATGTGATATATTTCAAGAACTTAGATCGATAACCATGCATTTTCAAAACTTTGATTGATTGATTGATTGTTTGTTTGTTTTACGTCCCGTCAAGAATTTTTCACTCATATTGAGACGTCACCAGCTGTAGGTGAAGTACCACAAATTTAGACCTATGCTTAGCGCTCAGGGCCGTAGCAGTGAGGGTTCTTTAACGTGCCAATGCCTACCGTGACACGGGACCTCCGTTGTTAAGGTCATATCCGAAAGACCCGTGATTCTCACTTCTAAATGCCGAGCGTTTGGCGAAGGAGCAACCACTACCTATTTTTCGTCTTAGGTTTGACGCGGCCATAGCACGAGCGGGGCTCGAACTTTGAATACAACAACATACCCCAATCTTTGTTTACACAACAAATATTATATTTTCTATAATGAGCTTCTATCATAATGTATAACCTTAATTGCTTTTTAATGAAACCTTTTAAACACTTTTGAATAGAAAATTTTGATTATTAAAATGAAAGACAAAATTTTGGAGAAATTGTGAATCTGAATCCCTCTAAAGTTGTGAATCTGAAACCCTCTAAGGTTGTGAATCTGAGTCCCTTAAAGGTCACTTTGTCAAGGCTCTTTAAAGTCCTTGACTGACGTAGTCCTAGCATGATTACTTTCTCTGTTATTCTTACCTCCCCAAAAAGATGTCTTCCACAGGATCCCAGAAGGGGTCTTTGTCTCTGCCCTTTGGCAAGGTTTCTCCATCCATATATTTACAATACATCTCCTCCATCAGATCCTTTCGATAAAGAAATTTCTCTCGGGACCAAACCCAAACCTGTGTCAAAATGCAGCATGTGACATGTATTAAGGCTTTGTCTTCACATTTCTGATTATCAAATCACAATTAATACTGTAGAATACAACAAAACACAAATATAGTGAACCTCCAGGGCCAGCATAAAACAGTTTATTATAACCAAACTTCATTATACAGTAAAACACGGTTATAGTGAACCTCCAGGACTAGTAAAAATCACTTCATTATACAGTAAAACACGGTTATGGTGAACCTCCAGGACTAGTAAAAATCACTTCATTATACAGTAAAACACAGTTATAGTGAACCTCCAGGACTAGTAAAAATCACTTCATTATACAGTAAAACACAGTTATAGTGAACCTCCAGGACTAGTAAAAATCACTTCATTATACAGTAAAACACAGTTATAGTGAACCTCCAGGACTAGTAAAAATCACTTCATTATACAGTAAAGCACAGTTATAGTGAACCTCCAGGACTAGTAAAAATCACTTCATTATACAGTAAAGCACAGTTATAGTGAACCTCCAGGACTAGTAAAAATCACTTCATTATACAGTAAAACACAGTTATAGTGAACCTCCAGGACTAGTAAAAATCACTTCATTATACAGTAAAACACAGTTATAGTGAACCTCCAGGACTAGTAAAAATCACTTCATTATACAGTAAAGCACAGTTATAGTGAACCTCCAGGACTAGTAAAAATCACTTCATTATACAGTAAAACACAGTTATAGTGAACCTCCAGGACTAGTAAAAATCACATCATTATACAGTAAAGCACAGTTATAGTGAACCTCCAGGACTAGTAAAAATCACTTCATTATACAGTAAAACACAATTATAATGAACCTCCAGGACTAGTAAAAATCACTTCATTATACAGTAAAACACAGTTATAGTGAACCTCCAGGACTAGTAAAAATCACTTCATCATACAGTAAAACACAGTTATAGTGAACCTCCAGGACTAGTAAAAATCACTTCATTATACAGTAAAACACAGTTATAGTGAACCTCCAGGACTAGTAAAAATCACTTCATTATACAGTAAAACACAGTTATAGTGAACCTCCAGGACTAGTAAAAATCACATCATTATACAGTAAAGCACAGTTATAGTGAACCTCCAGGACTAGTAAAAATCACTTCATTATACAGTAAAACACAATTATAATGAACCTCCAGGACTAGTAAAAATCACTTCATTATACAGTAAAACACAGTTATAGTGAACCTCCAGGACTAGTAAAAATCACTTCATCATACAGTAAAACACAGTTATAGTGAACCTCCAGGACTAGTAAAAATCACTTCATTATACAGTAAAACACAGTTATAGTGAACCTCCAGGACTAGTAAAAATCACTTCATTATACAGTAAAACACAGTTATAGTGAACCTCCAGGACTAGTAAAAATCACTTCATTATATAGTAAAGCACAGTTATAGTGAACCTCCAGGACTAGTAAAAATCACTTCATTATACAGTAAAACACAGTTATAGTGAACCTCCAGGACTAGTAAAAATCACTTCATTATACAGTAAAACACAGTTATAGTGAACCTCCAGGACTAGTCAAAACCAAACTTCATAATACAGTAAAACACAATTATAGTGAACCTCTAGGGTCAGTGAAAAACAGTTCTTTATAACCAAACTTCATTATACAATAACACACAGTTATAGTGAACCTCCAGGGCCAGCAAAACACAGTTCATTATAACCAAATTTCATTACACAGTAAAACATGGTTACTGCGAACCTCCAGTGCCAACAAAACACAATTTGCTATTACCAAACTTTGTTATATCCAATAAAATTTTTGTTATATTTCTCTCATAGGGGAATAAATATCACTTCGTAATAAGTATGAATTCATTACAAATGTGGATTTGCTGTAAGCGTGATAATACAATCATTTTTACACAGGTATAATAAAAGAAAGTCAAATGGTGAGTGTTTACCTTTCTGGTTTTTTCATTGGTGACCTTGATTTGAACTTCTTTTGTACCTTGGTGTTGCTGAGAGTCATGACTAGCCGGAGTTTTGATTTCTGCTTGAAAATTCACTCCCTAATCATTAAAAAAAACATGCCTGCATCAGTACTTTACTCAATTAAATACTGATAGATCATTTTGGCATATACTAAACTGCAGTACTGACAAAAGAAATCTCCTGACAAATTTCAAGTATTCTGAAAAAGTATAGGAAACAGTGTACAAAACCTTATTCAGTTCCAGACTGATGGCATTAGCCTCGGAGATCTGTGGAAGTAAGTCCATAAATTCCTGAAACACGACATAGGACTTAAGGTTTTCCATTGATTCATTGACACGTGGAGTTTGCAAATCTACCGCTACTCCTCGATGTTCTGCCAATTCCGCCATGAAAAAGTCATAATCATATGATTTTTCATCGTTTGGTTTTCTCTCGTTCACTTGGCCCACATACAAATACAGGCAGCTGGATCCAAATTTGATTCTGCTCTGTAAATTAATTAACATACAAATTATTTAAATTTCCAGTGTTTTACCCTTTCATATCTTTGCAAATTGTAATGACAGCTATTTCCTCATGAATGTGCTGCAGTTATAAACAATGTGTGTATGAATCTTGATAAATATAGTACATTTGTTTTAACAGCTGGGAATCCTGACAGAAATGAAAGTAGATTGTAATTATAAAACAAAACTTTCATTTTTGAAAATACATGAGGGTATGAACTGCAGCACTTCCTGTTGGTATACATTCAATAAAGCATTAATGTATGTGTTTCAAAAAGTATGTCTGTGTGAAGCATCACAGTTCATATCCTCATGTATTTTCAAAAAGGATTTGTTTGTTTTATTTGTTTGTTTGTTTTACATCCCATTGAGAATTTTTCACTCATATTGAAACGTCACCAGTTGTTGGTGAAGTACCACAAATTCAGACCTATGCTTAGCGCTCAGGGCTGTAGCAGTGAGGGTTCTTTAACATGCCACGCCTGCTGCAACACGGGATTTCCGTTTTTAAGGTCATATCCGAAAGACCCGTGATTCTCACTTCTAAATGCTGAGCATCTGGCAAAGGAGCAATCACTACCTATTTTAATGTCTTAGGTTTGATGCATCCATGGCAAGAGTGGGGCTCAAACTTGCAACCTCCTGGTTGCGAAGCAAACGCTCTACCACTGAACTATTGCAACTGGTTGTGAATTCACTTCTTAAATATACATTCAATCTGTCAATAGCAACTCTAATCAATGTCTTGTGTGTCTCTATGAAAATATGCATGTATCATAGAAACTTAAAGAGCTTGTGTACTTTATTTTGAAAATGGTAAATTTTCATAAATGGAATTGTTACCAAATGATGAAGCTCCTCTTTTGATTTTAGTTTGACACCATTGACGTAAATTTTAGACCCATTTACAGGTTCCAGTGTGACCTTTGAACCGCTATTTGTAATCAAGGC
Source organism: Ostrea denselamellosa (assembly GCA_024699665.1). Lineage (NCBI taxonomy): Eukaryota > Metazoa > Mollusca > Bivalvia > Ostreida > Ostreidae > Ostrea > Ostrea denselamellosa. Next base: position 325,409 of record JAMZEH010000034.1, on the reverse strand, counting down.
ATGTTTTTCTTGAATTCTGAAAAGCATAAAAGATTTATTCACTTAAAGCACATGTAATAGTTTGTATGGAACATGGCATTCATATGATGTATAATCACATATAACACCCCCCCCCCCCTTACCTAACATCTGGATACATATAAAGTTGAACTTTGGTATCTTGAACATCAATATTTCCAATACCTTGGATGTGTTGAAGTGAGTTGAAAGTCCCAACTACATTTTCTTTATGTATTTTAACCTCAATATCTCAACTCAGATATGTTTTTGGTCCCACTGAGTTCAAGATAACAAGGTTTGACTGTAGTTTGTAATCTCTGACATTGGCAAAATTCCAAAACAAAGATCAAACACAGAACTAGTTTATAATCCTGATGTCAGGCAATATAAATCATTAGAGAGGGTCTTCCTTAAACACTCCTACCCTAGTCCTCTGATAGAATAAGTTGCTGTGGTACTTCTCCCAAACAGTGTTTCACCTGTATTAAAATAGTCATGATATATTAGTACCTGTACATTAATCCTTATACAATAGGCCACACCATACAGAATCACTTAGTGGAGTGCCATAAAAGTTTTGTCGTTTGAGAACAATCATTAATTAACAAGTAGTTCAACATAGGTTGCATTGAACTTTGGATATAATGAACAATTTGGGTTGGTTCCTTGAATTTCAATATATCTGGGAAAGTGCGTTCACATTAGATTTTCAAATGTTTTTTACCAACTGTAATTATAACCATTTTCTCATGAATGCGATGCAAATGTGAACAATGTGTGTATAAATCTTGATAAATACAGATCAGCGTTTTTTCCTTATGTAACTGGTACCGATAAATGGTACCATTCCCAATGCCAAAACACATTGATTTTTCCCAATTTTGAGACTAAAGATTCCCAATTCACTTGAACAAAAAGAGACTGCTGACATCGTAATTTACTTAGTCTGAAACGTTGTATGAGTTCACTAAATTGTTGACTTCCAGTATTAAATCGAAAGTACAGATCATGGCAGAGTGTGCTTTTTTTCTTCTTTTTTTTAGAGCTATGACGATTCTAGAACAAGTCTATGACAATTCCTGATATCTTACAACTGCAAATATTACTATAAATATTGAAGAAAGATGATTCCTGCAGAAAAATTACTTCTTGTTTTGTTCTTTATTATATTTTTCTTTTAGTTGAAATCATTTGCCAATACAATGATAAAAAATTCCCAATTTGTTAGATTTTGATGCTATTTTTCCCCAATTGCATGGGTACCGGTACCAGTATTAATGAGTACAAAAAAACGCTGTAAATGTCTATTTTAACAGATAATAAGTCACTGACCAACACGCAGACTTAGTTTAACCACTCCAGAGAGCTGAGTGTCCTCATTAATGTTTGTGAAGTACGGAAATGTCTTCCACTCCGCCACTTCCTCCTCATGCTCCAGCCCTCCGTGCCCTCTCTCCCACTCTTTTCTGTACAAACATTACAGAATATATCTTGATATTTTTCTTAGCAACCATGAAACAAAATGCTCAAAGGCCATGAGCACCAAGCATAGGCCTAAATTTGCAGCCCTTCACCGGCAATGATGACATCTCCATATGAGTGAAAGATTCTCAAGCGGGACATTAAACAATATTTAATCATACACCATGCCTTCTAAAGGTGTAAATGATTTCAATGTTTTTAACTGGTGTTATTAAGGTGTAGATGACGATATTGTTTGTATTTGCCCTTATTAAGATGTAAATGAAATATTTTTTTTACCAGGCAATATGAAGGTGTAAATCACTGTTATATTTCTATCTAGTCTTCGTTAAGTGTAAATCACTGTTATGTTTTTACCTTGTCTGAGTACAAATGATTGTCATATTTTTGACTGTTTTGTTTCATCTGGCCTTATCATGTTTTATCTGGCCTTATCATGTTTTATCTTGTCTTATCATTTTTTACCTGGCCTCTTCCAGCCTCTGCTCCCAAGTCTTGTTAATATCTAACAATTTGCTTTCATTCTCTCGGAGGAGTCTCTGTAACTCTGAAGAAACACAAGTACACATACAACCATTTAATCTGATTCAGGTTTCATAAAATTTCGTGGATTTGTAAAAAAACAAAAAACAAAAGTTCATGGACAAGTGATTCTGAATGAAAACTAAATGTAGTAATGTTCTTCCTTTACAAGGAAAAGCTGCACTTCAGTCATTTCACTTGATTTTGTAGTCAGGCACAACCATGAATACTGTACATATACAAATGAAAAAGGCTGTACTAAACAGTAATTTGAAAACATATTCTTTTTGATTATTAGAAGTGTGTGGGCTGTTTGACTATATTGATTTCCATTTCTTTATCCATTTTATTGTAGAAAAATGCTCTTTTTTTGTTACTCATGAATTTCTGTAATCTTGATCCTGATCTATTTAAAAAAAAAACTCAAAGTTTCGTCTTAATTCATATTTACGTGAATTACTTGTCAAATTTGTTTATTTTGGAAATATGAAAAATAAAACAGGTTATAGATGGGCGAAAAATTCATCATTCTGATTAATATCATTCTATCATCAGCAATCAATGTCGTGAAAAACTTGCACACTTGTAATAATTAACAAGCATTCTGAGTATATTTCTGGCAATACAAAGTCCCCTATTGGTAAGATAATTTAGTCAAAATAAGTCAAGCATAACAAAACTTGATCTGCAACTATCAAAAGACAAAACCACATATCAAATATCAATTGAATATCTTCATCCAGTGTGGAGAAAAGTCCAGAGAACTGATTCTTGCAATTCATCAAGGGGCATAATTCAGTCAAAAGTATGTAAATCATAACGAAACTCACACTTGATCTGTAACTATCCAAGAAATATATAAAATTTCAATTAAATATCTTCATTCAATGCAGAGAAAAGTCCGGGAAACCTCAAGCACTCATCAAGGGGCATAATTCAGTCAGAAGTAATAGTCCCTTCTGCAAAGCTTGTAGGTGACTAAAAATTCTCAAAAGTGGACCACAGTGAAAATGGTATTCACTGAAAATTTATGAAACCAAAGTATTTCAAGTGCTTGTACTGTAAAATCAGTTTATCATCAAGTATACCCAATAGTTTACTTAAATCAAGCTACAGGACTACAGAAAAATATATCACAAAGTGTTTACTTTGACTTCACTAACACTACATACCCTCCAAGTTGTCTGTTCTGGCATCTGATTTCACTAACACTACATACTCTTGGAGTTGTCTGTTCTGGCATCTGATTTCACTAACACTACATACTCTTGGAGTTGTCTGTTCTGGCATCTGATTTCACTAACACTACCTACCCTCTAAGTTGTCTGTTCTGGCATCTGATTTCACTAACACTACATACTCTTGGAGTTGTCTGTTTTGATTTCAATAACTCTACCTACCCTCTGAATCATCTGTTTTAGCTCCCCCCTTTCCTAGTGCTGCCATCAATCTGGCATTCTCCTCTTTGAGTTCTCGGATCAGCCTGTCTGTGGGACTCTCATTGACAATGGCTTTGTTCTGGATCTTTTTAGCCCTGGAGAGTTAGTTACATTTTAATGAACCAATCTCTGACGTTCTAATTCTTTCTTTTAATTTTCATTTCATTTTACATTAAGGTCAAGGATACTCTCTCTCTCTCTCTCTCTCTCTCACATGTACAAACAAAAAAAAAACAAATATCAAAAACAGATAAATTTGCCAAATGCAGAATATAGTCTACATATCAAACAACTCTCTGACTTTTTAACTTAATATTCATAGAAAGATAGAAAAAATCTTAACATATATATATCCATTTTATATATTAGAATTAATCAAACACTGTTGTACATTGCTGTTTAGGGGGGATAACTCTTGCAGACTTACCTATCAGCATAACGCAGTGTTGACAGTGTTTCATCATAGTTAATATCAGCTGGACTCAGTGCAGCTATCTAAACATTTTAATGAGTAATGAAATACAATATTAATACTACAATGCACAGGGTATTCAGATAGACACAGAAACACATAATAGCTCTCGAGGGAGAGAGGAGTTTGAAATACATTTTTCAGAAATGCCATTTGTGTTTGTAAGCTAAAGATTATTGTATCAATTTGTTTATCTGAGATCTGTTGTCAGTTTGACAGCAGTTGCTAAATCAAATGTGTACCTTTAAATTTCAAAGAAAAGATGGTGGACTTAGATAATGGAACTGAAACATATCTCAGAAAGAAATTAATTAATGTTATTAATTAACATGATAAAGCACCACATTTCTCAGAAATAAATCAATTAACGTGATTAAGCACCACTATTTTAGCTATAACAAATAAGCCACCTGCATCAATATTTAATTGTAAGATTAGATTTTGATGAAGATGTCTGGACTGAACACTGTGTACTAGCATGAAGGGTGTCGCATGGTGAAGCTTGACAACAGAGAAACATTTACAGTATGACGGGGTCTCATTCATAATGTATGTAACACAATGCATATATTCCAGGCATCAGTATTCTGTAGCCATCATTTAAAGTCTGGATTATAACACTTATTTAAATTAATCTAAATCCAATAATCATTTTCAAACTATTTATTTTATAGTTCTATAAAATAACCCTGCGTGTTAATCATGTTATAAAGAAGTTTTGAAATCTATGTTAATATTAAGTGTCTGTAAAATTTATCTTATACTTTAAATATGACTTGCAAATGATGTTAATGTAATCTGGAAATTTAAACCACCAAAACAAACCAATGTTCATTTTGTTCCCCTATGGGTGGAATCAAATAAAAAAAAACCATGCTGCAATTTGATTCTGTATATGAATGGCAAGCTTGGGTAACAACTACGATATAAAGCAGATTAGAATTTCTGTTTATGCTTCACTTTTTAGTGACCTAACCTGACATAAACTTCTTTGTGGAACATTAGGGTTTTTTAAAACTACATTTTCTACTAAAGGGCAGTCATGTAGCTATTTCACTAAGCCACAGGAACTTTAAATTATTCAATTCCAACTAAATCCAGAGATCATATCAGGCACCTTTTATCACAGAGAGTGTTTGATAATTATTGCTAACTAATACTTTGCATTTCATAAGGAGATAAAAACTGCTTTTACTCTACCATAAATTCTTTGAAGAGAGCAGGATGTTTATAAGCAATGCATTAGTCTGATACTAACTTTTCTTTAATACATTAAATTTTCATATACATTGAAGTGTAAATTTTATAACAATGGATTTCAATCCACACTGAATGCAAAGATGGAGATACTGGGGAAATTTTGTAGATTACCATGATTGTTCGGCTGTTGCCTCCAAGTGCCGACTGTAACAGCTTCGTTAGGACAGAGTTACGATATGGGACTAGTACATTCTTCTTACCCCCAGCAATGTCGGCTAATGCACTGAAATCAAATCATAACGACGTTTTAACTTCTGGATGTAATTCTAATTCAGTGCTGTGCTTTTTGAAGTTAAATTTTAATTTCAAATTTAATCAAATTTTTTAATGCAACAAAGACAATCCTGTACACATATATTTAAAGTGCTTTGTAAATTTCCAATTATTTGTGAGTAATTAATATTTGTGCTAATTTGTGAGTAATATTTCTCATATATCATAATCCCTGCTTTCATTTATATACAACTATGCCTATGCATACTTGCTACAAACAAATTGAACTTCTGTGTTTTCAAATATTTTGGTACAAAATGTGAATAAATAAAATAACAACATCACACTGAATTAAGTCAAGTTGATCAAATAATTAGTATTTACATGGCATTTGTTTTCAGAGCTCTCCTTACAGAGACATTTAATCAGTAATCACTTAAATTCTTTTCTTACACTGATTAAAAAATTACTCTACGTAAATTTGTTGATATATAAGTACCAATAAATACTCTACAGTAAGGAAACTTTCAAACATGCCCAGATTTTGTCAAAAACTGTAAAAATGTAAAAATTAGAACTTTTCAAAAGGAGGTAGAAAAATTTGTTTGTAGCAAGTGTCTGTAAGGAGGTACTCTACAGTGTCATAATGACAGACTTCCTTTTAAAACATGAATGAAAATATAAATATCGGCAATATTACCTAATTATGTAGTATAATATAATACCTGATTATTATATTGTGTAGTGTAATATTTTATCACATTGTATAGTGTAATATCTGATTATATTGTATAGTGTAATATCTTATCACACCGTATAGTGTACTATCTGATTATATTGTATAGTGTAATATCTTATCACACTGTATAGTGTACTATCTGATTATATTGTATAGTGTAATATCTTATCACACTGTATAGTGTACTATCTGATTATATTGTATAGTGTAATATTGTATCACACTGTATAGTGTAATACCTGATTACATTGCCCAGTGTTGACAGACTCTGATTGATGGCTGAACCCTCTTTCAGCCGATCTCCTGTAGCACCAGTTGAGTCTGCTCTCTCACTTCCAGCCAAGTCCACCAAGTTAATGTTGCTACTTCTGGTGTTACTCTCACCCCCTGCATTTCTGATGACCTGTCACAATTGATAAATAATTGCATTTAGCAGTGTGCTTTTTTACAGTTGCATGAATTTATTTAGTTTTATTAATCTAATCCAAAATTAAAATCATCTATTATATAAGGTCATGATTTGGCCTAGTGGCGGCTTTCGTTTGAACAACAGTGAATCTACACTACATGAGGATGCTTGAAAACTAATTTGACAGAGTTTGCTTCCTTAAATAAAATATTTCTGAAGTTTAAAACCCTGATTGTGATGTCATCCTTGTTCTTGGAGTCACAGCTTAGATAAACCTAAATCTTTGTGGTAATATGTAAAGAAGCTTTCTAATTCCTCATTGTGAAGAAATCTCCTACACACCCCCATATTATTTCCAAATTATCTCCCTTTGTGTAGAGCTGTGATCCCTCTTTTGAACAAAATATTTAAATCTCTGTTAATATGTAAAGAAGCTTCCATGCAAGTTTTGGCATTTCTAATTTCTCATTAGTGGCTATCACAAAGAATATCTCCTACACACCCTACACTCTTTTCTAATTATCTCCTTTATGAGAGTTATGATCCTTCTTTTGAACAAACGTAAATCTCTTTACCATCTTTATATATATATATATAGATAGATAGATAGATAGATAGATAGATAGATAGATAGAGAGAGAGAGAGAGAGAGAGAGAGAGAGAGAGAGAGCATAATTTCAGTTTCATAGTTAATTATGACCTTAATAAATTTACTTTCCTTCATAGTAATTTCTATAAATCTCTTTGATACCTTGCCATGTGTTCAAATTGACTTACTTGCACCTTATAATTTCAAAAACAAGCAGATATTACGTATGTCCACATCATTATTGGTTAATATATTCCAATGATTATAAACATGATTGGAAATAGTAATGCGTTATCATAATTTTCATTCACAGATATAAATTCTGTGTATGCAAGCCCCGCCCATGTGTACATCATTTGACACATTATTTCAATCTGGCAGTAAACAGAAATATCTTTGTCTGAAATTGATATATCTAGTACCTATGCAAATTACAAATTCATGAAAACATTTTGTGTAATGGAAAAAATACAACATCAAAAACAATTCGGTTTCACCTGCTCATGCATCTGTGTACGTAAACATATTTTTGATCATCTTCCATTTTAGCATCCCACTCAAGAATATTCACTCACTGGAGACATCACCATTGCTGGAAGTGCTGCAAAATTTAGGCTTATGCTCTGTGCTTACAGCCTTTGAGCAGGGTGGGATCTTTATCGTGTCACACCTACTATGACACGGGGGCTTGGTATTTGTGGTCTCATCTGAAGGACCGCCCCATTTACAACAATCAAAGGGTAGTGAGGGCCTATTCTAGCCTGGGATCCAATACCTATTTCATAGTGTGATCATGGACCAAGAAACTATAAAATGTTAATATACAGATGTACACGCAGAGAGAAAATGGGCAAAAATTCAATCTGAGCTTTGATCTCTTGTGAAAACAATACAATAAAACAAGCTGACAGGGAATTTACACTTATTGTAAAGTGACATTTACTTTTCCATTAGAGGAAAATCTGTGGCTGGCCCTGGAGGTTCACTATAACTGTTTTACTGTCCATATTATAAACAGACAATTTCCTTCACTCTTTTCTTTGATATAAAATACCATTCTCTACCCAGAGCTCCAGCACTACAAGTATTATTAAGAGCTTGTGTAACATGCCCTCTGGTGAAAAAAAGAAATTTTTACAGTAACATTTACTAAATCTGGATATTTTTTTACAACTCTAAATTAATATTTGGTGTTTCCAAATGGAAAAAAAATCCTCCAAGTAAAAACTAGAGCACCGCTAAACCAGTACATGATACGCACACATACATTATTGATCCCAAAAATCTAAGTCCAAGGGCCATAACTCCTTCAAAATGTTTGGGACAGCATACCCCTTGTAATGTGCACATCTACACATTGTGATCTTTCTGTGTACCAAGTTTCACAAAAATTCCACCAAGCATTTAGGAGGAGTTGTAAATACAATGTTAAGGGGATGGGCAGACAGACAGACAGACAGACTGACAGTAATATAACATAATACACCCACATTTTATGCAGGTGTATAAAAAAAACCCAAAGACAACAGATTAAGTCTCCAAGATTAAAAACAGAGAATATTGGAAAAGTGGCTCCGAGCAACCCCCAACTGTAAGTAAAATAATGAAAAGGGTGTCACAATAGAATACACACGACCCCCCCCCCCCCCCAAAAAAAAAAAACCATTGTACTAATGGGCATTATTGATCATGATACTTCCAATATCTGAATTCCACAATCAAGGTCACTGACACACCCACGACCTTAATCATAGTGAATTATCGTCAAACAAAGATGGCATTTGTCCAAATGACCAATATTGCACCCTTTAACCCCACAGGTTGAATTTTATTTCATTTGGTTTAGACATTGAATCCTGTGATTTAATTAAAAGTCCAACACTCCATAAACTGCAGTGAACAGGAAGGAGATTTAAAGGCTTGTCTTATCTGAGCAAGGTCATTTCAATCCTCTTCTCCTGATCAGAGGCCTGATAAACCTGACAAAATGTCACCTTCACAACAAGGAAATTAAATATGGAGAAACGTCCAGTTCATCAGTTCCATATACCAAAATGTCAGTCACATTCCTAATATTGCTTAAAGATTTTAAATCTGTTTTTAGAATGATTTAAGGCAATGTTTTGGTGGACAACCAGTAGTTTTGTATTCCCATTTCATACAGCATGAATATATAGTAACAGAGTATCTTTCGTGAAAAAAATAATCAGGCAATGAATCAAACGTTTACTGATTTTTTACTTTTGGGCACAATCATTATTCTGCAGTCTTTAATGGCAAGCCTGATGGTACTAAAGATCTTTAGTATACAAACTTCAATGTCTGGAATCTGGCCCATTAAATTGCCCCATTTCCGTGATATATCGACAGACTTCAATACAATGCCACATAATTGCATTGAATGTAAATCATTTACAACTTTTTATGGCGACTGATCTGGTGACGTACACACAAATGCTCTACACCAACAATTTTTCAAAGATTGAGCTCCAAAGCTTTCTTAAGTTAGGCAAATTCAATAAAAATACTTTGACTGCATTTTGCACAACTTGTATCAATATTCTTGAAAGTATATTTTCTTAATTAGGCTGGATTTTCAGACTTAAAATTCTAAATCCTACCTATATATGTTAAATCAATTGAGAGAGTGTTCTAGATAAAATGTCTTCAATGACAAATACCTTGAGTAACAAATACAAATTTTGATAGATAGCTAACTAATTCTATGTAAACAAACTGAAAGTTTATAATTTCAAAGTCAGTTCAAAAGACTTGTAGTATCATAAAAGATAAATGACATTTTTTGATGGTGACCAGAGAGTGAATCTACCACTATCACAAACACCGACGTGGATAAATTGCCAAGTCCTTGAGTACAACCAGAGCACCGAGTACAAACATTGACGTAACAGACTCTGTGTGTTGTGATTGCACTGCAATCAAATCGTCACAGCAATAACCTCTTCAGACCACTTTATAGCCATTAAGCTGTTTACCTGATACACCACTAATCTGATACATATTACACCTCATAAGTCATAATACTGTACAAGAGGCTCACAGTCCACAACACTAACCTGAGTCACAGCACGTTAACCTTTACAACCGATTTATCCCAGGGAGTAGAATAACAAAAAGCAACTCTAAATGGAACCAAAAGATTCCCTCATGATAAATAAAGCAATAATACAAGAATGATATCTTAAAACAAGTTTGGCGACATAGCATGAAACTAGTCATACAAAATAATAAGTATCATAAATACACATAAATTAGCCGATCAAAATAATAAATATCATAAATACATGTAGATATCTGTAATCGGACAACCAGATCAAACAATGTTACGTCAAATTTACTTTATTTACCGAGGGCTAAAACTGAAAATTTTAAACGTTCATTTAGTTATTCATGTGCATTTCTTTGGAACAAACTGTCACAAAATGTTCGAAATTCTTATTCAATAGGTGGTTATTAAATCTATGTATCTCATGGAATATTTTAGATGAAATTCTTAGAAAAAGTTGTTTTTGTTCACATATTTGTCTTATGTTATGGGGTTTATTTCTTATTCTTGTCCTTTATAATTTCATCCCATGTTTAGAAAATACACTGAGTTTTAGTACTATTGTAATATGTTTTTTCTCTGCAATGTCTCTTTTATTTCTTATTTATATAATCATGTCTACGTGTATGAACATGTATATATTAAAACTAATACTAATTCTATGTTTGTTTATATGTTTTAACGCAGGACCACAATGAAAACTAGTTGTATGCTAATTGTGTTATCCTGGGTAAATAAAGGTTATTATTATTATTATTATTATTATTATATTAGCCAATCAAAATAATAAATATAAATACATGTAAATTAGCCAATCAAAAGCCAAGATGGCCACCTGGGAATTTTAAAATCTCTATAAAAGTGAACAAAAATAGATAAGGGAATTAAAAAGTGGGCAATTTAATTTTACTCAGTACTCTATAGTAGTAAAAACAGACTTGGACAAACTTAAGATGGACCAAACTCCAAACTTTACAGGTACTGTGTCTGAAAAATGTCCCTATCTACAATATTTCCTTATAATCACAAAAGAACACAGTTTGTTGCCATTTTGGTTACAATGATGGAGAGATGAAATGTTTACACTAGATGGGCAAACATGCCGAGATACAACTAACTAATGATCATCATTGTCTGAGAGTCAGGTGAACTCAAAGTCTGGGACCAAACTGATCTGTACGTTAGGCTTGCTGATAAATAATCACTACAGGCTGAGGGTTGGGTGAACTAGAAATGGGGATAGGTTGGGTATACACATGATTCAATATTTTTTTTGTCTTTACAGGGTACGTAAGATGAAGATGATATAGCTGCTTAAACATATAGGTGTGTAGAAAGAGATCTCACTTTATAGTGAAGATGTATTTTTATGGGATTTAACCACAGGTGATTGTGTACTCATCAATAATATGACAATTAACGTCATACCCTGAATTGTTTTAGTACATCCTGCACTGAGAGGAATGTTGTCTCTGTGCTTAAGGTATATCATGTACGATCAATATTCCCCGGCTTCTTAATACACACATTGAAAAATGTCTAGTTTCTCATTTCACTCTCAGACAAAAAATTACATCACCTGATGGAAATCTCATACAATTATGCAAACATAGTTATTTTGAAGCCGTCTCGTGTCTCGGTTACAACTCCACAATTCACAATAAATCTACACCAAATTAAACAACTGGCACATTTACAGGAATTCTACATAAAGTGTGATTATTAATCTTTTGTTCTGCTCTCAATATTGACAGGTAATTGCATCATAAAACTGCAGAGCATAGTTCTAAAATGACCTCATTGCTTAGTGCAAGTATTCTGTTACCCACAATGCTCAGTGCTCACACCAAAAAAATAAACTAATGGAAAATGTGTTCCTCATTCATCCCAGATACATGTATGTTAAATAAAATGGTACTATCATTTCAATAACTTTAACTCTGCTTCATCAAGTGTGGAAATTTTCGGACGCGGTTTCTCATAGATCTCAATGAAATAGGTCTTACTTTTATTCTCAGTGACCAAGCACATTGAAAGAATGTCATAGTGTGGTCATCCAAACTCAGCTTTATTGAAGCCATATGGCCAGTCAGTGAGTGAAAATTGCATGTATGATCAAGTGAATTGACATGCTGTTATTGGAACAATAGTAAGATTAAGAGTTGGATGATTAAGAGTTGGATGATAAAGATTTTGATGATGATGATTTTGATCATGATGGTTGATACCTGGTTAAAACTGATGGTGATGACCATGTGTGACCGACTGCTAGTGGCATTCATGTTGGTCGAGGCTGTTGTTCTGTTGACAGTACCTTGTTCCATTAGTTTCTCTATCTCTTTGTAACTGCTAACGGGGACGTTCTAAATATAATGCATTCCACATCATCAGATATTTATAATGAAACTTCACAAATATTAAAATAAATGTCACAATGAAGCAATGAACATTGCATCTCCTTTCATTTATCATCGTACAGTCAGTGTTCACTTGCCAAGAAAAAAGAAAAGCAAATTGCCATAGTATTCACCAAAGTGAAAACATGTTTAGTCTGATATCTAAAGAACCCTGTCCATTTAACAACCATCAATGCCATGCCTTACTTTGAGTCCATCCACATAAAATCCAGCCTGCGGATTCTGTCGGATTTTCAGACCCTCTGAAGATTGTTTTCCCTTCACTAACAGGTCCTTTACTCTTTCATTGTAGATCTCCAGCATACTAAATGAGACCTAGAGTAGGGGAATAAACAATCGATTACTGATTCATTAATTATATTACATCATAAACTAATGTAAAACATTTGTGGAATTTATGCTTGAGCAGGCCTCAGATCAAGGCTTGAGAAATCTCATAATGAAACATACTGTACACAATTGTATATTATACGTAATACATATAGTTTGAGTAACACGAATTGCATACATTAAATTCTACATTGATCAAACAGCTATTGTATAAATTTGCATTAAAATATGTAAGGGACTGGATCACATTTTTGAAACAAAAATATTTTTAATTTTTGATGTTAAATATTAAAAATATAACAGATTTAAAGTTGACATCCACAATTTGGACCTCCTTAATGTAAGGATATAAGGGCTGAAATGATACGCTCCCTTCACAATACGATACGAATTGCAATACTTCTGCCACAATTCAATATTTCCAATATGATACATTTTACAGAAAACACCAATAATAATGTTGAAGAAAAAATTAATTACAAAGATTCACAGTCACAATTTAATACACAAAATGTTTCCAAACTGCTAAATGTTTAGATGTCTGTTGGCTGTGTAGTTTAAACTGATTAAGTTCATTATTGTTTTCGTCAGCCTAGAGACTAACAACAGTCTGACCGTTAACGGACACCGTTTTGTCTTTCATGCATATAAAAATAATAAGCCTGATTTATTTTACCGAACCCAATATTAAAAAACATATTGAACTGAAGATCAAGGCAATGAATCGAAGATTGAACCGCGCATTTATATTGATCAGTATCGATATTTCAGTGGATTGTTTCAGCCCTAAAGAATATGAGCAATATTTTAGCCTTACTTGGAAAGTAATATATATCACAAATTTTAATAGATAAACATACACTTTGTAAACAATTACATTCCTTAATCTTTATGTACACAATAAATACTAAACTGTCTATAATGAGCTTCTGTCATGATGGATAATCTTAACGTTTTTATGAAACCTTTTAAACACATTAGATAGTAGATTACAGACAGTAGTAAATAGTATACACACAATTATAGGTGAAAAACAAAATTTTGGGGGAAAATCATGAATCTCACTCCCTTCAATTATGCATAAGCAAGAATATATATATATATATATATATATATATATATATATATATATATATATATATATAATTATTATTATTATTATTACTTTATAAAATCATCAGATATAAAAAGATGGGTGAAAAAGAAAATAGATCTACGGATACTGTACCACATTATATTATATATGGCAAGGATGTAGGAGAAGAGGCAAAGTGGGAGCACAAACAGAGTTGTACCCCCCCCCCCCCCCTCCACACACACACTAGTAATGTAATTACCATTAGAACTTAACTAAAGCCTGTTTTGTTTATGGAACATCTTACTGTACTTTTGGTGTTGTCTGTTACGCATTACAATCAGGATAACACAGTAAGCCTAGTTAGGCCAAAACAAAATATATGTGTGTTTCCAATTTCCTAACCCTACCTCAGCTTTTGATGCCGACCAAAAATATAAAATATTTTATTAACCATATATATATATATATATATATATATATATATATATATATATATATATATATGAATAAAATAAAATTCAGAATTTTTCAAAATTTTGTTCTTTCTGCATTGGAGTTTCACTGGTTTACGTTTTCACTGCTACAGATCTTCAGAAGTATTTGTAATGTATAAAGACCTGTGTTCAAAGCATATCAAATATGAATGTTTTAATAAAATAAAATGATTTACCTACCAATCCCACCTAATTTTTGGGGGAATGAAATAGGAAACACACATATATTTTATTTTGGCCTTATGTTGTTCATCATCTGTCTGATACTTAAGCACGGAAATTTTCATATGAGTGACTGAACAACTTATTAAATGCATGAAACTTGCTTGCATGAAGGGACAGAAAACCTCTTAGGTTACTCAGGGTCAATATTGAATAATTCAAGAGTATTTCCTATTTTTTTTATAACATCAAATGTCTTGTAACTGGAGGGGGTATCTTGTATGTACAGCTGTATAAACACCGTGAATATTGACCCAATGTAGTATTATAGGATAAACCACCACCCCACCCATCCCCTCCACTTTCCCATCCCCACCCCCCACGTTCCCATCCCTGCACATGAGGTTTTTTTTTTAATATTTCAGTGGTTGTGCACCTCACCCTCCCCCTGGTACTCATGACAGTGCTACACCATTGTATCTTGATGTCAAGAGATGATAAGAATTCTCTGTTATTTAAGCAGTGATTAAAGCAATATTCGGTGTCATTTTGGTGTCAGAAATTTTAGTTGTAAAATTGTGATTCACTAATTCAGTGACAGAAAAATAAATAAATAAGGTTTATAAAATTTTGCTATTGATATTTGAATTTTAAAATTCTATCCAGAGGCTCTGTATAATGCAAAATTGACATTGTCTTCCTGTACAAAACTTTTTGATTTCTATATAATGCTATTTATTCAATAGAAATTTTGATAAAATCTTCAACTTCAAGTTTCAATTTTATTACTGATTATGGTTAGAGTTAGATATAAAAGTACAATAATAGCATATTTTTACAACAAATTAAAATTTTCAGATTTAGAGCTAATATTCCTTTAATGAACAGAAACTTTGGAATCAACAGAAATAATTCCACAGGTATTTTTGACACTCTATTACGTACATGTTTTTGTGACCTGAGCAAAACATCTTCCCAACAAAAAAAAAGAACCTTTGATGTTAGGTAATCTCTATCTGCAGTGTAACAGTACAACGAGGCCATATATTGTCTATTTAACAGTCTGAATCTAATTTATAGCCCTTGCTGATATGCCAATCTTGAGATAAATATGACAGCAACTCAAGGTAACACAAACAGATGGTATTGAGCTTTTATTTAGTTCTGGTCGTGGTGAGACAAGGCTTTAAATCTGGATGACAATGGGTCATATCCTTAAATCAGGAAATAGTTCTTCAATATTTTTTGTGTATTACTGAGTCTCTTAGCAGTTTCATCTGTGTATAGTAGCTTTAAATAAAAATCATATAAGAACTACTAAAGGATAAAATGAATGACGACAATAGTTTTATGTTGATTAAGTTTCATGCACATTGAAACAGATAATCACACAACATAAAAAAATCATGACCCAAGATTTAAACATGAACAAGGAGGGAAAATTTGTCTTTATGGTTCTCTATTGCAATCTTGAAGTGTGGTACAAGACAATTATTGATTTAGTAATACACCAGCACTTAGCGTAACCATTATTCAAATGTACAAAATCTTCTTGTCTTGGTTGCTGCAGACATGTAGAGGGGAGGGGGAGAAATATGTAAATTTATTAAATCCATGCAGCATTTACTTAAGTTAGAAAGGCTTTGTCAATTACAGAGCTCTCTAAAGCATGCAATGGATCTTCAACACGGCAATTCAGTACAATACAGTAATATTGATAGGACAGATTCATTCACAAGTTCACACACAACAAAACGATACACTTGTTGCAATCATCCTTAATGTACCTCCATGGAAACTCCTGTTGTGCATTGGGGCTAGAACATCAATGGTCATACATTTTATAATATCCTAAAAGATTGTAAATGCTGTCAAGGTGCCTAATGCCTCGGATCCCAAACAGGAAAAATGTAAATGCTCAATCAATAAGATTGATTATATATTGTTTAACATCCCGCTTGAGAATTTTTCACTCATATGGAGACGTCACCATTGCTGGTGAAAGGCTGCAAAATTTAGGCCTGTGCTCGGCGCTCAGGGCCCTTGAGTAGGGAGGGATCTTTATGGTGCCACGGGGCCTCAGTTTTTACGGTCTAATCTGAAGGACCGCCCCATTTAGTCACCTTTTACAACAAGGAAGGGGGTACTGATGACCTATTCTACATCCCGGATCTCCATGGGGCTCAATCAATAAGAAGAAAAAATTCACTCTTGTTTAAAGTAGCACAGACAATAATATGTAACATTTCTGTATTAGTGAGGGAATTCCAATTTTCATGTCAATTTAACAACTCTTGTTACAAACAAGCTTTTCTTCAGAAATGATGAAAATGAAAATACAATTTACCTTTAATATGGAATGGAATTTATTACCATGATTTCTCATTAAGTCCACAACAGTGGGGAAAGTTTGTATAGAGTTATATAGGAAGAGGTAATATATTTCAATTTTTGAATATCATAGAAAATTTAGAAATCCCTTATTCTTATTGTCTAGAAATTTTATATTTGTACTTATTACTACAAAACTAAGCCAAAAAATATGTATTAACCCAATTGCATCCATTCATTTTTTAAAAATTTATTTTTTTTTCGTATCAAGTGTCTTTAAGCAAAAAATCTGTAAAATAGATTCAATGTTTGTCTTAGTCTGGCAGGTTTGGCTAATGGCATACCTGTAACTGTTTTTTACTGTCTTTGTTGGTTTCTATGGCCTTGAACAATTCCTCACAGGTAATGGGAACAATGCCTTTGTTTGGTCCATACCCTATCATGGAGTAACTCTTTCCAGACCCTGTCTGACCATAAGCGAACAGGGCGGCATTGTAACCCTGCCAAGCATTGTCCAGCACTCCCTGTCCAAGATCCTGGAAGACCCGACGCTGAAAATGATGGAAAACTATGTAGTTTTAGCAGGAAGGGGGGGGGGGGATGCAATGGACCAGACCAGGATTCAAACCCTGACTATCTAGAGTCAGGTGCTCTACCAAATGACCTATCTGAATATGAAAACTGTCTGACTGCCAAATTCCTCCTTCCTTTAAAGTCTTCATATCTTGTTGACATCAACCCAGGATCTTTATCCTGTGGCAGGCATTTTCACCTGTCACTTCCAGGGCTGGTCTATAGGACCAAATGTAACAGGAAGGATGAAAATGCAGCAAACCAGACTGGAATTTGAAACTGGGCCCCCTGAATCTTTAGACAGGTGCTCTAACCAACCCAGAGCTATCTGGCCACTGATGATTGAACCCATCTGACCACCAAACTGGAATCTGAACCTGGGGCCCCTGAATCTTTAGTCAGGTGCTCTAACCAACCCAGAGCTATCTGGCCACTGATAATTGAACCCATCTGACCACCAAACTGGAATTTGAACCTGGGGCCCCTGAATCTTTAGTCAGGTGCTCTAACCAACCCAGAGCTATCTGGCCACTGATGATTGAACCCATCTGACCACCAAACTGGAATCTGAACCTGGGGCCCCTGAATCTTTAGTCAGGTGCTCTAACCAACCCAGAGCTACCTGGCCACTGATGATTGAACCCATCTGACCACCAAACTGGAATTTGAACCTGGGGCCCCTGAATCTTTAGTCAGGTGCTCTAACCAACCCAGAGCTATCTGGCCACTGATGATTGAACCCATCTGACCACCAAACTGGAATTTGAACCTGGGGCCCCTGAATCTTTAGTCAGGTGCTCTAACCAACCCAGAGCTACCTGGCCACTGATGATTGAACCCATCTGACCACCAAACTGGAATCTGAACCTGGGGCCCCTGAATCTTTAGTCAGGTGCTCTAACCAACCCAGAGCTACCTGGCAACCACATAGTGCACAGAGACTTCAATGAACTCATTTACTCTACACTCTTAGCAGAACATATTTTATCATATTAGACCTGCTTCATACATTATTGATCAATGTGTTTCATTTACCTGGTCTGTGTAATTAGATGATTCTGAGTTGGAAATATACAAGCCATTTTCATTTTCTTGGCATCCATCATGTGACCAGTACGAGTAATCGAAGGAAAATATTTTTGTGGAATTATTCTCTGGATTTTTAATTGTTGTGGAATCTCCTTTCATAGATATGATACATGATGATCCAGCATTCTTTTCTCTCTGTGGATAGAGTTTAATAAAATCAAATAACACATCAGAGACATCTGACATAGATGAACAGTGGAAGATATGTACAACAATATTTTGAAATTGAAGACTTTCAAATTTTCTTTATTCAAAAATGCAGTATTACTAGAAAGTAATCTGATAAAAAAAAATAATAAAACCCCTGCTGGATTTGAACCTGTGCTCTGCAGTCAACATATTAACTGGCTGAGCTACCCAGCCAGTCAATAAATTTTAAAACAAATAAACAAAATATTGCTGATATTCATATTTTCATTGATGTTTTAAAAGGAAATCACCCATAACACGACACGTAAAAGATCCCTCCCTGCTCAAAGGCCATAAGCGCCGGGCATAGGCCTAAATTTGCAGCCCTTCACCGGCAATAGTGACATCTCCATATGAGTGAAAGATTCTCGAGCGGGACGTTAAACAATATTTAATCAATCAATCATATTTCCGTTGATGTTTTAAAAGATAGTCACCCATAACATGACAATGTAGTATACCTTCTGAATGATTCCCTACATTCAAATATATTGCAATATAGTCTAGTATATATTGTTCTCTAACTTGTTCCTTTAGATTAGTATAAATATTAAAAAACAAAATTGTGTTTTAATTCTTACTACTGAAATTAACACTCAAAACATGACCTTTACTAATTTCATAATGACACACGATAACAAGCACCTGTAATATTTTATACACTAACTGGAAAATAACAAATTGCTGCCCAAGATTTCACAAAATATCCACACCTTTGAATTATACAACAAATCTGTCAATTTAAACTATCAAGGCTTCATGATCACTGCACATTCTTGTTGTGTTAAAAGCATTACATAAAAAAATCATTTGATAAAATAATCCAGCAAATATTTGTTTATTACAATCTATATACATATTTTAGTGCATTGAATTGGCTTTCTCACACACACACACACACACACACACATCTGATGCTAAAAAGAATGATTTAAAGTGGAGGGGCTCTTTAATTAATCCCCTTTAACAAATTCTTTTATTGCTGAATTAAATCGTCTATCTTATCATGTATTGAAATTTGCTAAGTTATTACCGACTGGTAAACATGCTCCCTTTTGATCTATGAAATCAAAGGGATAATAGAAGATTTCCTTCATGTTGATACATTGCTACACTATGAAAGATCCTGACAATATGAACATGATTAAAAAATACTATTGAGGTCACAAGTTATGGTTAGTGAATAAAGAGAATACCTAAACACTTATCACTGAATTATCAATTTATCTTCCTGGTTATATTTGGGTTAAAATCAATAAAACAAAAAGAATGATAGGCAAACCACAATTTGGACCATAGTCCGCGCTCCATGTAAAAAAAAAAAAAAAAAACCCAACAAAAAACAATCAAAAATGAACTGTCAAAGATTTTTATGGTCCTTGAGCCTAAATATTGTTCATTTGTGCACACAAATTTAACTCTTTTAAAAATATATTTCAAAATGTGGCTGGAAATAATCTGCATAAAATAATTACCTGATGTAAATGATTCAAACATATCAGTCCTATTGATTACCTGGTTAAACGGCCTGACACGGACGGCAACTTTAACGCTGTCTGCGCCACCCGGCATCTTAGTATGAATGAAAACTACAGCCTAATACCTCCAATACAAGTTTAAAACATTTGTCACCAACATTAGTTGTCATTTTATATCAAATATTGATCCGCACAATCACTGCATCTTTATCAAACACGTGTTCACTTGGAAATTCCAACTAGGAGCGTGACTGAGGAATTTCTAACGTATTCGTAATTTATAAATTCATAACAATAGGTAATACCTGAACTGTTCTTTCAATAGACAGTGTCTAAGCATTTAAATGACAGCTGATCGGAAAGCATTTAAGGCCTGCCTTATGTTTGTCATATATATTGTTTAATCTCGTCCAAGGCTGTTGGCGAGTATTGGATTTTGTTCGCCTGAGACTCCGTTACCCACGTGACTTGTTCAGTCGGGTACATGTGGTACTTGGTCTAGAACACACGGCTTTCAACATCACGATCGATAGACCCTATGGTGTCCCGATAGAGCCATATGCAAAAGCGAAACAGCTCGTCTCTTAAAAAAAAAAAACAACAAAAAACAACGCGCTGTCACACAACACGTCAAAACACCATGATAGCGCGACGGCGTGTTATGTGATAGCGCGACGGCGTGTCGTGTATTAGCGAGATAGCGCGACGGCGTGTTAAGTGTGAGCGAGATCGCGCGACGGCGTGTTGTGTGTTAGCGTTCAGCGCGACGGCGTGTTGTGCCATAGCGTGATAGCGCGCTGTATGTTAACGTGATAGCGCGACAGCGTGTTGTGTGTTAGCGTGGCAATGCGACGGCGTGTTGTGTAATAGCGTGATAGCGAGTTTCTTTAGCGCGTTTTAAGAAACGCGCTGTTTCGCACTTGGCCCTATCGGGACACCACACTAGACCGAGGCTGCATCACATGATAAGGGAGACAAATCTTACATAGAAAAAAGAGACCAACCCGCTCCAGCCGAGCCGAGTCTCAGTCGAGATTACAACATTGTAAACGCAAGCACCTATCATTTTTTTTTTTTAAATGGGGTGGGGGTTCAGGCGGAAGAAAAGTCGGTGGGATAATTAGCTTCTCAAAAATTTTTGACAAGCCTCCCCCATCCCAAGACATATTAAAACAAAGAATTAACAAAATAAAAAAATAAATAAATAAAAACAAAAAACACAACAACAACCCAAAATAGAAAATCAAATACAAACAAAAACGAACGATGTTTACCCAAATCTTCAAAATACTAATTCGTTTGTAGGATGGGTGAAATCTTCTACAATGGTTATTCATACTACAAATTTGAACTATCCATTTATCACTTTTTTTTCACTTCTGTTTAACTTCATTTCCTTATTATTATATTGGAAGGGGGCATTTTTAAGTTCTATCAATTATGCATACTTATACTTCGCCAAATAGTTTTTTAATTCATAACTTTCAAGCTCATTTTCATCTCATCACTATTACTATCATAAAAAGCGGGGGATATACCCAATATAGGCTTATCTTTTATTTCCATTACAAAATAACAAATAATGATCATGGTCAACAAAAGAGGACAGACCTCATACAGGACATAATAAGACCTCCATATAAACATTTATATGGAGCGGAGCGGATCAGAAAATCTTGACATGGGAAGACGAACATCATTAGATCATTCCAAGTGTCTGCACAACTCTGTTATTCGGAGCGTCATTCGGTCTTTCCCGAAGGAAAAAAAATCTCAGGAAAAGCCCGAGTGACGTTCCGAAAGCTATTCTGTTAACAAAGCAGTAGGCCTATCATATGCTCTTCGTTTGAATATTTCCCTTTCACTTTGTTTCTGGCCTTGGTATATGCTCCAAAGTAACTTGTATTTAGAGTGGCGGATCCAAAAAACAAATCATGTTGGGTGGGGTTGTAACTATCCCTACCAAGAAAGGGGTGATGACCCCAATATGGTAAAAATGACCTTTTTAAAAAATATTCAATCCAAAAAAAGGGGTGCAACTGCCATAACCCACCTCTAGATCCGCCACTGATTAATCGTCATCAAACGGTAAGGGATATAAACCTCAGATAGTATGAAGTGGCAAAATTCTTTCAATACGATGTCTCTACCTTCAGTCTGTGTTTTAACCAAACGCAGGAAAGTCGCTAATTGACTTTTTTATTTAATATGTTTTTTCCGGTTTTAGTCCAGATTTGATTCAGGTTTTCTTCGTACACGCGCCATATTTCAACTGAAGAAGTCACCGCTGAGCTGTGTGGATGTCTTCGAAGAAATTGCGCCGAATTCGAAGTTTGTCAGCTGAAATTACTGAGAGACTGGCAAAGAATAATGTAAACACCTGCAAGGTACCATAATGTGCATTAATTCATAAAATCTGTTGATTGTGAAATGACAGCAAAATCAACGGGGACAAATGGAATAATGCAGACTGAACAGTGTTACGTTAACCAAATAGCGAGGGTAGTGCACAGTTAACACGAAAGAAATGATCTTTTCGTGAAATTTTTATAAACGACGTAGTTATGAACTCAAATTAAGAAGTTCAAAGTAACACTATTAACATGTTAATTTCTGCGATTTTATGGCTGTACCATTGCACATTCACTCTACTAGCTAAAAGAACAATTTTAAGCACATTCAAAATGCTATAGGTTAATAAAGCTATATATAGAGAGATTGCACTGGACTTGCCAATCATCACTGGCTCTCAGTCTCAGGAAATTGCATGATCACAGACACATGATATTAATCTTGACTGAGATTCGGCTCGGCTGGTTATTTGGATTCATGCCTTCAGTGAATCCGAGCCGAATCTCTGACAAGATTAACATGATATATAACATTGTCGCTGATGATCAGGAAGGGGCCAGTACACTTCTCTTTCCTCCTTACTGCAGCCTAATAGATATCTTTAGTATGATAATGGAGCACATTAATGATCCCCTAGAACCTTACCCTTTTCTGCCCTCCAGGCCTCCATCATTCATGTTTCCCCCCTCTTCTGAGTTACACCTCTTTCGCTCTCTCTCTCTCTCTATATATATATATATAGAGTGACATATCATAAATCTTCCGCAATTTGATTTTTCCATCATATCAATTTCATTAAATTAACAGTAATGAAAACCATAAGGTTGTTTACTTAGCATGAGATCTGTGATTTTTTATTTTTAGGTGATGAATTATTTTGATGAATGACATACTGTTATTTATCACATATTTACCTCCTTCCTCCAGTGACTATCACTTGTATGATATTGTTTCCGTATTCCACACCTTGTATTCTTATGCTGTGTGATGTAAATACATTCAAGAGCTGATCTAGAAGGGGGGGGGGGGTCAGTGGAGGGTCTGGAACCCCCTCCTGGAATTTCCAACTGAAAGAAAATATAGTCATTTCTCACCCTAGCATCATGTTTAATATTGCTTCATCAACTCTCTCTATTGACTTTATTCACTCACTGGGGACATTTTCAAAATTCAAGGTCATAATATGAAAATTACCTTACCACAAATTTGGGTGCAGATTTCGCATAGTCTACTATCTGTAAAAACATGGAAATTCCGGAGGCTAAGCACTGGAACCAGATCCCCTGCCCTTTGGAACCCCCTCTTCTGATGAAAAAAGCTGATATTTGCATGCAAAGTGCATCATGGTGACAGGATTCCTAGTAATTGACAGAAGTGGTACAGATGTGAAATTTTAAAAATTTGAAAATGATGAATTTATGTATAAAATTAATACAAAAATAAATTGAAAAAAAAAAATTGGTGAAATGAAATTGCTTTAATCATTTCTTGAAACTCAAAATTAAATCAGGGCTAGAAATAATTATTTTTATTCACTGGTCATTTGGGCTATCAGCTTAAATTTTATTGGTCAACTGATAACTTGAACTGTTCATTTGGACCAGTGGATATGAAAATGGCTGGCCCAATTGCTATATTTAATAGTAATGAAAAACTTTCATAATTAGGCTTAACTTTACTATTCTTATCCATGTTTTTATGATCGAAGATCGGGGGCATAATGTTTTTGTCCTTTCTGTAATTCTGTCTGAGACTTCAACCTTCCTAATAACTTTGAACAGTAAATGCTTGGGCTTAGATATTTTACATGAGTATTCCTTCTGACCATGACCTTGGTGTTTGGTGTACTTTTTAAAAACTTTAAACTTGACCATAACTTTTAAATCATATGCTTTGTGAAAAGACCTTTCCATCGGTGCAAAAATTTTGACCTTGTGATTTAGACCTTTGGGTATGACATACTTTTAAAAAAAAACTTTATCATTGGTAATTAACAGGGCTTCATTTTTCACATGAGTATTCCTTGTGACAAGACCTTTCCATTGATACAAAAAATTTTAACCTTGTGACCTTGGCCTTGGTGTTTGACCAACCTTTTTAAAAACTTTAACTTTGGCCATAACTTTTAAGCAGTGTGTCTTAGAGCTTTCATATTTCACATGGGTATTCCCTGTAACAGGACCTTTCCTTTGGTGTTGAATGTCTTGACCTTCACTTTTGACCTATTACTTAAAATCTTCAACATTAGTGTGTCATCATTGAAGTTTGCCACTATGGGAGGGGGGGGGGGGGGTCATTTGTGTTTCACAAATATATTTTGTTCACTTTGAAAAAAGTTGCCATCATCTCCACTTTTTTTTCTATCATGAAAATGTAATGTTACTGGATTATGAAAGCGTTGCAAATTAGATAGCTCATTGTAAGATTAGACAGCTCATTCTAAGAAACTTGCAGATGCACATTCTCAGATGATACTAACTCGAAACTCCTTCTGTAGCTCTTACCTTGGTGTGAAGTTTTGAGGAATTATTCGAGAATTGCCGATTGTATACTCCATTTAAAACAGCACACTCTTAGAAACATTCATGAATTTATCAGCATTGTGTTACTTCATAGTACATGTAACAAAAGTGAAGTAAAAAAATAATTTTGTATGTGATAAAAACCTGGATACACACACATGTATACAGTAATATTCCCAATCATTTAAGAATTTTTTATAAATTTTTAGATTAATTAGCCCAAAGGGCTCATGCACTTTTCAATGCACTAGCCCAAATCCATAGTTTTCTGGCCCCAGACCATTAATTATTTCGAGCCCAGGTGAAAACTGTTTGATTGAAATCATGAGAGAAGCTATAATATTTTTTTTCAGATTGTTAGAAAACCTGATTGTTCAAATTATGAACTGAACATTAAGATCTTTTATGAGCAGTTTTGATTGTGAAATGAAATATGGGTTTCTAGTTGTTTCAAGCGTTGAATTTGAAAAGGTGCGTGTGAAGTTGTATGGGCAAAACAGTCAGGGGAAAGGAAATTTGTCCCAAAAGGCTGGCCCATAAACTGACCATTCAGGGAAATGTTCACAAAAAGCTATATAGCTTTTAATGTGGTCTTGTGATACTGACAGGGATTTTTTTTTTTTTCATGGGCCAGGGCCATTCATCACAAACAGCAGGATTTTGTTCTCTATTGGGAAACATTCATAATTCTTAAACAATTTAAAAAACAAATTTATCTACTGACCTGAGTACACTTTAATTTCCTGGGTTGTTTTTTTTTTTTATTTTTTCTTGTTTTTCGGTTCTTCTTTTGTTTTTTTGGGGGGGGGATTGGTAAGGAAAGATGGAATTATTCCAGTAAATCCGTGACTCAGGCATTTCGGTGTCATATTTCATCAATTTACTGTCTTAGCATTGGTCTCCAGTGGAAGTGGACCAATCAGTCTTGGGCCCACTGTCTTGTTGATTTTCCATCAGGATAAATCATCAGAATTTTTAATACTTTCATTTTCTATATTACTCGCTAAAATCAAAGTAAAACCCTTGGAATTTGTTTCCATTGAAAGACTTTTTTCACTGTCAGGGTCGTGACTGCATTCAATCTCAGACCCATTCTCTTGTTGATTTTCTATCATTCACTTGTGAAGGTGGTCAGAGAACATGGGTTTCTCACTTGAAGATCTATCTTTAGTTTTGAAATATAAAAACAGACTTTTTAAAAAATATTTTCTAATCTAACTTTAGAATGATAGTGTTCATAATTATGCAATTTTTGTTACACTGACAGATTTATAGAATACTGATTCTGAGCTTAAATGCATTATAAAGCTACTAACATAGGTAAATATTCAAAGTATTCTAGGCGATTCTTTTGAAAATGAAACAAAAAATTTTGATTTGCGATCTTGTATTTCTTTTTTTTTTTTTTTTTTTTAACTCATCTTTTGGTAATTTTTAGGTGTCATTTTGGGGGAAAAACACGTTTTCCAGCATTAGTAATGTGGCAAAATTTCAGCCCATTACAGACTCTTTTAAAAAAAATCTCTGATTGCTTTTCATTGTTTAATTACTCGCTTTTCTTACCAGATTATGAAATAATTACAGTGTAAGGAAAACATTCCAAATAAATCCGTCATATTGCTTTCACCGTTTACTGTGCTTGGATTTGTGTTCACATTTTGCATAATCAGAACATCTGTGGGCGTAGAGTTTTTTGCATGGTCTGTCTGTTCCACTGCCAGAAATTTAACCTTGGCCATAACTTTTGAATGGCTGTTGATAGGGCTTTCATATTTTACATTTATATTCCTTGTGACAAGAATTTCCTTTTCGTACCAAAATTTTTGACCTCATGACTTTGGATTTTGACCGTACAGGGGCATCAGTGTTTCACCAACACATCTTTATTACATATAGTCAAAGGCATATCAAAAATACACGTAGGACTATACATTAAGCTGCATTAGAACCTTATATTTACGAGATTTATTTCAGGATGTTTTATCAATGTCGGACTTGGAGTTGCTGAAGATAACGGGGCTTGGGATCTTCACAGTCTATCAGTTAAGACAGAAGTGTTCATTGGCTTGTGCTCCACACTGTACAACAGTAAGATCGTAGAAACAGTCAGCAAAGAATATAACTATGGGTTTATTATGCTACACAGAGGATACTTTTTTGATTTACTGACACATACATGTGTAACTTTACAGGGTTTAGAGCTGTTTGAGAAGAGAAATCAAGGAAATTGTCCGTTTTTTCCTACAGGCTTGCATGACCTTGACAATGTTCTACATGGCGGAGTTCCGATGGGAACAGTCACTGAAGTAAGAGAATGAATAAGTTTGTTATTTTCTTTACAGGATACAAAAAGTGAATGTTAGTAAGTTTTTAAACTGTATTGATATATGTACATGCACTCTTACTGAAAACTCCAGCATTTGTGTGATTTTAATATGCAGTAATCCTCAGTCATTTGAATGTCTGACGATGATTTGACTTTTTCTAGTGGGTCCTGTTTGGTTTTATGACGATGATCTGACTTTTTCCTCTGATATAGATTGCCGGTCCCTCCGGCTGCGGTAAAACACAGTTCTGTATTATGTTGAGTGTGCAGGCTACACTACCCAGACATAGTGGAGGTCTAGATGGGAAAGTTTTATATATTGACACGGAATCAGCATTCAGTGCAGAAAGGTAAAAACAGTGTGACACTGCAAGTAAAGCTGTCTTACAAAGGAAATAGTATTATCAATCAGCTTGTATAAGGGCAATTTTGATGTCAGTAATATTTGGGGATTTGTTTTAAAAGATTAATTTGAAATGTTGAAGCCTTTATTTCTTTACAAGTTTTCATGTAACGCAATTACAATTTATATTATGAAAATTTTGGCATATTTTCTTTATTTATCAAAACAGCCTTCATTTCCAGGAAACCCTATATCCTGCCCGACCAAAGGGAACTTTTAGTTTATCATTTGTCTGTCCATCCGTCTGTCTGTCATTCCAAAGTAGTTTTCCAGACTTTTCTCCTCATTAAATGAAGATATTCAACTCAAATTTTATAAATGACTTTGTCTTGAATAGGCACAGATCAGTTTTGAATTTCATTACATTGACCGACTTTTGACGGAATTATTCCACTTGATGAATGCTTAATGTTTTCCGGACTTTTCTCTGTGTTGGATGAAGATATACAACTGAAATTTTATATGTGGCTTTGTCATGGATAGTTACAGATTGAATTTCTTTACACTTGACCTACTTTTGACTGAATTATGCCCCTTGGTAAATTGCAAGAATCAGTTTTCCAAACTTTTCTCAGCATTGGATGAAGATACGTGGATTTGTCACGGATAGTTACAGATCAAGTTTAAGTTTCCGTATGCTTGACTTTTGGTAGGGGACTTTGTCTGCTTGATAATTTTGAAATACTGTAAATTACTTCTTTATTCACTTCATTTTTTCATCATTTTTTGAATAGATGGTACTTACTTTATGTAATCAACTCCTCTCACACCTTTAGACTGACATTCTCCAAAATTTTTACCTTTATTATAGACACATTGAAGATGTGCATGTGACTTTTGGGAAGTGCTTAGACTATTTGCAAAAAATTTACACGTAGTTGAACTACGTCATTTTTTCCCAGCATTTTTTAAATAAACAGTACCTACTTTGTGGAAACAGCTCCTCTTACAGGTATTTTTCAGACCTTGTGCAGTTGTTGTAGATGCAATGAAGATGTGCAAGTAACTTTATGAATTTGATCAGACTTTTTAAAATAAAAATTACAAATAGTTGAACTTTGTCATTTTCTCTGCATACTGTGGATAGATGGTACCTACTTTGTGTATTCAAAACCTCACACAGGTTTTCCAATAGACATTCCTCAAAATTCAACATGGTAGCAAATGAGTGACATACTACTGTCTCCATCATAGATAACATTTTAAAGCAACCCAGCCATTTCTATTCTTGTATAGATTTTCTCTATGTATTTTAACCTCAGTATCTCGAATCATAGGATATCTCAAGGTTTTTTCTCAACAAAATCATGATCAAGGTAATGAGGTTGGATTGTATTTAACATTGATCACATTGATAGTGCAGTTTATGATTGATTGTGTAAACATTTTCTTTTGATGCACATTCTTGACTTGTTGCAGGCTTTTAGAAGTTGCTCAGAACAAGTATCCAGATTTACACACCACTGAAGAGGAGCTGTGTGACATGGCACAGAAGGTGTTAGTAGATAACCACCAGACATGTGCTTCCCTCCTTCGAAAGTGAGTGGTCACATCCTGAATTGTAGGAAAATGCATTACTCATAAAACAGAACATTTAAAGGAAATCTACAACAACTTTTCATGCCCCTGCCATCATTCTGCTGCTTCTTCATGATTCTGTTGCCGTAAATTATTTTTGCTACAAATTTACACATTCACTTATAATTTGAGGAATTATACAGATACGCCATGAGAATATCCAGGTCAAGATCATGTTTGGTTCTGGTTGAACAATTTTTGACAGAGTTATGCCCCTTGGACTTAGAAAAATTTTCTAGCAATTCATGGTTTCTGCTCATTATCTCAGTCATTTATGGAGATTTTAAATTGAAATGTGGGATATAGGTGCCTCCTGAAAATATTTAGGTCAATTTCATCATTTGTTCTAGTTGTAAAATTTATGGAAGTGTAAAGCCACTTGGACTTCAAAAAATTTCAGTTTCCACTCATTATATCAGTTATACATGGATATTTTGAATTGAAATTTGGGATTTGAATGTATCATGAGAATGTGCATATCAAGTACTTACGTGGGTCCAGTCGGATAATTTTTAGCAGTTTTTACCCTTAGGCAGGGTTATATGTGTTCCTTTGACACATCTAGGTTTTTTTTTATGTCTTCACCATGAAATAGTCAGAGTATGTTGTGTCACCCTGTTTCAGCCTTCCATCATAATTCAGTTTCTGTGTATTATCTCTGCTGCAGATGCACATATTCATCTGAAGTTAGGTATATAGATACATCATGAGACTTCTTATTTTGTTTTTGAAGACTTTTTGACAGAGTTGTGCCCCTTGGACAAAGACATTTCATTGTTTCCACTCATTATCTTAGTCATACATGAACATTTTGCTTTGAAATTTAGTATGTAGATAAATCATGAGGTCAAGATACTGTAAAGTTCCAGTCAGATAATTTTTAGCATAGTTATGCCCTTTCGAATGTAGAAAATTTATAATAATTCAATTTCCACTCATTTTCTCAATTATACATGGACCTTTTGAATTGAGCCACTTGGACTTTGATAAATTTTGCAGTTACATCAGCCATACATGGACATTTTGAATTGAAATTTGGGATATAGATATATCATGAAAATATGCAGGTCAAGTACTTATATGGGTGTAGTCGGATATCTTTTAGCAGAGTTATGGCCCTTGGGCATGGGCCTCCATGTTTCTCCTACACATATATTTTTTTTTTTACCTAAATACAACATATATTATTTAATATACTTAACATTGATTTTTGAAATCTTGTACAAAGGTTAGAGACTTTGGAGGAAGAAGTGATTACTCACAAGATAAGGCTGATAATTGTTGACTCCATAGCATCCTTAGTGAGAAAGGAGTTCAGTAGTGGTGCTGGCTCGAACTTGCTACATCGGAGTAACTTCCTGTCCTGCCAGGCTGCTCTTCTCAAAAACATCGCAGAGATCTTCTGTATCCCGGTAAGCCAAAGATCTAGTACAAAAGACCTGGATGTTCGTTGTGTGATTGTGATCTTAGGCTATAAAAAGTCATATTTGGTTCTCAGGACAATTCTTTCAAAAATGGATGAATGAGGGAGAAACTCCTCTTACAATGTGTCTTGGAAGAATCACTGTTGTATCTTTGCATGTCTGTACAGATATTAATGCCATCACAATGAAATATTTGGAACTACATAACCTCACCGGCATTTGCAAAGTCTCAACAAACATCAGGACTTAGTCAAATGTTTTACTGATGTGAATATTTAAAATACAGTGGGGAATTCCAGTTTTGTTTTGTTTTTTGGCATCGAAAGAAATTTTATTTTATTCATTTACGGATAAAAATGGTTAATGCACATTGTTCCATAGATTGTTTAAGCAGGTGCTGGTGTGCCTGAGAACAAAGTAATTAATTTTCTTAGGCCTTAATTATTTCCTTGAAACTTGTACAGCCATCCGTGTTACAGTGTAATAATATTCAACTAGATGATGTCTTGGAATAATGCAGTAATAATTTAGTTCCCTATCAGTGTCCCAGTAAATACATATACCACTAACTGCCGTGTCAACTGAAACTTGAGTTCGGAAAAACTGAATTCTATGAATTCTGAAATCAAAGTCAAAGTGCAGTAACTCAACTCATAGTTGGTCAATTGCATGTGATCAGTAACTCACTCATGTACAACAATGCACTTTAAGATTCTCTCAATATCTCACATGGCAAACAATAAAAAAACAACTGAAGTCTAAATATTTTTCAAATCTATGAATGTCTAACTCTGCTGAAAATTATTTGTCAATTGTAATGAAACTTGTACTTCTGTAATTCTTCAACATTGGATATGATCAATCTGAAGGCATAGCAAAACAAAGAAATATGATAGAATGACGGTCAGATAAAAAGGGCAACAGTACTGTTCCAGTCATCTCTAGATTGGAGCATGAAAACTACATCAAGAAAAATCAGGTCTTAGAAAATTAATGTGGTATAAAAAAGCAAGAAACATAACTCCTTTGAAGGGTGTTATTGGGAAATAAAAATTTACTATTACATTTGGGTTCTGCTGAATTTGGATATAGCAAATTGGCAACATATTGAAATATATTGTTGAAAATGATTTAGATAAAACAAAAATATTATTTTCAGGTAATTGTAACAAATCAAATCACAACAAGATTTGGTCGACAGGCAGCTGAGCATGGTAAGCTTCTTTGTTATCATGGATAGGACAGGGAAAATTCACGTAAGATTTATTTAGTGGTATTGTAGGGAAGAAATGAAAAATACGTGTAAACAACCAATTCCACTCTGCATGATATTTGAAAGTATATTCTATTATGTCACTCAACACTTAGAAAAGGAAGTTGAACTTAACCCGGTTATGGAGAGATTGGCATAACTTAAGGCTGGTATTTATGATTTTCTGTTATACATATAGATGAGGAGTTATCAACAGAATTTACTGAGGGTTACGTGACGGTTGCCCTTGGTAACACTTGGAGCCACAATGTCAACACTCGCTTGATTCTACAGTATCTTGATGACGACAGAAGACAAGTAAGCAGTCCTAGTGCTGGCATAATGGGAGAGAAATGATCTCGTTTACACCAGCCCCATCTCCACAAATGGCAGAGAATGCTCTTGTTTATACCAGTCCCACCCCCACAAATGGTAGAGAAATGCTCTCATTTATACCAGTCCCACTCCCACAAATGGTAGAGAAATACTCTCTATTATACCAGCCCCATCTCCACAAATGGTAGAGAAATACTCTCTATTATACCAGCCCCATCTCCACAAATGGCAGAGAATGCTCTCGTTTATACCAGTCCCACCCCCACAAATGGTAGAGAAATGCTCTCATTTATACCAGTCCCACTCCCACAAATGGTAGAGAAATGCTCTCAATTATACCAGCCTTACCCCCACAAATGGTAGAGAAATACTCTCTATTATACCAGCCTTACCCCCACAAAGGGTAGAGAAATGCTCTCCATTATACCATTCCCACCCCCCACAAATGCTAGAGAAATGTTCTCAATTATACCATTCCCACCCTCACAAATGGTAGAGATATGCTCTCTATTATACCAGCCCCACCCCCACAAATGGTAGAGAAATGCTCTCATTGATACCAGCCAGACCTCCGCAAATGGCAGAGAAATGCTTTCATTTATACCAGCCCCACCCCCACAAATGGTACAGAAATGCTTTCATTTATACCAGCCTACCCCACAGATGGTACAGAAATGCTCTCATTTATACCAGCCCCACCTCCACAAATGGTAGAGAAATATTGTCTATAATACCAGCCCCACCCCCACAAATGGTAGAGAAATGCTCTCATTTATACCACCTCCACAAATGAAGTTTAGGGGGGTATACCAGAATCACCATGTTCATTGTCTGTCCGACATAATTTGTGCAGTTTCCCCCCGATTCTGTTTATTCTATTTATTCATTGAGTAAATATACATATCATTTTTCTTATATGATTATGAAATTTATATATTCCAAGTGAAATATCTGATACATTCCAAATAAATAGACAATCTTATGTTCACCATGTGCTTACCATTCACTATAAATTCAGCGTTTGCTCACCATACTGTGTAGATGTGCATATTCGCAGGAAATGCTGAATAATTTTTTTTCTGGGAGTTATGCCTCTTTGTTTGGTCAAAATATTAAATAATATACTACTGAAACAGTTTTTTGGCACAACTCCTCTGAAACTACTGAACAGAATTTCATGATGAAACTTTGTTGTTAATAAAGATATACTGTGTAGATGCGCATATTCACGGGAAATGGGTGTGTGTGCTTGCTCACTTTTTCTTTCATAACAAAGAAATGTTAAATACTCACTAGCCTATTCGTCATACATATTGTTTAAGCCTTCCTTAGAAAATTGTTGATTTGCTGCAAATTGACTGACTTCTTCCAAATCATCCTACTGATGTATTCAGCAGACATTCAACAGTGTCCACACCGATCAAAGTTTGTCATCTGTCATATTTTCTTCTCAATAATCACCAAATTTTTTTATTTTAAGTTTATTAGACATTTGATCAGCATATATTTATTTAAATTAATGCTGGAATTATAACGCAGTCGATGTAAACATTGTATTGCGGTATCATATTTACCTTTTGGTGATTTTTTTTCTTTCAAATCAAATATTTATCAACAGCAACAAAACTTGTGAAGCTATGAGAATGGTTATAAATATAGGCTACTCTGTACCAGTTACCTTCAGGCTTTTAACAACTACAGTTTCCCGTAATGACAGTTTGTGTGACTGGCTGTGGTCCTCCACTTGGACACATGGGTTTCCTTTATGTAATCCCATTTCAGTAACCCTTTCATGCAAATATCCAAGCTGATGAGAAGCATCCATATAAGTTGTAAAAGTTGTTTGTTAATTGTCTTAAGATAAAGTTGAAACTTTCTGCTGTCATAAAAGACATCTTTTCCGTCTGACTGAGGACCTCCCCACAAACTGCTTTGTTTAATACAGGATCGTTGCATGATTTCAGGTGATGGTGGCAAAGTCTCCGGTGGCTCCTTTTACTACTTTTAACTACACAATACAGAGAGATGGGATCATTCAAGACGGTATCTATCATATTGACATTTTAATATAGAGGAATGGAGATCATTCAAGATGGTATATTTCATATTGACATTTTAATACAGAAAGATGGGGGTCATTCAACATTTAATACAGAAAGACTGGGAAGGGAGGGGATGTCATTCTAGATGACATCATTACATTTTAATACAGAAAGAGGGGGGGGGGGGGGTCATTTAAAATGGTAATCTGCATCTTTGAGTTGACATTTAAGGACATCAGAAATTTCAGACCGGTCACTGTTTGGTTGTACAATGTCCGTTGTTATTTTTAGCTGGGGGAGCTGCAGTGTATGCTGGTACAGACCCTGGAGTGCAGCAAATCAATGTCAGAACTTCTCTACCATCTCATTGATGTGGTTTTAACACAGACGTCAAAATATGTGTACAACTAAAATATGTAAAGGAGTTGCACATTCTTTAGAAGGAAGTGTTATTTTTGCAAAATGTGATATTTTTTTCAGTCCAATAAATTTCATTTATACTGTAGATCTCTTTATGGAGAAAAAAATAATTCAGATATATGAAAGATTCTGTGTAAAATGATTTTATCACAATACAATGTATGTGTATTTATATGAAAGATTCTGTGTAAAATGATTTTATCACAATACAATGCATGTATATTTTAACTGATAGATAGTAAAATGTAGATAAATCATTATTTGCTAAGGAGAAATAACACATTGTTATATGAAAGATTCTGTGTAAAATGATTTTATCACAATACAATTTTTGTGTATTTTAACTGAAAAATAGATAGCAAAATGTAGATAATTATTCACTATTTACCAAGGAGAAATAACACAATTTTTAATGGCCAACTTCCTTTTGAAGCATGAATGAAAATACAAATATCAGCATTATTTGTATATTGCGTTTGCTAGCTGGTTGTCTTTTTCCAGATTACTTTCTACTAGAACTTCATCTTTTGACTGTAGTAGATTTGAAAGTTTTCAGATATTTTGTACATATTCTCCACTTTTCATCCATATCAAATTTCTCAGGTGTTAATCCTCCTTAAACTGAATTTGGGACCTATCAGTCAGTATTCCATTAAACCCAGGTCCTGAATTCTGGAGCATCTCTCCCCTAGCATGATTCAATGTGCTGTTCATTTATGCTTGTGGTTTTCCATTTGTACATGTAAATCTATGTTTTACAAATTAAATACATTTTGTTATAATACATGATTGGTGGTTAATTTCTAGTTACCATGGCATTGTTCACTATATAATAAAAAAAACCAGTTGGAATTCCAGGGCATTCTTCCCAATTTACAAAAATATAAATCGGGCCGCACCAGAAGGTGGATACCCTGTCATAATCATTCCGTCCTTCAGGACTTTCTATGGCATGCAATAACTTGCGTTTCCTTGTCAAGATTTTCATAAATTTATACACAATACTTGAGGCAGAGAAACTCCTTTTCAAATTTCATCTTCATCAGCTTTGTCATTATGTAGACTTTTAACATTGTGGGCCGATTGATATGGTGTGAGTCTTGCATAGAAAGAGGTTAGCATCGATCTCCTTTTTCAGCCCTACTATTCCCTGACTATTTAAGGCCGTGTACCTGAAGACTGGTGTCATTTGCTCAGTTTACATCTATGAGGTGGCACTCTAAACAAGGCAAGCGAGTTAATCAGTGAAAGAGCAATGATCCAATATTTGCATTGAAAAGGGTATCCATTCTGATATGGTAGCAACACTAGGGAAAGATGCCCCTTCATGTACTACAGTAAAAAGGTGGGTGGCGGAATTTAAACATGACATGTAGATCTTATGGGATGAAGGCCTGTCATTGTTGCGACCCTAGAAATGGTCAATAAAGTCCACGATATTCTTGTGAGTTACAGAAAAAATATATAGCCAGTACAGTTGGCATTCACTGGAGAGTGCATTCCATTCTGACTAGTTTCTGCATTGAGAAAGCTTTCAGCCTGTTGGGTACTAAGACTATATATATTTATACACTTTTGCCCTAATACTGAAGGGGATTATGTTGAAAAATAATGCAATATGTCTGCCAAAATTCAAACCCTTACATATGGGGCTCATAACATCAATCAGCCCTCATAATAGCAGCTTCAGTGGAAAGTAATAACTTGAGAGAAGATTTTCATAGAATTTAAAGGTTATTCTTGTATAGCAGTCATTCCATCTGTGTGTCTACTTTCTATGGCATGTGATAACTTAAGGTCATTGAATCTCTTTTTCTGTATTCCATCATAACTGACGTCGTGCCTTCCTCTGAAATAGTTGCAGGGCCCCTTTTGGACTTTGTACACACATTTGCATCAGCATAATCAAACATTACAGTTATAAGCTAGTGCAAATAGTCTAAGCTGAATGTCCATATATCTTGCCCAACAACTAGGCTACCTAAGAACGTAGTAAAAGTATGCATATAGCATCTGATGTCAAGTGACGAGTGTTTGACAACATCCCATTATGATAAGCAGCTTTTATTAATAACAGCACTGTACAGCTGTTGACTATGGTAAGGGCGATAAGATTTAACAGCTCTCGTGGAGTGTATTGTGAGGAACAGAACATAAAAGTCAGTTTTCCGCCACACTCAACAATTTTTCAGTTATCTGGTGGTGTCCAGTTTCTTTTGTTGGAGGAGAGAACCCAGATACAATGTACGCGGTAAGAGAACACCAACCTTCTGAAAGTAAACTGGCAAACTTTCTTGCATATATCACCGAGAGCAAGAATCGAAACTGCACCAACTAGAAGTGAGAGGCCTTGTGATTTTTAGCACAATGTGCTAACCACTAGGCCATGGGATGCTGCAACACTTGTTAAAATCTGATGTGTACATGTGGGAGCTCATTAACCCAATTGCGATAATTTTGATTGCATCTTGAAACACATGTGTATAATCATTATTCTCAAACAGTCCTCTTATGTTTACAGAATTTCATCCTTTGCATTATAGGGAGTGTTCAAAAAACAAATCTTTCAAAAAATGCTAGCTTATTTTAATTGACAAAAATTACATGTAACAACTACAAACAAGTTCTAAACATGTAAACAGTTACACTTATAGGTTAAAGAAAACGGAGAACATAAAATTGACATGGAATTCTTGCAACATCAGCAACATGTCCATTGCTCAGCGAGATGTCATTAGTTACAAAATTCTATTTCAAAATACATTTACAGTCAGTTAATTTTTCAGTCTGTGTACATTTTGGTTATAAAAAGAATATTCTGGAACTCTAATTCATTTTCTTCAATAAATTTCTCTTCTGCCTCCTTGGATCACTGGTATTGTCATATGTGAACTTTCTCTCACTCACTCATACAATCACAGCCATACAAATCCCATGCATAAACAATACTTACCTTTTAAATTTTCCTTGATTTTTGAAATTAAAAACATTCATACAGTAAGCTTTCACACTTCATTCATCCACGGCATCCATTGAAGGTACTTCCTCCCCATCCTCTGCGTCTTCTGGCATTACTAGTTTCCTTTCATCAGATTCAGTCCTTGTCTCTGGCAGCTGGATGTCTGCTAGGTCAGTGACCTTCACCTCTGGAAATTTGACCTCTGACTCACCTTTGTTGGTGACCTCCTCAGTTTCCTCAATTTCAGGGTCATCGTAATTTATCTTTACTTCTCTAGGCATATCATCTCTCTTGGACCTATGACTATCCCTTCTACTATGTCTATCACGGCCCCCATCCCCATCACTCTTTCTCCGATACTTACTCTCATGCCTCTCAGCGGACGACTTTCGTCGCTTTCTTTCCCCATCGTGTGAATCTTTTCTACGAGACTCTCCCTCATGACTTTTCCTTCTACCCTCATTATTATCCCAGCCCTTCCTAGGGGATTCCCTTTTTGCCAACTCTGACCCTCGTCGGGATTGCCTATCATTTCCCCCGAGACCTGATTGATTCCTCTGCTTGTGATTCTCTACATTCTCTTTCTCGGTTTTCTCCTTGGTCTCTTCCTCGTCACTCTGGTTTTCATCAGGAAGGTCTTCTGCCATCAACTTCTCTATTTCTTCTTCCAGCCTCTTCTTTCTTTCTTTAATCATTTCTACAATATTGTCACAAATGAAAATGAGTAAAACCAGAATCAATACTGAAAAAAACCCAAAAACCCAGAAATACTGAAAAAACATTTTCTGAGAATACCTGGTCCTGGTGGGGTTGGGGGGCACAAATCGAATTACCCCCCAAAAAACTTTGTTATAGAACTTTGTAAAACTGTTTGGAAATGCCAGAATATCAATTTGAAAAGGACTACAAATGATAAGGACTTTATTTGACCACCAAAATTGAAAATATGTCGTACAATTCTTATGCACCTCGTTTTGATAAAAAAGTGACCTTGAATCAGAATAATGACTTAAAACATAATGCTTCCCTGCCATTTTCAGCATTATAAAATCACTATTTTTCAAGTTTTTTTTTCTAAAATACAAGCACAGACTTGAACAAATTTTCTATTTAATTTTGCAGTGCATATACATGTAAGTGATGGAAAATTGTTCAAAGATGCACCCTGGGAAAATAAAGTACACTGTTACAGTGCAAGACACACCTCTACATGGAAATGATGCATATCTATGTTGACTACTTGAAGTCACTGTGACCATTATTTGGAAGTACGTTAGAATAAAACCACTGTAACATACTTGGAAATTTTCTTACCTGGTTTGATGAAACTAGCCCTACTTTTAGGTCACAACACACAATTCCCCCCCCCCCCCCCATAGAATGTATCAAATTAACAAGGCTATAGTCCTATGCTTCACAGTGTGCAAGTTATAATTCGGACTCAAATTGAGTATGTGATGCCATAAAATTCCTGAAGGAGGTCACAGTGACCTCTTTTGGGGTCATGAAACACCTTCTAAGGATGCAGAGGATACAGAGGCCCAAAAAAACTTCTAACATATGTAGTCCTTTGTTATGACCCTGTTTCTAAAATATATTTGGAGGCTGCCAATTATAATTAATTATATGTATGTTCCAATTAATATCTTATTATAATTGATTTCCAATTAACATCTTAATCAAGTCAAGTTATACAGAAATGGTAAGTGATTCTGAAAACTGAGGTTCCTTTAAGAATCTGTCCTTTTGTGTGAGGAAATAGTAAGAATGATCTCAATACAAACTTCATTCTTTAGATGAATGGGGAAAATGGACATTTGAAATTACTGAAAACAAGAGTAAAGTACCCCACATACTGTATTCTGATTGGGAGGCAATGTAAAATAAAAACTGAAAGAGTTAACAAAATGGTGGTAAAATAGAAACAGGTCTCAATACTTGAACATGTTATCTTATCAAGATTTTCAGACTAATTAATCAGTTAATTAGCAATATACTATCAAACCTATGAAGAACCAAACATAATTAGGTCTTAAGTGACATTACAGTAATACCTTCAACTGCTGTCTTGGAATTCTCCAGCTTTGCTGTCAGGGTTTCATTCATAATTCTGGGCATGTAGTAAATGTGTGGTTTAGCTTTGGTGCGAAGGAAATTCACCAGCTTTTTTACCTCCTTCTCGGAATCTTCATGCTACAATTCAGTGACCCAAATAATATTATTTTAAAGAAACGAGGCCCATGGGCACATTGTTCACCTGGGTCACCTTGGCCTATATTTAAAGATTTTTCCAATATAATTGCATGTAAAACTTTGATCCCCTACTGCACTATGTCACGAAGCTTTCATGTAAATTTGAACATTACTGGAGAAGATTTTTTAATGACCCCACCCCATTTTTGCATTTTGTAATTATCTCCCATTTGAAGCATGGCCTTTCATTTGAAAAAAAAAAAAGGATTTCCTTTATGCAAGGATGATTTGTACCAAGTTTGATTGAAAATGGCCCAGTGGTTCTGGAGGAAAAGATTTTTAAAGAGAGAGAGTATTCCCTTCACACAAGGATGATTTGTACCAAGTTTGATTGAAATTGGCCCAGTGGTTTTAGAGAAGATTTTTATAATTTGTCAGAATATTTTTGCTCTTTCTTTATTCTCTCCGTGGAAAAGGATGTTGCTCTTCATTTGAACAAACTTGAATCCCCTTCACCAACAGATGCTTTCTGCCAAATTTGGTTAAAATTGGCCCAGTGGTTCTGGAGAAAGTCAAAAATATGAAAAGTTTACAGTCAGACAGACGAGTGATTAGAAAAGCTCACTTGAGCTTTCAGCTCAGGTGAGCTAAAACCAATACTTGGAGTCCAGTGATACCATTTATCTTTTCTCAGATCCAAAAATAATGCAGTCAGTTTTGTTTTTTTTAAATCACAATTGTTATTTTCTCTGAGGCTGAAATACAGGTACATAGATACCATTGCAACAAGTTCCATTTTCTGCTCGAGGCGCTGGATCTTAGCTTGTTGATGCTTCCTTTCTTCATAAAGTTGACGTCTTTCTTTAATTATTTGTTCTTTCTCTTGCTTAAACTTCTCATCTAATTTTTTTTCTATATTTTTTCTTTGAGTCTCCTGATTGCAGAAACAAAATAATGAGAAAAAGATCTATATAAATTAGTACATGTCACGACTCCCTGTAAAATCATCTGCAAATTCCACACACTGCAGACAAGCTGCACTGTATGACTAACAGAATGTTATTAAACAAAAGATCCATGGGTCATAATAGTTTTCTAAGTAACATGCAACAACTATTCCATGGACAGTTCAATCAAATAAAGCAAACAATTGAAAGTTTTATTATAGATTTTCATCTGTTGGGTACATTGAGTAAACAAGTTTTGAATGTTGCATGAGCATTCAAAATGGGTTTAACTGCACAGAGGGCCAAAATACTGTACAAGTTTATAAAAGGCATTTTTTCTCAAGTAATTAGAAAATTATCACTGCCTGGAGCCATTTAAAATTTAATTTTATTTGATGATAATTATGGAATATATTTACACCTTCTAAATGCTTGCTTTTTTTCACACATTTTTATCTATAACACAGTTTTTTATCTTCTGGCTTCAAGGTCATACATTTAATGTGTCCTCGATAATTATTAAGGTTATTATTGTTCGAAAAGGTGAAGAAAAAAATATTAATACTTAATCTACATGTGTATTCCGTTATACAGTATTTTCCTAAATGGTGAAAATGGAAGGAATTCCACAAACACATATTTAAAATGTGGTTAAATCTGTCCCTTTCTGAAGCCTCGGTGATTAGGTTAAGAGTCGTGAATTCCACAGTTTTAGTAGTAGCCTTCACATTCTTCATAACCATAAAGTATTTCAAAAAGCATTAAAGAAAATGATTTTACTTCATAAAATGCATCGTGATTCTTCCTTATTAAAAATTAAGCTCTGCCAAAGCACTTGAACCCTTGACACAGAGAATTTCACAATTTTGGTAGAGCTCTGCATGCTCTTCATTTAAAAATTAAAAATGCATTTTCACTATATACCCATTTGGACCCTTACCTAAAAGCCTTAGCCCCTTAACAGTAGACCAGACATAAGAAATTCCACAATTCAACAAATGATTACATACTTTTTATAACCATGCAGACATATTTCTTATAAGATTTTTAAAAATATGGCGACCCAAATACACTTAACAGATTTTTTTTATATATATATTTTTGCCAATTAACTCATGCCTGACATGTCACTCAAGTAATAATTAAATAACAAAACCAAAGATAGGGTATCCTTAATGATTTTCGAAGGAAAAAAAAACATTCAGATTTTGTGAAGTAGAAGAAAAAAAGACAAAAGGTCTCCTAAAGGATTCAAACCCATGCTAACATTCTCTATCACGACTGATCTCAATCCCTCACTAACATGCTAATATTCTCTATCATGATTGATCTCAACCCCACGCTAACATGCTAATTTCTATCACTACTGATCTTTGGTTCATAATAACTATTCACTATCAAAGTGTACACTCTCATTTAAAAAACAAATGTAAAATAAATTGGGTGCAGATTGCTCAAAGTGCTAAACACTAGGAAAGGACATGGTAACCCCTGTCCAAATATAAGAATCCAGATCATCATTCCATGTCCCTGAATTTGCTGGATTACCTACCCTGTCTTCGGTTTCCTTGGCTTCAGATTTGAACTTCTGTAATGTTCCCAGAAGAAGTCCAAACATTCTCTTGTTTCTACAAAATATTTATCATGATTTTTTTTTTTTTATTTAGATGCCAAGTTAATTTATATAAGGTTTCTTACTGACTACTTCAATTTGATATCATTAATACAGGGGTGAATAGAAGGGAATTTTGAAATCTATTCACTGCTTTAAATTAGCTTTTAATTTCAATAAGTTACACATCTACTCCAGATTAGAAAATTCCCAACCTCAAGTTTCATTTTAAGGGACTTCCATTTTGCTGGTTAATGAATTTGACATGCCACCATGAGATTTTAACCAAAAATGGAGACTTTTCATTTAAGAGGTGCCCAATCATTTCACAAAAACCTGGGGAAAATTTTTAATTTGATTAAAAGTAAACATTGTCACTCACTGGAAATTCAGTGGACAATACTGTTAATTATATTTTCAAAAACCTTATACAGAATGTAAAATATACAAGGTCGGATAATTTTGGTCAAAGAGTACTGAAGAAGACAATCACTCCCTTTGTGAAAGAGCATGACTAAACTGAGTGAAATATTTCAACATAATCTTTTCTTCCAAGATTTCTGTTTTAGTTCTTCTCAAATCTGACTGGTGATTTTGGTAAATGATGTGAATGAAAAGTTTACTGAGATGCATACAAGTAAGATTAACACAAAGATTTCATCAGAGAAGCCCGAGCCTCTGGACCAGGTGACAAACAAGAGCCCGGAACTGTTGAACAAACATTACCAAGAGATGTACAAACAGATAAATAAGGGAAGCTCAAGACATCAGTAAGACAACAAGAAACAACCATTCCTACCTAACATTACCCTTTTTGTCTGAGCTCTGTACATCAATGCTCTCTTTCCTTGATCTGGGTGTCTTAGAGATAATTACATTTCCCACTGAAGACTGAACAGCTGGCTGTAAGTTGAAATGGAAATCTCACAATATATAAAAGCAAGCAATAAAACATTTAATATCCTTACCTGTGATTTACAAATATCCCCACTCCCAAATCACATAAGCAATAATGATATTAACAATATGATTTGATATTTTACCAACTGATTACAAAAATAAATGCATATTTTGCCAAATGATAAATGTCAGACAAAAATATCTCAAGTCCGAGTGCCTAATGTTGAATCAGAACATTTTGATTTTAAATTCAATAATTCAAAATACATGTCAAAAATCAGTAATGAAACTAAAATACACTCAAAGTTTTCATGTTTCTTTTTCAAGAATACTTTTCACCTTTATCAATCATTATAAAATACGGTAACAGAGGACCACTTCATGAAGTTTGTTTGTTTACTGAAGAGTTATCACATCTGTTTTAGTGTGCCAGTACTTTAAGTAAATGTTGTAAACTAAATGTTTTAACAAAAGTAATGCTTAAGTTGGCATACACTTTAATGAAAATCATACTTCTGAAATATTTATCAAATATTGAAATGCCAAGCAAGGTATTGTTTGTTGCATTTTGTTGATTAGCAAAACTCTAATATGCACATTTGTAGACACAACTTTGGAGTTTTTATTGAATCAACTTAAAAATTCAATAGGAATGCAAGTATAGATTTATTTTGATATATATAAATACTGATATTGATACCAGTATGAAATAAAACAGCATTTTACTGGTAATTTTGAAATAAGTCCTCGGTACAGTATTAGTTACTAGTTTGCAAAACTATCAATGCACACCACAACAGTCCTTAGGAGCCATTACCTTGTTTGGAATGTCCTCTTCATCACCACTGTCTGCCTTCACTTCTCGTTCAGTCAAACGAC
The DNA here is from genome assembly GCA_024699665.1 of Ostrea denselamellosa. Lineage (NCBI taxonomy): Eukaryota > Metazoa > Mollusca > Bivalvia > Ostreida > Ostreidae > Ostrea > Ostrea denselamellosa. The sequence goes on along the minus strand of JAMZEH010000034.1, from coordinate 280,931 downwards.
GTCCCAGTCTGCATCAACAATATTTACAGTACAACAAATAATTGATAAGGTTACTGCTATTATTTACATGTACGATTCTCAAATTCTGCATAAATCTTCACCTGTCTGGAATTTACCTTGAAAAGGCTGTTCCAACTACTCTTCGTTTGACTGGCGGAACATAAGCTTCAATTTCTCTCCTAAGAAAATATCCCGACATTAAAGAAAATAAAACTGACATAATCGATAAAGTATAAACAATCATCTACTGAAAAATAATTGAGCAAACCTGGCCTGGCTAAAAATTCGCTCTTTACCCCTAAGTTCACCCGATACAGATACACGTCTTCGTGCAGTAAACTGTCTGCAAAAATAAAAAATTTAATTCAACATTAGGAAATGTGTAAAAATGGAGTTTCATGAAACCCAAAAATAAGCACAATTCTTTAAATCTATTAGGGCATTTTCCAACTACAATATCTATAATCAACTTAATTCAAAATTAGTGGCTCGACCGAGAATCATACCCTGGACCCCTGTATTATTAGTCAGGTCCTCTAACCACTGATATTCACGGTCCATATAGCCCTAACTACTACATTCCTCCCTCCTTTAAGTTGTCTTCGCCCTCAGACATTTTTCGCCCCTGGCAGAACAACCTTAAGTGCAGTGATGGTCAACGACACCAAAGTAGTATATAGGAAAGAAGAAAATTTGTGGCTGGATTGGGTATCGAACCTGGAGTCCCTGCATTACTAGCCAGGTGCTCTATCCCATTGAGCCTCCCAGGCCGATATCCACGGTGCGTATATCACCAAGAAATATATGGTTATTTTCTCCCCATTTTGTGATAATTTATTGCAGATATAGTAAACCTTTTTTCTGTAGGGTCTCTTCCTGTTAATTTCTTGATATTTTCATCAACATCTTTCATCTTTTCCTTTGCTTTTTCGATTTCATTCTGAAGAGCGGAGACACCACGCACCTCCTCCATTTTTTCTGCTCGTGGTTAATCCGTGCAAAGATTGAAAATATACTACCTTTTTTTTTTTTTTTTTTAAGATTAAAAGAATGTATTCTATGTGAGAATTTTCCATTAAACCCATGAAATGAAAAATATTTGTGTATTAATAAAGCGCTCTGAAGGTATGTTAATAAAGAAACAATTTATATGACCTGCACGACAGCTTACTGTACGGTCTACTGCGAACTTTAAAATAATCAAAATGGCGGACGAAGTCATTTTAGAGTACCTTCATATGGAAATAGTTAGCCATTTTTATAGATCTTGTGAAAAATCTGATCAGGTAGTCATTATTTGCAAATCATGAAATATTTTCTAAGTCATCTGTGTATAATGAATGTATTTAAAGAACAATATAAGTTGGAAAGTTTTATTTTTTTAATTATGTCGTATTAGGAAATTCGAACTGAAAAGAAATTTAGTTTGTATTTCTGGGGCCCTCTGATACTATATGCTAGTATATGGGTCCCTGATACGTTTGGACCTAGTTGCCAGTGTTTAAACAGTATTACATTGGGTGTTTTCTTTGTATGTTTTGTCCCTAAAGACGTTTCACCGTGAGACAATTCGCCTTAAGCTCGGCTGGAGTGCTCGGTTTTCGCTACCCATTTGACCAAGACTATCTCAGCTGAGATTCAGCACAACTGGACCTTCACCAAATTTTGGAGCAGTCCTTCATAATTCATGTCTGGAAATTTACATTCAGTTTTGGCCAGTTTTTGCAATTAATGTGCATGAAGCTAGCATTGCCACTCACTTCAGATTAGTCATTTGACTATTAAACCAACTCTGTATCACAATTAATGATGCATTACTTCCAATATAGGTATATAATTCATTAATAAAATCTACCACTAAATTTTCTGTTCAAATTATTACTTCCATGGTGCAATATTTCATCTCCTGAAATTGAAGAGTTTTATAATGTATTTTTTTTTTATTAGATTAGTGTACAGTAAATATGTGGAGATACTGTTCATCAGTAATGTAAGAGGAACTCTTCAATATCAGGTGATAAACACTTCCTTCATGAGAGTCCTTATTTGAATGGAGAGAATCTTGTGACTGTTTTTATTTTGGGATTTGATAAGCAATGCAAAATTGATAGTCATAGAGAGTTAGTTTAACATTTAAATCACATTTCTGATGTAAACAGCAGTGTCATCTCAGTGTATATTAATTGGTAAAACCAGCCCAAGCTGAATGTAAATTTCTAGACATGAAGGACTGCTCCAAGATTTGGTGAAGGTGTTAAACCAAATATCCAGCTGATCCGAATCTCAGCCAAGATTAGATTGGCCCTTGAAGACATTTCATCCCCAAAGATATTTTGCCCCTAAATACTTTTTGCCCAAAGACTGCATCTTTGTATAAGGAATATTCAGAGATTGTTTTCTTAATTTGTAGATTAATAAGTGTCCATCAACAGTCATACTGATTAATAAATAAATGGTTTCAATCTAACTTTTTGTGTTATGATCATAATAAAACACAATAAACAGATTAACAAAATGCCATTTAGTAGTTAAATGATACAATAATGTTAAACCATTGATGCAATTAAGATTAAACAATTACATCTATAATTTATATGTGCCAGGGTCAGTTTTGATTTCATGACGCCTCATAATTACATTACCCCAATGGGAGAAAATAATTATCTTCCTGTCCATCTATCTATCTCAAAAATAAACAAACTCCACACACATAGTAATATAATAGAATTAGACAATGCCAACTGAGTATACTCATTATCAGGAGTATTATATACATTTTTTCAGAATATGAAATATATTGAAAAATCTTCACAAATACATTTTGAACATTTTGAAGATAATAGTAGTCAAAATGTAAATCAGAGAAACTTGAACACAAAAAGAAAAAAAAAAGATCTGGTTTGAAAATTCCAGATTTTTAATTATTTATATATATAATCAATAAAATATTTAGGGTTGGCAGCTGAAATGCAGGCAGGGTCAGGAAATGAAGCACATAAATTTTATTTTGGCCTAAATATTGTAAGAAATTTGAAGAGCAGAAAAAATTCCAGTTGTCACATATTTTACATTTATGTTTACTGTTTTTAGGACCAGTGCATTGCAAAGCTTGAATCCCTAGGTTTCAGAATTGGTCAGAGTTTAGTGGAAAGGTAACACAAAGTATACATAATTTTTTGCTTTTTATGTGGCTTTTCAAAACTTTGTAATTTCTGCATAATAGCTAACATGATCATTGAAATGAAAAATGTAGAGAAAAGCAATACCATCAATAGTTATTGATCAGGCATGTATATATAAAGGGCTAAATAATTTTATTTTAGTTCCATTAGGGAGTGTTTGCAGTAGTCTAGTGGTAAGGGCACTTGCCTCACAGTTGGGAGGGTCAGGTTTGGTTCTCGAACTTAGCTTGGCATCAAACGTAAACCATTTAATATAGGTAGTGACTGTTTTTTCACCAAGAGCATGGCATTAGGAGTGAAATTCACCGTGATGTCTCTACATGGGTGAAAAATTCTCAAATGAGGCGTAAAACAACAAAAAAGTCCCATTTTATGATGTGATTAAATGGAAACATGAAGTATTTAGGGATAATGTAAAAGGCTTTAAGGCCTTGCATGAAATTACTGTTAATTAATGTGCACTTATTTTAGTGAATTCGGATTTTGGTCTTGTTGTTGAGGTCACAGGTATGCCAACCTGTATACATGGAACACAGGGAGACAGTTATTGCACGATTTTATGATTGCATGTAATTATTTCTGACCTTTAAATACACTAAATTTTGAATATCCAGATATAAGTACATGCTATACCATCTAATTAAAATTTTATCCTTGATCATAGGTGAGTCGATCAAAGGATTAAGTCTGCCAAACAAAATTTGGAGACATTGTTTTTGCTTGTTTCTTATTCTTCTTCTGCTTCTTTGTCATGCCTACAGATGTCCATAGCTGTTCTCCATAGCCTGTTGATTAAAGTATTAGATAATCAAGGATATGATATGCCAACATATCTAGCTACACAGAAATGTTTTTGTTTTCAGATTGAAGGGGGTTAGGGTACATTTGGGGAGAAATCAAATAGGAGTAGTGTCTAACATAGAACTGTATGGGGGAGAATTAATTTTAAAATTGAACTAATATAACTTGACAAAAATGATAGAGTCTTTGGGGTTTTTGGAAATGAGAAGAGAATGACAGGGCCAACAAACCAGTATCAGGTTCAAGGGACTGCCATGACAGGAGGAGCTCCACATGACAGGAGGAGCTCCACATGACAGGAGGAGCTCCGCAGGACAGGAGGAGCTCCGCAGGACAGGAGGAGCTCCGCAGGGCAGGAGGAGCTCCGCAGGACAGGAGGAGCTCCGCATGACAGGAGGAGCTCCACATGACAGGAGGAGCTCCGCAGGACAGGAGGAGCTCCACATGACAGGAGGAACTCCGCATGACAGGAGGAACTCCGCAGGACAGGAGGAACTCCACATGACAGGAGGAGCTCCACATGACAGGAGGAGCTCCGCAGGACAGGAGGAACTCCACATGACAGGAGGAACTCCACATGACAGGAGGAACTCCACATGACAGGAGGAGCTCCGCATGACAGGAGGAGCTCCGCAGGACAGGAGGAGCTCCGCAGGACAGGAGGAGCTCCGCAGGACAGGAGGAGCTCCACATGACAGGACGCATGACAGGAGGAGCTCCGCATGAACTCCGCATGACAGGAGGAACTCCGCATGACAGGAGGAGCTCCGCATTAGTATCTAAGAATGCTCGTCTTCAGCTGCAAGTGTCTTAGACTGACCTCTCTAATTTGTGATACATTCATAATCTGGTGACATTACACTTCACAAATGACAATAAAGGTGAAGAAGAAGTTTTTAAGAAAAACGTAAGAATTGTAAGAGCAAGACATTTATTAAACCACTGTTGATGTTAGTTTCAATAAACAAGATATTACGCCTAATCATGAAAATATTTCATTGGTATTGAAATTGGAATTTGGGCCAGTTGCTTTCATATCCACTGGTCCAAATGGACAGTAAAAGTTATCAATTGACCAGTAAAAATTTAAGTTAATAGCTCAAGTGACCAGTGACTAAAAATAATTATTTTCAGCCCAGGATGGAAATGTTAAAGTATTTGTTCAGAAAAGTATGTGGATAGCAGGCAAGAAGTACTGTACTACGTGACAGAGAAAGTTACAACACCATGTAAAGATCATTGTAATTTGTTTGATCTTTAACTTTGACAAATGAAACAGCTGTAAATGGAGAGGCATATTGACCACAACTGAGCGGGGGGAGGGGGGGGGGGTGTTTAGCTTTTTATTTTTAATTGGTGTTGTATCCATTCATGGGCATCATTAATGTTTAGCTCTCAGATATTACTAGGATCTTCTGTTGATTCAAATGCTAAATTAAATTTTTGTTCAAATTTTTTATATTGTAGATTTACAAAAGACTGTCCAAGGTTTAAGGATGAGTTAGATACCATGAAGTTTGTGTGCAAGGACTTCTGGAATTATGTATACAAAAAACAAATTGATAATCTTAGAACAAATCACCAGGTAAAGTAACACCCCTCTCATACTGTATGACATGTTTGAGTGTAGATGTTTGTCTGTGTGATATAAAGTAACACCCCTCTCATACTGTATGACATGTTTGAGTGTAGATGTTTGTCTGTGTGATATAAAGTAACACCCCTCTCATACTGTATGACATGTTTGAGTGTAGATGTTTGTGTGATATAAAGTAACACCCCTCTCATACTGTATGACATGTTAGAGTGTAGATGTTTGTCTGTGTGATATAAAGTAACACCCCTCTCATACTGTATGACATGTTAGAGTGTAGATGTTTGTCTGTGTGATATAAAGTAACACCCTCTCATACTGTATGACATGTTAGAGTGTAGATGTTTGTCTGTGTGATATAAAGTAACACCCCTCTCATACTTTATGACATGTTTGAGTGTGTGATGTAAAAATCAAGATCCTAGCTCTTAGTTTGACAAACAAAGCCCTAAATATGATAAGTCCAGAGCTTTGTTGTGTTTCTGAGCCTTTCATCACAGCAGATTCTAAGTCCAAGGGTTGATGGTTCAAATCTTCATTCAATCGCCAAACTGTAGATAGGTCTGGTAGATCCTTATTATTTTCGAGTAACTAATATTTGTTTGAACAGATGAAGAGCCTTTCTTGTGGAGTCAAAAGTTTTGTTTTAAGCTCATCGGAGCCAAAGGCTCAAGTGAGCTTTTCTGATCAAAAGTCAATGGCAGAATTGTTGTAAGCAATGTCATCGTCTTTTCCAGAATAACTGGGCCAATTTCAACCAAATTTAGCACAGAATATCCATGAGTGAAACAGATTCATGTTTGTTCAAATAAATGGCCATTTCCCTTTCAAAGGGGAGATAATCAAGAAAAGTCAAAAACTTGGATAGGGCGTTTGAAATTTTTCACAAGAACAACTGGGCCAGAAAAGACGAAATTCATGTGGTTGCTTTCAGACATAATGAAGATTTAATTTTGTCTGAATCATTGGCCCCAGAGGTAGGGTGCGGGGCTACAACAGGAGGTTAAAGTGTTTCATGGAAGTAGATAGGAATAATATTTTAAAATCTTCTTTTCAAGAACAGCAGCGCAATGTTTAGTTGTATTAATATGCATTCCCAGGTAAAGTACATGTATATTCAAATTTGTTCAAATCATGGCCCCCACAGATAGCGTAGGGTCACAATAGGGGTACATTCATTTATATGGGATTTTATAGGGAAAAAATTGTAAATTTGTAAAAGATTTTTCTCATGAGTAACAGGGCCATAATCAATCATATTAATGTATGTGCATTGTCAGGAAATGTAGATTCAAATTTGTTCAATTTGTTGCCTCACTGGTGTTGGGTGGGGCCAAAATAGGGAATTGGAGGTTTACAGGGGAATATATAGTCAAGGATCTTTTGAAAATCTTATCAATTCATGAACAGTTAGGCTTTAATTAGTCATGTTGATAGGCAAGCATCCTCAGGTAATGCAGATTTCAGGTTATTCAAATCATGACTCCAGAGGGAGGGCCACAATAGGGGTTCAAATATCTACATATCAGTCCATGGGAAATACTGTTTTCAAAAAAATCTTCTCAAGAATAACAGGACTATGATTATAATCATATTGATAGGAAAGCATCTCTTGGTACTGTAAATTCAAATTTCTTCAAGTTATGACCTGAAGGTAAGGTGTAAGATGGGACTTTGATAAAGATCAAACTTTTACATAAGCAGACATAGGAGAAAATCTTTAAGAATTAAATTTTCAAGAGCAGCAGGACCAAGATTAGCCATATTAGTATGCAAACATAGTGCAGATTAAAGTTTGATCAAATTAATGCTCCAGAGGTAGGTTTGGGTTGCACTACAGATTCAGAGATTTAGATGGGGTAAAATTAGAATCTCAACAGCAGGGTCATGATTAGTGTACAGTCAGTCTCAGATAGTGCAGATTGTAGGTTGTTTGAATTATGGTCCCAGGAGGTAGGTAATACAGATTGAAATTCTATTGGAAATATATAAAAATCCTTGAAATCTTCTCAAGAACCATTTGGTCATAATAGTCATATGCAAGCATTCCAGTGTAGTAGTGCAGATTCATACTGAACAAATCATGGCTGCTGTGGTGGGACTAAAATAGGGATAATTTTACCTGAGAATATAATGGCAAATTTTAGAAGTGCAGGGCCACACTGAATCATATTAATATGATTAATATACAAACATTCCCATGTTGAGTAGATTCAAGTTTTTTGGTCAAATTATGGACCCTGGGGTTAGGATTATATATATAGTTTAACGTCCCGCTCGAGAATCTTTCACTCGTATGGAGACGCCACCATTACTGGTGAAGGGCTGCAAAATTTTGGCTCAGTGCGTATGGCCTTTGAGCAGGGAGGGATCTTTAATGTGCCACACCTGCTGTGACACGGGGCCTCAGTTTTTGCGGTCTCATCCGAAGGACCGCTACATTTAGTTGCCTCTTACGACAAGCTAGGTTTGCTGGGGATCTATTCTAACAACCCGGATCCCCCACAGGCTCTGGGGTTAGGATGGGACTGGTATTGGAGATCAAATTCTCCATAATACATGATTAATAGACAGGGTTTTTTCAATCTTAAGAACAGCAGCTAGACTGTGTTAGTAACATTGATATTAATGCATTCCTATATTGTATGGATTCAAGTTCAGTTTCGTGACCACAAAGGGTGTAGATAGGGTCATAATATGATTCAAATTTGTTTGTGTGAATAAAGAGGGTAAATAAATGCTAGGAAAAGGGTAAAAAATCTTTTCAAAATTTTTTTTGTAAGGAACAGCAGGGCCAATGTGACTCAGGTGAGTATTATGGCCCATGGGCCTCTTGTTATTTATTTCTCACTAATTCATATAGATATTTAAAAGTCCTTCAGAGTACAGAACTTGCAATTTTATGCCTCTGCATATTTGTGCTAAATGGTGATTTTGTGAAATCAAATGCTCGAATACTTTGCTCACCATGTACAAACACGGATATAGCAACAAAAATTTTGTTTTCTTGTATATTGATGTTAAATGGTGATTACTCATGTAACCCTGTGTCTACCATGTACATACATGGATACAGCACAATAAACAGTATTTGTTGTATGACTTAATAGACTTCTATGGCTGAGGAAACCAATCTCTATGTAAGTGAAGAAAGTTGGACATGAATAAATTAATCTATTATCAAGATGTACCTGATTATAAAAGTGCTGTGTAAAATTATTCTATCCATGTATGAGGGTTGTCCCAAAATTCTGTAGACAGAACACAAAATCTAAAAATTACTCAGCATAATTTTGTCAAACTATTTGATTTATTTTCTCTCTTTTGCTTTTGTTGAGTGATAACTAAAATTTTAATGCTATGTGCACTTTATTTCTGGAGAAAACTGTTATATAGTGTTTGGTGGGGAGGTACAATATGCAATAAGAAAAAAAATTCCTGCCACAATGTCAAGTTCTTCACCTCATATGAAATAATGCAAACGTCTTGTTAGTGAAATCCTTTACTTTTGTTTCAAATGTATTTTTGTATTCTGATTCTTTTAAATTTACAAACAAAAGACATGGTGTATAATTAAGTCTGGAGACATTGTCTTTGTATTTCTGTATTTTTCTTCCTCTTCTTGTATTTCTTTCTCATGCCTAAAAATATCTGCAGCTGTTCTTTTTAACCATTGATGAAAGTATTACATTCAAGAATATGATAGGCCACTGTATCTAGTTGTGCAGAAATATTTTGTTTTGAATGGGGTTGGGTATATTTTAGGAGGATCAAATGGGGTTGGGTATATTTTAGGAGGATCAAATGGGGGTGGGTCTATTTTAGGAGGATCAAATGGGGGTGGGTCTAACATAGAAAAACAGTGGGGGGGGATTAAATCCAAATTTAACAGATATAACTTGACAAATGTGATTAATAGAGTCCCAGGGTCTTCAGAAATGAGAAGAGAATAACAGGGCCTACAAATCAGTATCAAGGTCAAGGGACTCAAGTGACCTAGACCTCTGACCTTGAACATAAGAACTGGTGTAATTTTAGAACCTGGGACTGATAGCAACATGAGATCTTCAGAAATAATAAGATGATAGGACCTACAAACTAGTATTAAGGTCAAGTAACTCTAGTGACCTTTGACATCTGACCTTTAACATAAAACTGGTATTACTTCAGAACCAGATCTGTTAGAGAGATGAGATCTTCAGAAATGATAAAAGGATAATGGGACCTACAAGTTAGTGTCTAGGTCAGTGACTCCAGTCTCCTTAACCTCTGACCTTGAAGAAAAAACTGGTATAACTTTAGAAATGGGACTGACAGAGACATGGAATCTTCAGAAAGGATAAGAGCATACAAACTAGTATTAAGGTGAAATGACTCATGTGGCCTTAACCCTTGACTTTGATCATAAAAACTCATATTACTTTGGAACCAAGACTGATAGATACATGGAATCTTCAGAAATGATAAAAGGATCTTGTGACCAACAAACTAGTATTGCCAGTGACCGTGACCATTGACCTTGATCATAAAAACTTGTATTATTTTAGAACCTGGACTAAAAGAGACATGGAATTTTCACAGATGTGATAAAAGGATGCTGTGACCTACAAACTAGTAAGAAGGTTTTGTGATTGCAGTGGCATCTTATTCTAAGATAAAAATGTAGATAAACACATTATTCTTCAATGATTGACAGGTATGTTCTGCTCTTTATTTTAATGTCTCTATTGATATGGATTTTGTGCAAAGGAGCTATTAATGGGGGGGGGGGGGGGGTAGAAGTACTCAGAAAAGCAGTACTTTGTTTGGGAGACTTTGTAATCAGCAGATTATAATCATCTCTTGTTCTGAACATTTTTATGAATCAGAGAAGGGGGGGGGGGGGGGGGGAGCACTCTCCTTTTTAGCTCTTAAATTAGATGTTATGTGAGGAGCATCTCTCCTATTCTTTCTCAAAATATTCACAGTTAAGCTCAATACATATCATATGCTGGATCAGTCTACTTTTCAAACTTGCAATTTCCAAGTTACCAACAGGTTTTAAAACTTTTACCTTTTTGGGTGGTGGTGTGCCATGTGTTTTTTTTTTTTTTTTTTTTAAACTAGCTTTCCTCTTTGTCTAGTATTAGTGAAGCTGTATTTCATTCTATCCAACAAATTGCTCTTGATAAGATCAGAGTTATCGCAAGATCAGAGTTATCGAAGAAATTCATTCTTCTGTTATTCTTTCATCTTTCAAAATCCGAGGCACCCAGCCTGGAGATACCCTGAATGTATATCATAACATCTATCTTTCTGTTTCTATTTCTCTCACAGTCTGACATATGTCTTCATGAATTGTATTACTCAGAATGTCTACAATTTTCTCATCCATCAGATTTGGTCACCCTTGCTTTCTAGGTTTGTTCCTGTATATCTTATATATCTTATGCCATTTGAAGACTAAAGTGCAAAAAACTGTCAATTCAGCTTCTTATGAGTCTCTGTAGGTGTCAGGCCGAGTTCTAGGCAAATTAACTTAACGATGTGCCACCTCTGATGTTGACATTTCCCTATAGACTAACACTTAGAACTGTCACAAAATGTCATAAAGAAATAATGGAACAATTAAAAAACATTTTAATTATTCAGATGTATATTCTTGTTTAAAAATCAGTCTGATGATATTATCTCTCATGAAGGTAATTACTCTAGGATGATTAAATTTGGCTGTTTTGTGTCATCGTCGCAAGCCATGGCTGAAATCTAATGATGGTTCCGTTTCTATTTAATCACATATGATATTTAACATTTTTACGCCTATTTTTGGCAGATTATTAAATTTTTGTTCTTCTTGTTTTACAAGTTTCGTTTCTCTGCAACTTCAGTTTACTGAAGAACATGTTTGTCTACGGTATTTTGGAACAACCCTCATAAATGTGTGATCCTGTTTATTAATATATATGATATATCAATTTTGTCAATGCATGTAGTTACATTTAGACCTTAACTATATATATAGAATGTACCATGCTCTGATTCTCAAGTTAGGATTCATGATTTTGTGATAATGAAGTGAATCAAATTAAGCAAAGCTTCATGATTTTGATATTGTGATATGATTGGTTGGTTGTATATTCTTTAACATTCCCCTCGAGAATTTTTCACTCATATAGAGACATCACTATTGCCAGTGAAGGGTTGCACAATTTAGGTCTATGCTCAGCGCTTACATCCTTTGTGCAGGGAGAGTATGAAAAATCGATTCCCTGTTATGACCCTCATCCCATGCACAGGAGTCATGGCTTCTGCACTATGTCAAAAGAGATCTTTATCAGGCCACACCAGCTGTGACACAGGGCCTCAGTTTTTGTGATTTCATCTGAAGGACTGCCCCATATAATTGCCTTGTAAAATAAGCAAGGGGTACTGAGGATTTATTCTACCCCAGATCTCAGTGGGACTTAGTGATATGAAGTGAATTAAATTATGATAGTTATAACCAATACATATTGTCACCATATTTCTTGGAAAAGTAGAAACATTTATATTTCCTTGAATTTTTAAAGTTTGGTACATAGTTAATTAAGCAAATAAATTTTAATATCAGGTCAACTGAATAGGTAAATTTTGATACCTAGTCATCTTAGTGGATAAATTTTGATACCTGGTCAATTTAGTGGATAAATTTTGATACCTGGTCAATTTAGTGGATAAATTTTGATACCTGGTCAACTTAGCTGATAAAAGCTAAGGCTTTCAATCTATCATGAATCCTTCAGGAGTTTTAATTTTTATAAGGTAATTCTAGTCCAAGAATTGCAGTTTTTCTCTAATACAGTAAAACTTCATTTTTTTCCACCACCTAATTATTGTACATTTGTCATAATTACTTGTCATCCACTACAGCTTCTGGGTCACAGGGACCCAATGTCCCGAGAGCTTTTATCATAACCCCCCCCCCCCCCACCCCCTAAGCTGTTGATGGCATCTGTGTCTTCTGTCAATAGTAGCATAGATAAACTACTAGCCCTACATGATTCAAACTTGTCTGGATGATTCAACAACAGATTTTGTATCCATTGTTTTGTTTGTTTTGGTGGGTTTTTTTCGACACACTCAACAATTTTTCGGTTATCTGGTGGCATCCAGTTTTTGTAGGTGGAGGAAAGAACCCAGACACAATGTACCCGGGAAGAGACCACCGACCTTCCGAAAGTAAACTGGCAAACTATCTCACATATATTGGCGTGAGCGAGGATCGAACCCACACCGACTAGAGGTGAGAGGCCTTGTGATTTTGAGCATGATGCTCTAACCACTCAGCCACGGAGGCCCCTTTGTATCCATTGTAAAAACGATTCATGATTTGGATGCTGTTTTTGATCTTTGTTTTCTATAAATGTTAAAAGTTCCAATGAAAAGACACCATTTACCCTACTTGATAAAATTTGCATGGATGATGTTAGACAAGCACTTTGAATGCTGTGTATCTGACCTTAATTTTCCGGATGAGTGAACAGGTGAGAGGGGTGCTATTTCCTCATCAGTATCTTCTATTTTATGTTGTTCAAATTTGCATGACTGATGCATTTATGGATACACATAACCACTAATGATTTAGATACTCTGTCTGAACCACAGTTTCTGATTAGTAAACAATAATGGAAGTCCATTTCTCAGACCAATTTCAATCAAACATGGTACAAATCATTCTTGGGTGAAGGGGATTCAAGTTTGTTCAAATGAAGGGCTGTGCTCCTTCAAAGGGGAGATAATCACAAAAATGCAAAAATATAGAGGGGGCATTTAAAAATCTCAAGAACCACTTGGCCAGTAAGTTCAGCAGATTCAAATTTGTTAAAATCTTGGCCCCTGGAGGTAGGGTAAGGCCACAATAGGGGATCAAAGTTTTAAATGCTGAAATATTGGGAAAAATCTTTTAAAATATTCTCCAGAACCACTGGGCCAATGTCAATCAAACTTCTTCATGCAAATCATCCTTGGATGAAGGGGATTCAAGTTTGTTCAGATGAAGGGCCAAGACTCCTTCAGAGGGGAGATAATCACAAAAAATGGTTACTCAGGCAAGCTATGTGACTCTTGGGCCTCTTTTATACATGTACTTTCACAAGTGATGCATCATAGGATATTTGTTCACACCACACCTATATCACTGACACATACACCACTTCTCTTTACTTCGCCCCCAGGAAGCTCTGTGGCTGTCCAACATCTTGTGTTGTAGATGTGCTTTACTTCCTTAACGACACTGGCTCCAAAGAAATGTTTTTGTTTAAAAAAATAATGAAAATTAAAGTCGTTTTTAAAATGAATACAATATACTGCATGGAATGTAATTCATTCCCCAGATTTCTCAGTTAAGTTTAAAACAGTGGCCAGGGGAATATTTATATAGAATACGTTATCTATGGATGGGTAATATATTTCAACTTATGAACATCGTAGAAAATTAGAAAGTGCTGTATTTTTTATTTTTTTTTAAAAGGAATTCTATATTTTGTACTTATAACAACCAAACCAAGCCAAAAAAATGTAGAATTATCAAACCTTGTATCCATTACTTTGTATTATGCTACACACACGTTGAAGTGCAGGTACATTTTTATCGATTGATTTCAGGGAGTATATGTTCTCCAAGACAACAAATTCCGATTTCTGACCCAGATATCAAATGGGAAGCAATACATGGAGTCAGCCCCCAAGGTTGGTATTCAGTGTCGGAGTTATCTCTCTTTTTACATGGACTGTTTCAGTTCACCAAAGAAAAGGGCATTTAATCCCTACAACGTTACATTACAACCATACATTTCTTGCATACATTAGCCACTAGACCAAGTTCAGTAAAATTAGGGATGAGTTTGTAAAATATTACACATACAAGAGTATTCATAAATATTACCGATTTTCCTTTTATTTAAAGGGAGTATTGATTCTCGGAGTCAGTTCTTAAAATAGTGTTTTTATCACACTTGAACTAATTTTGACTAAAACCCTATTTATATGTTATTATATACTCTTGAACTTTCTTCAAAGTTCAAAAATGCAATATTTTGATGTTGGATTTGGGCCAGTGAATTTATCTTTAGTAGAGTAAACAATCCTAGGTACAGAAGCCCAAATGGCCTGTGCTCGGAAAAGTTTTTCATTAAGACAGTATTTAATCCATGTAACATGCATGTAGACTGTGGGATGAAACTACATATTTAGTTGCTTATATAAATATATGATTTGTATTTTCTATGCATTAAAACTGAAATTTCATCTTATCAATGTGAACATTATACATTAAATGATGATTGACTATACATCGACTCATTTCTTTATGTATCAGGTAGAAATCTAAGCAGGTATACTGGGGTAAATTTAAGCTCATTCTTTCTCTATGAACTACCAAGAGAGTGAAATGTTTCATGCAAATTACTACACAGATAGATTTGATAATCTAGAGATACAGTTGTATTGCCATTTCATAAGAAACGCACATTCAAGATAAAACACCAAAGCTAAGTAGAACAGGATGTTGTACAAAAACGGACATGTGGTTGACCTTGACCTTCTTTTCAGTATTACCTTATATAAGGAAATGTTATTATTTCATTATGGAAGAGGTCAAAGGGAAATTCCAGTTCAAATAATACACCAGACTACAAACTTCACAGTAAAATTGTCAGTATAGATTTAGTCATCTGAAGACTTGTGGACCGGTGAAGACCTCATTGTCAGTCTTCTCTGTTGAATTTAATCACAGGTAAATTAAAATTGGAGGTCCTGGTACAATGTAATAAAACATGGAAATTAATGAACATGTACTTAAATAAAATTTTTGTTGTGGTGTGTGAAACCTTGTGTACACACTCTTATATGAGCAAAGAAAATCAGACCCTGTGGTTTCTAGATTATAGGGAAATCACCTAATTTAAAAGTGGAATTTCTGAATGACTGTAGCTTTAAGCTGAAAAAAGAATTTGAAAATGTTGTGATAACACCTTGGGGCTGACAGCAGTGAAATTAACAAGAACGTGTAAATAAGCAGGATAAAGTGTGTGTATCCCCACTGAAAAACGTAACAGTGTCATCCTTGCCCATTTATATAAATATGTGCACACTATCAAAGTTATGGACAAATGATATGGTGTAGTTATGCAAGGAAGTATTGACGTTTGGTGTGCTACAGTTCACATGCAATTACTGTGTATATCATGGGTTAAAATTTACTATTAAAGAGTACTCTTTAATAGTGAATTGTACTCTTCAATAGTGAATTGTACTCTTCAATAGTGAATTGTACTCTTTAATAGTGAATTGTACTCTTTAATAGTGAATTGTACTCTTCAACAGTGAATTGTACTCTTCAATAGTGAATTGTATTCTTTAATAGTGAATTGTACTCTTCAATAGTGAATTGTACTCTTTAATAGTGAATTGTACTCTTCAATAATGAATTGTACTCTTCAATAGTGAATTGTACTCTTTAATAGTGAATTGTACTCTTTAATAGTGAATTGTACTCTTCAATAGTGAATTTGAACCCAAGTGACATAATTGCATGGCCTACAGTTGTATATCAAGGAGTTAGAGATCAATTTTATGTTTGGTCCCACATTATCTAGTTTTAACAGCTATAGATTCGCGGCCCTTGGAGTTTGGAAATTTCAGTTTTCTGGATGTCTCTTCTTTTCACTGTATGCCTACAGATATTGAAGTGAAGTTTAGTGTGTAGTTTTATATTCAAGTGCAAGTCTGGTTCCACTTGAGCCATTTTTAGCAGAGTCTGTTCCAGTTGACCCATTTCTAGCAGAACCTCTGGTTACAGTTGACCCATTTCTAGCAGATTTTAGTTCCTGCTGACCCATTTTTAGCAGAGTTAGCATCTTTGAAAATTGAGAATTTTAAATTAGAACTCAGTTTAGTAGGGTTTTTAATGCTGTTCTTGCAGATTCTGAATTGATTATTAGTGTAGTTATATACCATTGACTTGCAGATTTTTTTTTCTTGGTTAGGTGAAATATTTTCAGCTTTGTGCTGAAATCATTTATGGCCATTAGTCTGAAAAAAATTTCATGTAATTTAGTTTTTCATACCTTTTAACATGAATTTCATTATTATTTATTATCTAATTTTAGTAGGTGGTTGTGACAAATTTTAGGCTTTTATTCCATTTGACACGGTACATGTAATTTGATCTTCCATCTTGTTACACATGTCATGTCAGTTGTAAAGGTGAATTGATTCATTATTTCGTACATACCATTAAGGGGTCGTTATTAACAATGTACGTCAGTGTGACAATGTCTCATGTCACTCCATATTTTGGTCGGTACATCGAGCTTTTTTTTTTCACTCTCTTGTGTATGATGAATTACCCACAGAAAATGTCGTTCTTATGACAGATGCATTGATTCACTATTGCTTACATACCAATAAGGTGTTGTTACATACAATGTACGTCAATTTAAAGATGTCTTGTGACACGCTGTAGCTTGGTATGAACTCGTTTTTAAATAACATTTGCAAATCATAGAGCATTGGAAAGTCAAAGTATGCAAATGATCCAGAAATCAGCTATTTTCGTTTCATTCATGAATATATTTATAGTCCTAGAGTAATAATTTGGTTCCTGGTAATCAAGGAATTGTTATTTTATTCATAATTCTGTGTACATTTTTCTTCCTTATTATTAAAGCATGTAAACTACTAGTGTACAGCATAGGACCATTGATAACCAAATGAACTCATTTCTAGTTTTTAGCTTTGCCTTGTGGGATGATACGAGGGGCCCTGTCCAATTTAGGTGTCAACTGTGTGGTGACCGCTGAAGTTAGTGCGATGCCAGCATGTAAGTTTCTAATCAGTAGTCACACAGTGTGCAAATACATTATATTATCATCTGAAGGAAAATGGTTGGAAATTAACATATTTTACAATCTGTTGTGGTTAATGTGGAATAATGTAAATTTAGTATAAAAAAAAAAAAATAGCTAGATCCAAAAAAAAAAGTGTTCCATATTTGTAAGCAAATGGTAAATTGAAGTACAGTTATAAGTTTGTGACAATTTTGTTTGTTCATTACAGGTAAATTCCAGATTCAGATACAGAGAGTGTGAACTTGAGGAATCAATGAAGTGTTACTCTTATGTAAGAATGTGCAATAAATGAGACAACGTTTGTGATTCTGTGTACAAGTTTTATTTTGTGTTACATTATGTTTATGTAAATAAATGAGAATCTTAAAGATTGTGGTTTTACTTGAGTTTTTTTTTTTCACAATGTAAAATTAATTTGGATTGAAGCAAATAGCTGATTGAATGTTTACCATACAACGAGCGGTTTATGTAACACTGGTATAGCATGTTAAGTGTATTTAGAGGGTGTATATATATATATATATATATATATAAGTTTGCTATTTTACCAGCTCAATTTTTAATGTCAGAAAAACCCAGTAATTTTCTGAACATTTTTCTATATCCAGTCATTAGCAAAACACTGTGTAATTTAGGGATATTTTCAGTTGGAGGTGGTGATCAATGTTAATTTGGGGATATAGTGATGTTAACAAGAGTGTTCCATTCTTTAATTAGTAAAGGAAATTGTCTGAAGTCGCCTTTGTAAGGTGAGCTGGTTGGTCGGTTGTATATTGCTTAATGCCCAACTCGGGAATTTTCCACATATATGGAGAAGTCACCATTGCCAGTGAAGGGCTGCAAAATTTAGGCCTATGCTCAACACCCATGGCCATTGAGCAGGGAGGGATCTTTAACATGCCACACATGCTCTGACATGTTTTTGTGGTCTCATATTGAGAGACTGACATGAAAACATATTGAGGCTGTCATAAAAAGGTGTATTGAGAGACTGTCGTGTATGGAATGCCAAATTTACATAAACTAAAAGAATTAAAGATATCATTAATTATTTGAAGATATCATTAATTCAGTTATTGCTCTCATTAACTGAAGTAATGGGGCATCAATTGAATTGATGAGAGCATCAATGTTGTGGATATATTGCTCGCAAAAATTAATTTAGAGCTCAGTATAAATTATTTGATGATCTCTTTATTTCAGTTGAAGATACCTTAATTATTTGCAATGCTTTTGTATAAGGAATTGATGTTTGCAACAATTCTTTTAATGAGAGAAACAATTCAGTTAAAGAGATCATTAATTCAATTGTGGATATGTTGAATTGAAAATATCTTTAATTATTTAGTTGCTCTCACTAAAAGAATTATTCTACACATCAATTGAATTAATGATATCATTAATTCAATTGAAAAGAGCAATAATTCATTTGTTGCTTGCATCAATTGAATTGATGTGTGCACATACTGAATTATTGCTCTCTTCGACTGAATTGTAGAGTACATCAGTTCAATTGCTGATATCATCAATTCATTTGAAGAGAGCAACAATTCAATTTATAGTGCATTGAGACATGGGTGTTGTCATAAAAAGGTGTATTGAGAGGCTGTCATATAAAGGTGTATTGAGAGATTGTAATGAGAAGCTTACATGAGAGATTGTAATGAAAAGCTTGTATGAGAGATTGTAATGAAAAGCTTACATGCAAGGTGGTAATGAGAAGTCTACATGAGAGGTTGTAATGAGAAGCTTACATGAGAGGTTGTAATGAAAAGCTTACGTGAGAGATTGTAACGAAAAGCTTGTATGAGAGGTTGTAATGAAAAGCTTACATGAGAGATTGTAACGAAAAGCTTGTATGAGAGATTGTAATGAAAAGCTTACATGAGAGATTGTAATGAGAAGTTTACATGTGAGATTGTAATGAAAAGCTTACATGAGAGATTGTAATGAGAAGTTTACATGTGAGATTGTAATGAAAAGCTTACATGAGAGATTGTAATGAGAAGTTTACATGAGAGATTGTAATGAGAAGTTTACACGTCAGATTGTAATGAAAAGCTTACATGAGAGATTGTAATGAGAAGTCTACATGTCAGATTGTAATGAAAAGCTTACATGGGAGATTGTAATGAGAAGCTTACATGAGAGATTGTAATGAGAAGTTTACATGAGAGATTGTAATGAGAAGCTTACATGAGAGATTGTAATGAAAAGCTCACATGAGTGGCTGTAATGAGAAATTTACATGAGAGGCTGTAATAAGAAGCTTACATGAGAGTCTGCAAGAAAAGACTGTAAGGAAAGACTCTAGTTAGAAGAAAAATGTTTCCATCCTATAAATAACTCCCACTATAATTACAAAATTTCAAACGGTCAAACCTTAGGAAGGCATTTGATACCGTCATGGTTGTATTTAGATGGGCGCACCAAACACATACCCCCTTTAAAATTCTCAAAGCGTTAGGAATCATACATTCTTTCATCTTTTTGTTTTGAGAGCTCCCGTGGCTTTGCTACTTAAATCCTGTGAAAGATGGATGCATAATTGGAATTTTTTGCTGCACACAAATTTAGCAGTTTTTCTTATGTAAATTAAAGCATCGCGCTCAAAACCACAGGGCCTCTCACCTCTAGTCGGCGCGGGTTCGAATCTCGCTCGCGCCTATATATGTGAGAAAGGTTGCCAGTTTACTTTCGGAAGGTCGGTGGTCTCTTCCCAGGTACATCGTATCTGGGTTCTCTCCTCCACCAATAAAAACTGGACGCCACCAGATAACTGAAAAATTGTTGAGTGTGGCGGAAAACAACAATAAATCAATCAATCTTTTATATATATATATATATATATATATATATATATATATATATATATCGAGATCTAATTTTAGCAATACTATAATTCCAAGATGATATAGGGAATAAATTGTAGGCGATATGTAATTTTAGCGATCTTAACACCCGCGATAATAATGCTAAAATTAAATCCTCGCTAAATTTTTTTCTTAAATACGGTCTTTTACAACTTCACTCGCTACCCACACTGGACTGAAATGGATGCTAGCCTTGCAGGCCAATCTTTAATTTCTAAATGAAATCCTGGTTTAACTGAAGGGCAAGTTTAAATGTGCTCTTTATTATCTTTTTATTGTCAAAACTACAAGATTTTTTGTTTTGGCATGACCTTGTTTGTAGCAATTAATTTATTTCGTATGAAATAACAGCAAACGTTCTAAATCCTCTGTTTAAGTCTTTGAAGTGTGTAGCCACATAATAACGGGTTTTTAAAGCACTCTATTTCTCTCTCTCTCTCTCTCTCTCTCTCTCTCTCTCTCTCTCTCTCTCTCTCTCTCTCTCTCTCTCGCAAAGAGGCAAAGAGTTTAAATGACCAGGTGTATTCATTTCAACTTTTCATCTCATATGACTGGATAAACAACCGTCATTGACATGTCTATCTTTAAAGATCAAGAATTCAAATTCCATACAAAGCAAATGGGTTTTATTTTCTGTAAAGAATGACCTTTTTCCCCTCATAGTAAAATTGGCCGTAGGATGTAAACAGACTTCATATGTCAATGTGTGAAGGAGATCTGGCCTCAAGGGTTGAGGATCAGGCACCTTGCCCTAAAACTGTTTTTCAATATTTGTTTGTCAGGAAAGCGCTTAGACTGAAGAGTCTAATTTTGTGTATTTACTTGTAAAATATTTCAACAGTTTGTGGCGTTCCCACGGGTTTTCACATGTACATGATGACATAGTGAAATTGATACCGAAATATTCCTCTCACAAGATCATCCCGTATTACTCGATACAAAACGTACGTAGGGAATTTATTTCTAAAATATGAATAATTATCTGTTTAAACGGGACTAAATATATGCATCAATACTACGTACAAAATGTCATGATTCAAAATATTGAACTTTAAAAAAAAAAAAAAAAAAAAAAAAAAAAAAAAAAGAAAACTAACGACAGCAACTTATAAAATGCTTCCTTTTCGACATTATATTACAAGACACGTGGCGAAATTGGTGATAAATATGTCCCATAAATATTAGAGTTTGAAATTTATATTTGCAACAAAAAAACACCAAAAAAAATTACCCCCCCCCCCCCCCCCCCCACTTTCACCTGTACTGGTATGTTGTCAGCAAAAAATATTTGCTGTTTTCTCGATATTTGCTTGGTAAAAGCAAATGACCTTTTCAACTTTGTACAATACCCCAAACTCCACAAACAAACAACTATAAATGTTTAGTTTGTTTATATACATACTGAAAGCATTTGCATAATCGGTCCTGTCGATTACGCGAAAACTGCCCGTACTATAAACACATTATATTGTTCATTACAAAGAATCAAACAATTCACAGGTTTAAAGTATTTACAAAAAAAACAAACAAAAAACAAACCCCACACAATAGAAACATGAACTAACAGTACGTAACTACAAGACAGGGTTTATGACGTAATAATGAATAAAGGAGGACAACTTTCAAACCCTCGTTCATCTCATTTCTGTTTTTGTATTATTAAACACCAAGATTTGTTTTTTCTTTTTCACCATTTACACAAATCAGAATAAGTTTGTAATTGTTTTTAATGATAATACATATTTATTTATGAATAAATAAAACAAATAGAAATGTAGAGAATTGGAAAACAAATGGATGACACGCGTAGAATATTTCCAAACCAAGCTTTCAGTCCTGTCTTATTGTGAACGTCTATTAACTTTTCAGAGTTTTCAATACATATACTGTGAATTAATGATCAACCTGATTAAAATACATATCTCTCAAACAGCGCAGAGAGCTATTTAGAGATATGTATTTTAATCAGATTGAATTAATGGTCAAACAAGGAATACAATTGTATAACGATTATTTACAGTGGGAAAAAAAAAATGAAATTAGACACTGCGTTTATTACATTTGTTTTGTAGTATTTCTCTATTGCAGAAATAAAGGTATGTGTATATTCCGATTTTTAAAGTCACGTGCAGACTGACTGTAGGGTTGGGGTGGGGGGCGTTATCAAAGATTTTTTTCAAAAATGTCGTTTTGGGACAAGTACGTAATATTCACTGTCAGCACTCGTATGCGATTTTCACAATAGAAATGAATTGAACAATTATCTTAGCTATAATCAAGCTTTGTTCTAATCAAATTTTGAGTGTTGTAAGTGGATATTCAATATACACGACCGTTTTATTTTCAAAAGTTTCTGAGAAATCAACGACATTTTAACTTTACTCGACTACATCTGCTGAAGGAGAACGAGAACTGACTTCATTTTTACCTTCACCAATCTGTAATAGATAATACATTAAAATATTAGCCTTAACTTGAGGTTTATAGCTCATAATTTAAATTTTTATGACAACGAGTGAGGTAAATTGAGTACAAAGGACCGCGGGAACACGGGTCCCCTACTGATCTGTGACATTAAGAACGCGAGTATATATGCACCGTCAAATAGCCGTTTTTAGTTAATAAATGGTTCATTTTGAGAGATTACGATAATAATGAAAAAATAACACATTATAAACGCTAATGTGACACAGAAAACACATTTTTATTTGTAATATTTTTAATTTAGGCGCGCAATATCACATATATAATTTAACATTTTTGTGATCACTGCTTTTAGTGGAATCCTGGGATGCGAACATTCACGTGCGTCGTTATATTCTCGTGTATTATTACAGGCACTAGACCTAGGTAGATTAGACTTAAAAAGATTTGATCTCCCATTTTATACCTCCATCAAAAAATATTCCGTTTCGTTTCTTTGATTTCTCATAAACTTTTGATAACAAAACAGTCGTTTTATCTAGAGTCAGTCATAAAAAAGTATTATGTTTTAAATAACATAAAATTTTTGCTCATGAAAAAATAAATAAATAAATAAATAAAAAAGTAAATAAAAAAGTAATGGCTTGTCGACTTTCCAGCCCAGTGATTTGAAACCTGGTGACGACTCTCTCTCTCTCTCTCTCTCTCTCTCTCTTATGTTTATGAAAAGATGTAACTGTAAATTTGGCATCAAATGATTTTGATCAGCTTGATTATTCATAAGCTTTCTTAATGGATCTCAGTGTATTGTAAACAATTTAAAAAAACAAAAAGAGTGAGGAATATATATATATATATATATATATATATATGAAACTTGAATCAACATTTACAAACAAGATGCGAATCTGAAATTTTTAATCATTCAGATAAAGATTATGATTATATACAATATTGTATTGTTACTCTGTGAAGAGTCAATACTACGTGGAATTATAATACTACGTGGGAATTATATACAATATTGTATTGTTACTCTGTGAAGAGTCAATACTACGTGGAATTATATACAATATTGTATTGTTACTCTGTGAAGATTATATTGTTACTCTGTGAAGAGTCAATACTACGTGGGAATTATATACAATATTGTATTGTTACTCTGTGAAGAGTCAATACTACGTGGAATTATATACAATATTGTATTGTTACTCTGTGAAGAGTCAATACTACGTGGAATTATATACAATATTGTATTGTTACTCTGTGAAGAGTCAATACTACGTGGAATTATATACAATATTGTATTGTTACTCTGTGAAGAATCAATACTACGTGGAATTATATACAATATTGTATTGTTACTCTGTGAAGAATCAATACTACATGGAATTATATACAATATTGTATTGTTACTCTGTGAAGAGTCAATACTACATGGGAATAATACCTGGATATTGAATAGAGATTTACGATTTTCGTATGAAGACTATTTTTTTTTATCCTAGGACAATGTGCGATCGTCATTTGTCTCGCTGTTTTTCTTTCTCAATCAGCATCTCTATTCTCTTAAGATTGGCTAAATTCTACTGTACATGCATGTAGATATCAAGATGCACGTGAGCCCGATCCCCCCCCCCTCCCCAAACACACTGGATATTTGTTGAAAAATGTATGTATGCTTGCCTATTCTTATGCACTTCCAGTCGTAGAACACTATGTATTATTCCCACAAATAAACTGGGGAAAATTATATGTAGTGACACCCCCCCCCCCCTTCCGCGGGAAAAGATTCCGAATTCTCTTGTTTATAAATATCAAGGCTCGTCTTAGCGGCATTACTGTCAACATATTAGTAGTGAATGGTACATTGGAAACAATGAATTGAACCCGTAAGCCGAAGGATCAATCCAACCCCAACCCCCCCCTCCCTTGTCGAGCAATAGAGAGGGTCAAATGAAATTAAAAAATATTGATGAAATCTCTAGTATTCGAAGGTACTTAGATAGTGTCTATCCTCTGGGGGCCAACCTCTGTTAACCATTACCAAGCATGGGTATTTTGTGAAATTGATCTACATAAGTTTATGAAAATCTTATTTATATTGAAATTAAAAGCAATTTGTTAAAAGCGTTGAACTTACAATATACCAAAGGCAACGTATACCCCGCTTATATATTTTATTTTCTGCAGCTAAATTCAGTGTCAAATATGCCCCTTGATATCTTTTTGCAATGTAAGTATTAAGATTAACTTACTCGAACTGCTTCAAGTACCTTACAGTCCCTAACAAGTTCTACTTTACCATTTTTCTGTTCGCTCACCACGCGCTCACCGTGCGCTCAAAGTGCGTTCACTGTTGTTCAGCATGCGCTCACAGTGCGTTCAGCGTGCGCTAACAGTGCGCTAAGCGTGCGCTCACCGTGCGTTCACTGTGCGTTCACAAATCGTTCAGCGTGCGCTCACCGTGCGTTCAATATTTGCATTGTCATTCGGAACATCAAAGGAAAGGAGTGATATTTATTGCAAGGAGAAAATGATAAAGGAAGGTGTACAGAAGTAACTATCAACCATACATGTAGATGGAATTAACTGCTGAAGTAATATGTCACATCGCTCAATACTTCTCAAAACAAAATAATAATATCTGGGATCAGGATGCCATAAAATTTTCATAAATGTTGTTTTCTGGTCAAAATATCGCTAAAAGCAAATACTTTTGACAAATATTGCAACACTATATTATAATGTTTCCTTAAGTGGTATAACTATAAATAAACAATCAAATTGTATTAGATTATGAAATTTAAACAGGGTATTCTAGAGTACTCCAAAGTACAATATCGTACTCCGTTTAGTAGTACCCGTCAAGAATTCTAAATGATACTAAACATTCATTTCTTTTCTACTTTTACATGTACATATATATCTCTACATTTAGTACTGCACACAATGTAAATATGAAAATTGCTTTTGTTGTGTATGATTGCTGCATGCATTGATGTAAAATTTACAATCATTCCATGAGAAATATACATTCGTTACTTGTACAGCAATATAGTATGCTTTGTGTAGACTGAATACATTCAGAACTGTAGAACATGCAGTTTCCCTATTCCGTGTTATTCTATTATTTATTCGTTGAATAAATATACATATCATATTTCTTATCTATTATGAAATAAATATATTCCAAGGAAAAAATCCGATGCATTTCGAATAAATAGATCATCTTGCGTTCACCATCCGCTCACCACTCACTCTGCGTTCATCGTTGGCCATCGTGCAAGTGGGAAAGTAGAACGTTTCAGGAATGTATTATCCGTGAATAACACTTATAATTCGGATTAATTCCATGTCTGAAATTGCATATCACTGTTTTCAGTGTTGAAGCTCCGCGTTCTTAGTTCCCAAATTCCGCTAGTTCTTAGTATCACTCGTGATCCTTTGTACCCAATTTCCTTCACTCGTTGTTATAAAATTATATATCATAAGATATATAAACCGCAAATTAAAGGCTAATATTTTAATGTACATGTATTATCTATAATAGATTGGTGGAGGTACATAATCGCATCTTGTTCTCACTGGATAGTAAAGTTAAACATACGTTGATATATCATATCAAAATGCTTTGATAATAAAATGGTCTTATATATTGAATATCCACTTACAACATTGAAAAAGCCTAGTTATAGCTAAGCTGATTGTTCAGTTCATTTCTGTTGTGAACATCGCATACCATCGCTGAGAGTGAATATGTATTTATCCCAAAACGGCATTCTAAATCTTTGACCCGGTTCTAAATATCCGAATACTTGGAGTGCGCCTTCTCAGTTATGAACTGATATTGAATGTGATGTCTTGCCTTGTAGCCGCGTGTCCCAAGTGTAGTGTGTTTGGGAATGGCTTTGGCTGATATCGTAGCTTCCCTTACTCCTCCTTCTCCACTTGCCATGTTTACTCTAGGCTATCTATGACGTAGTATGAACGGAGACAATGGGCGTGGTTTGCGACCATGGTGCTCGTATTGCTTGATCGAAGTTTGCGCACTGAATTTTATGTGATTGACAGTTTACGGCACCTTCCGAGAGGTGATATGATCTCTCTCTCTCTCTCTCTCTCTCTCTCTCTCTCTCTCTCTCTCTCTCGTAAAATGATCGTATGGGTTACACTTCAAAATAACTTTACATCATAGCCGTTTACAATAAATCTTTAGAAGTCTGTTTAGAATTAACTTTTAAGATAATGCTTTATATATATATAAGAAATCGGAGTAGGAAACAAAATTAAAAATTAATAACAGAAAGATAACTGTTAATTGAAGCTGTAAAAACAAGATTATAAAATCAGAATTATAAACAGACACAAACATGTTAAAATAAATTATAGAATTAATATTAAAAACAGAATCAAAAATATTGCAATGCAATTTTTAAATCAAAAGTATATAATGAAAATAGAAAAGATAATTAAATATGTTAAATAAGATTGTGAAACAAAACTTCAAAATAGAAAGAAGAAATTTTTTTTTTTTTAAATGATAAAATATAGTGGTGACACGGATACTCCGCCATACATTTTCACTATATCGTCCATATATAATCTGAATCCATGGGCTCCACAATTTCGGTTAAGGTCTCCATGTTCAGTATAATCATACATCAAACTTTTATGCCAGATAACCCAGAATTTTAAAAGATTTTTAAAGATTGTACTTTTTTATTTTTAAAGATTTTAATATTTTTGAAATTTCATTATTGATTTTCCATATTCCATGAGCCCCAAAAGGGCAGGGACCACGGAATTCAAAACCGTTGTTTCCCTACGCCAAACAGTATTACACAACAACTTTGGTGAAAGTTGGTCGTGTAGTTTCAGAGAAGTCAGAAATATTCAAAATTAACGACGGACGACGACGAACGGGCATGGATAGCGATCTATCACCAGCTTGAATCAGGAAACCTAAAAACCAACACCTTTGTTACTGAGTCCTTCTGTACTATAGAAAAGAAGATAAAATTTTGTTCAGAACAATGGGCTTGGTTCTAAAGAACCACAGAGCTCAGGCGCTCGAGCGCCTGTACCACAGGGGTGTACTTTGTCGAAACAAAGACCTACGTTAATCATCTTCATGTACGTAGAATCAAATGTATTCACATTGTTAACCTCTAAGGTCTGAGCAAGGCCACAAAAGAGGTTTTTAAATTTACATAATAATATGCAGGGGAGAATCTTCTTATTTAGACCAATAACGATAAGTTTACATTTCCAATGTTTTTGTCATCATCTTCATGTACGTAGAATCAAATTTATTCACATTGTTAACCTCTAAGGTCTGAGCAAGGCCACAAAAGAGGTTTTTAAATTTACATAATAATATGCAGGGGAGAATCTTCTTATTTAGACCAATAACGATAAGTTTACATTTCTAATGTTTTTGTCTTTGATATCATGAAAGCCATTTCCTTGTTAATGTACTGCAGTTTTGAACAATGCGCCATTGAATCTTGAGAAATATAGAATGTCTATTCAACGACTAGGAATTCCGACAAAAATGAAGAGTAATGTAAATATAAAAAATAAATTTAATTTTTGAAAATACATGAGGGTGTGAACTGCAATGCTTCACGCCGGTGTAGAGAAGAATAATGACCCCCATAGAATAATGACCGGGGGTCACTTTTCTACTTGAAAATTGGCCCCTAGTCTTCATTCGACGTAGAAATATTACCCTTTTGTCCGTAGAAAAAAATGTCATTTCCATTCAAATCAGCGCATTCTACGTAAAGAAAAATGACACCCATGAAAATAATTACCCCTTGTAATATTTATTAATGATTTTAATTTTGTCTGGTAATGCGTAATGTTCAATATTGTCACATCAGTGACAGTAACCAGTAAGTGTCTTATTCTCTACTACTGGGCCCAGAGCATGCAGAGTGCATAGGCTTGTGTGTTGCGACACTGTAGGTGCAGACTGTGTGTTGTGACGCTGTACAGACCGTGTGTGTTGCGACACTGTATGTGCAGACTGTGTGTTGCGACGCTGTACAGACCGTGTGTGTTGTGACGCTGTACAGACCGTGTGTGTTGCGACACTGTAGGTGCAGACTGTGTGTTGTGACGCTGTACAGACCGTGTGTGTTGCGACACTGTAGGTGCAGACTGTGTGTTGTGACGCTGTACAGACCGTGTGTGTTGCGACACTGTAGGTGCAGACTGTGTGTTGTGACGCTGTACAGACCGTGTGTGTTGCGACACTGTAGGTGCAGACTGTGTGTTGTGACGCTGTACAGACCGTGTGTGTTGCGACACTGTATGTGCAGACTGTGTGTTGTGACGCTGTACAGACCGTGTGTGTTGCGACACTGTAGGTGCAGACTGTGTGTTGTGACGCTATACAGACTGTGTGTGTTGTGACACTGTGTTGGGGGTTCTGGTGTTACACGGGGGCTATATGGGTCATATAGTACTAATGGACATGCAATTAAATTTTGTTTTAATTTTCTTCTTTATTACTGGACATTTAGCAGCCAAAATGAGTGCATGTTAAGGATAACCAAGGATTCCACCACCAAAATTGTGAAATTTATGGGATATGGTATCAGGGTGGGCTCTGTTTATCATGTAGGGAAAGTGAATTTATACTCTGAAATGTAATTATACTTTCGATTATAATTCTGAGATAAGAAAAGAGTTTAACCATTACAACCCTACTCTTCACCCCCACCCCTGAAAAAAATAACACTAACTAAGCAATGCTCAGATTTTGAGCTCATTTTTAGCTTACTGACACAAAGTCGGGGGGGACTTATGCCTTACCCCCGGCGTCTACGTTATTGGAGCAGGTTTCATACCAAGGTTATTACTGGTCCTAACTTCATAAGATTTGCTTGGATGGTGCATCTGGGGATACTTATGGACTTAACAGACTTGGATGCTGAATCTGAGCCATAAATTTCAGACACTCGGAGAGGTTCAAGTTTTGGAGCAGGTCACATATCTAGTAACTTAACTACTGATCCTAACCTTAACTACTGGTCCTAACCTTAACTACTGATCCTAACCTTAACTACTGGTCCTAACCTTAACTACTGATCCTAACCTTAACTACTGATCCTAACCTTAACTACTGGTCCTAAACCTAACTACTGATCCTAACCTTAACTACTGATCCTAACCTTAACTACTGATCCTAACCTTAACTACTGGTCCTAACCTTAACTACTGATCCTAACCTTAACTATTGATGCTAACCTTAACTACTGATCCTAACCTTAACTACTGATCCTAACCTTAACTACTGATCCTAACCTTAACTACTGGTCCTAACCTTAACTACTGATCCTACCTTAACTATTTATCCTAACCTTAACTACTGATCCTACCTTAACTATTTATCCTAACTTTAACTACTGATCCTACCTTAACTATTTATCCTAACCTTAACTACTGATCCTACCTTAACTACTGATCCTAACCTTAACTACTGATCCTAACCTTAACTACTGATCCTAACCTTAACTACTGATCCTAACCTTAACTACTGATCCTACCTTAACTACTGGTCCTAACCTTAACTACTGATCCTAACCTTAACTACTGGTCCTAACCTTAACTACTGATCCTAACCTTAACTACTGATGCTAACCTTAACTACTGGTCCTAACGTTAACTACTGGTTCTAACCTTAACTGCTGGTCCTAACCTTAAGTACTGATCCTAACCTTAACTACTGGTTCTAACCTTAACTGCTGGTCCTATCCTTAACTACTGATCCTAACCTTAACTACTGGTCCTAACCTTAACTACTGATCCTAACCTTAACTACTGATCCTAACCTTAACTACTGATCCTAACCTTAACTATTGGTCCTAACCTTATCAACTGGTCCTAACCTTAACTACTGATCCTAAACTTAACTACTAGTCCTAACCCTAACTACTGATCCTAACCTTAACTACTGATCCTAACCTTATCAACTGGTCCTAACCTTAACTACTGATCCTAACCTTAACTACTGATCCTACCTTAACTACTGGTCCTAACCTTAACTACTGATCCTAACCTTAACTACTGGTCCTAACCTTAACTACTGATCCTAACCTTAACTACTGATGCTAACCTTAACTACTGGTCCTAACGTTAACTACTGGTTCTAACCTTAACTGCTGGTCCTAACCTTAACTACTGATCCTAACCTTAACTACTGGTTCTAACCTTAACTGCTGGTCCTATCCTTAACTACTGATCCTAACCTTAACTACTGGTCCTAACCTTAACTACTGATCCTAACCTTAACTACTGATCCTAACCTTAACTACTGATCCTACCCTTAACTATTGGTCCTAACCTTATCAACTGGTCCTAACCTTAACTACTGATCCTAAACTTAACTACTAGTCCTAACCCTAACTACTGATCCTAACCTTAACTACTGATCCTAACCTTATCAACTGGTCCTAACCTTAACTACTGATCCTAACCTTAACTACTGATCCTAACCTTAACTATTGGTCCTGACCTTAACTACTGATCCTACCTTAATTACTGGTCCTAACGTTAACTACTGATCTTAACCTTAACTACTGATCCTAACCTTATCAACTGGTCCTAACCTTAACTACTGATCCTAAACTTAACTACTAGTCCTAACCCTAACTACTGATCCTAACCTTAACTACTGATCCTAACCTTATCAACTGGTCCTAACCTTAACTACTGATCCTAACCTTAACTACTGGTCCTAACCTTAACTACTGATCCTAACCTTAACTACTGATCCTAACCTTAACTACTGATCCTAACCTTAACTATTGGTCCTAACCTTATCAACTGGTCCTAACCTTAACTACTGATCCTAAACTTAACTACTAGTCCTAACCCTAACTACTGATCTTAACCTTAACTACTGATCCTAACCTTATCAACTGGTCCTAACCTTAACTACTGGTACTAACCTTAACTATTTATCCTAACCTTAACTACTGATCCTAACCTTAACTACTGGTCCTAACCTTAACTACTGATCCTAACCTTAACTACTGGTTCTAACATTAACTACTAAATAAGCAATTGAAGAATTGACGAAACTGAGTCAAGTAATACTCAATCGGCTTAGTGATGTTTATAATATATATATATATATATATATATATATATATATGTGTGTGTGTGTGTGTGTGTGTGTGTGTGTGTGTGTGTGTGTGTGTGTGTGTGTGTGTGTGCCCTTATGTTAATATCATAATATCACGATCATTAGAAAAATGAATTAAATACCCATTTCTTATAACTACTTTTGGACCAGTGGATCATGCGGACAACGACAAAACTAAGGACCTTGGATAAAATCCTCCAGAAGATACCCATTTCACATTTTAAAAACGAAAAAGAAATTTATGTAACCGAATGAAAACTCTATTTATTGATCGATGCGATCGAGCGATATTTTTGAGTACTTAAAACAATATTAACGTTCACAGTAGGTAGATAATGCTCTTCTCTACCCACTTTAAGAAAACTGTGGCAAAGCCCGTAATGAAGACTAAGATAAACTGCAGATCAACTCGTGTTTACGGCATTCAGAGTTAATCTCTATATTGTATTAAATCAAACTATTGAAAGTTCTAAAAGTCGGGCTCTTTTGACATTTTGTTGAAACGAGACAGACAAACAAATTTATTTGGACTAGTTTTTGAGGTGACGCACTTTTCTCTAGTCCGTTTAACAGGTGCAATGTATTTACTGTGACATAACAATGCGATTTTTTAATGTGTACTAAGAACACATTAAGCATAAAATGTTATATTAAATGCTATTTTATTACCCATATCTTCACAACTCATATCAACCCCTTTTAAGTATCATACTACTCCGCTAGGACAGGGGTCATTTTTCTATAGGGGTTAATTTTTTCAGGTATAACATATATAAAACTGATCCCTGGGTCTTTTTTGCTACAAAATAATCTAATTTGTCTATGGCTAGGAAAGGAAAGGGGAGGGGGTCACTTTTCGACGTCAAAAAATGAACCCCGGTCTAGGGGGGGGGGGGGGGGGTGGTGACATTATTCTTCTTTACACTGACATACTTTTCATCAAGCGGTTCATAAAGCACCCCGACGTTAATCGTCACCGTTCGTACCTTCACATATTTTTTTTTTTTTTAAAAAGATATTCAATTTTTAAATAAATTATCAAATCCTCGTGTAGTGTAGATAAGATTGTCCACAAGATGATACCCGAGAATCTGAGCTGGCCAGAAGAGTGGTTTACAAAAGAATGTCCAATTCTATTAGAATACTCTTTAATCGTAATTTCAATACTGAACCACGAGGAGCCAATCTATCAAATAATATATACCCATTAAATACACCCAAGACACTGTTCGCATTATATACTACCCGGCCCAGGGCGGACCGTAGTGTAACTGCAGAACTGTAGTTCTCTGAAAAAAAAAAATTGTAACGGATTAGTAGATCGCTGATCCGCCACAATATTTTCAGTAGATCTCTAATCCTTCACAATATTGTCAGTAGATCTCTGATCTGTCATAATATTTATTCGGAGAGCTACAGTTCTGCAGCTAACCGTAGTGAGGATTCAATGTTTCACGTAAGGAAATACAACGGCCCAGGTAAGCAATGTGGTCCATGGACCTCTTGTTCATTTATGAAGAGTATACAGGGAAACGTTTTGCTAAGACAGAACATCGGTGACTGAAAGACAGGGTTCAAATTTGAACCTGTATGTGCATCCATTACGGAAAAAAATCATCCGGAAAACATGACCTGAGACTAATAAACAGCCGGACGCACACCCGCGCGGACAATGTTATATCAGATTACGTTCCGCCTGACGATGTGTGTATAAAAAGAATGACGTGACTTTGTTTCCAGTTTTATAGTCCCCCTGGTCAGTGCTCGCTTCGGAGTTCGGTAATTTATTTACATACGAAGTTAAACCCCGTGTTATTTGAGATTGAATTCAATTCTAACTGTGAATGAGTTCAGGCACGAACAAGTAAAAGGGGGGGGGGGGGGGTTATTTACATAACAGGTTACAATTACCCAGTTGCATTTATATTCTGTACTTATCTTATTGCATGTCGTTGCATACGTTTTGAAATAATTTTTTTTTACTTGCATGTAAGCCTCCCGCATAGACACGTCTGAAGGTTTCTTGACAATAGTACAGCAAAATGACACACACACACACACACACACACATATATATATATATATATATATATATATATATATATATATATATATATATATATAATGGCTTTGTGATATTTTTATTATTATTATTATACTACTTGTGTAGATTTTCTATACTTATTTCTCTCTCTCTCTCTCTCTCTCTATATATATATATATATATATGTATATATATATATATATATATATATATATATATATATATATATATATATATAATTTTCCTGTGAATATTTCATTTTTATATTGAATTTTGTAAATTTACTTTTCTACAAGAAATTGTTTGTTTTAGTAATTATTGCCATTTATTTTACTTCTTGTTTGGTACTGAAATAAAGCTACTACTCTACCGGTGTACCTCAGCGTACAAAATACTATCCCGTCACTCTTAAGAATGAATAATTAAACTAACACATGCAATGCAGCAGGCAATACATCTTAATGATTATTTAAAGTGAAGTCACGTCTGCATGTAATTACCTTCATGAATTTATTATACGACACATCTCTCCAGACCAGTCTGGAATTCGTATCGCTGAGCATTCAAGGACATTATCGATATAGAGAGGTCACGCTTCATTGTAAGTTTTATCGGCGTGATTCACTACTGTCAATCCCATTATGAATATCAGCACGGACTTTTTCCTCACTTGTGCTCAGAATATTTTATTTTCTAGTCTCTGATATATAAGGTAACAAGAAATCCAAGCCGTTCTTTTTATTATTATTATCATTATAATGTCTAGCCCTTTCTTGTATGTATTTCATACACGTAAAATATTATAAGTTAAAAGGTTGTTTGCAATTTTATTTTTACGGGAATATACTGAAGATTCGATTTGTAATGCATTTGCATTGATAGAAGAGGTAAGACATTTGTGTCCTGATACGACTTGGTAACTTGGTAGGTTTAGAAATCGAGTTTCTCGTTTTGCTCTAGATCGCTATAAATCTATCATCTACGGTAAAAATTTCTGCACACCTGTCTGTCATTTGACAGCAGACAATTTCTTCTCATGTCACGAAAAACTTAGTGATTGGGGGTTTTCCAGTATTTTATTATTAGAAACACATGACTCTGCCTTGACGGAGTATTTCGGATGGTATCTGGACAAACCGACGGACTTCAGAACGAATATTTTAGACATATCCTCTAAAAATTGTTTTCTTTGCTCGCCATTGCTTGATATTATACAGATAAATTCATAACATTTGTGCAAGGCTCATCTGAACTTTTCTGATTAAAAATTTCCGTTGTTTGTCGTTTGAACTTTTCACTTTTTCGACTTCTTCCATGGAAACACGAGTCCAATATCAACCAAATTTGGCACAAGGTATATTTAGGAAAAAGGGAGTTTAAATTTGATCAAAAGGGACGCATTTCTTTCCTTTCCAATGGATAACTGGGAAATAAAGTGTGGTTTTAAAAGTTTGAAGGAAATCTTCGAAGATGACTGACGCAAATCTAGAAGCTACATGCCCCCACTTTTGGAGAATTTCATCGGTAAGAATCCAAATCCAGTCATTGTAAAATTGTACACGTAAACAGCAAATATTTACAAAAATATATATATTTTTTTAATAAATAAGTTACTTTCTGTGTCAAGGACATGGCGGAAACCTTAATGAATCTGCAAGCTGTTGAGCGTTGGAAAATATGCAATTGTGATCGAAAAGGAACACCTTGCGCTTCGTACCAAGAAAATGTATGTACGTATATATATATATATATATATATATATATATATATATAGAGAGAGAGAGAGAGAGAGAGAGAGAGAGAGAGAGAGATGTGTGTGTTGCCCAAAACGAACTTCTTATGACTATGTCAAATTTCATCATAGCGATTTCATAACTTAAATATGCAGTGAGAGAGAGAGAGAGAGAGAGAGAGAGAGAGAGAGAGAGAGAGAGAATGTACTGCGTTGACTAGCTTAGTTTGACAGTAAATACACTGAGGGAGAGGGAACAATAGTTTGACAGTAAATACACTGAGGGAGTGGGAACAAACCTTTACCATTACAAATTTATGTCGTGTGCATTTCTCCCCGCCCCCTTTTTTATAGTTTGCATTGACCTATTTCAGTAGATTATGAAATATCCTAGTTAAGAGACGATTTTCTTGACAGTTGAAAATCGAGGCCATGTCACGGTATTTGGGTCAAACCCGTTACCTTAATGATCGCAATAACCCCATGACGAAGGTAACGTACACGCGTGATAAAAAGTACATTCATTTAACTTTTCAAAATCTGCAGAGATAAATTTCACAACTTTACAGATTGCTATGTCGGAATTACTTTTGCCGAGTATTTCAATGAACATCTCGTCCTGGAGAACGAAGTTTCTGCAAAATTTCAGATTTCAATTCCTTCATCCCCAATTAACCGAAGATACTTTTCCCTGATACTGATGAATTACAAGCATGACCCTCCCGACCTACGTTCTGTATCGCGACGCGCGGTCCGCGAGAACACACACACACAAACACATTTACACACACACACACACACATTCATATATATATATACACACACACACACACATACACACACACACATATATATACATACATACACACACACATAAACACACACACATACATACTTACATACATACATACATACACACAGGGGCCTCCGTGGCCGAGTGGTTAAAGCATTGAGCTCAAAATCACAAGGCCTCTCACCTCTAGTCGGCACGGGTTCGAATCCCGCTTGTGCCGATATATGTGAGAAAGTTTGCCAGTTTACTTTCGGAAGGCCGGTGGTCTCTTCCCGGATACATTGTATCTGGGTTCTCTCCTCCACCTACAAAAACTGGACGCCACCAGATAACTGAAAAATTGTTGAGTGTGGCGGAAAACAATCAAACAATACATACACACACATATATATATACATAAACACACACACACACATACATAAAACATACATACACACACACACACACGTACATATATACATACATACACATATACATACATACACATACATACATATACACATACATACATAAACACACACACACATACACACACACACACACATATATATATATATATATACATACACGCACATACATACACACATATATACATAAACACACACATACATATATACATACACACACACACACACACGCACACACACACACATATATATATATATATATATATATATATATATATATATATGTGGTTGTAATAAGTAAAACGTAAAAATATAAAATTCATAAAGAAATAAGAACCTTGTATTTTTATGACGTTGATTAGTTTAGATATATTATTATTATTATTAATAGTTTAGATATATTATTATTATTATTATATAACTCTATACACTGGTTTTGAATTTAATTCTGAATTGAAAAGTCACGAGAGTATATAGAGGATATTCAGTGGTTTGTAAGGATATGAATTTATTTCACGAGTAAAACAGGATGTACATCGAAGCACAAGTGAAAATAATAATTTAGAAAATCCCCACGAGTGAAATGTAATAAACAGGAAATTCAATGCTTTGTAATGGATATGAAATTTATATATATATATACAAAGTAGATTACTCAGGTAGCGCCTGAGGATTTTTAAATGATTGATTGTTTGTTGTTTTCCGCCACACTCAACAATTTTCCAGTTTTTATTGGTGGAGGAGAGAACCCAGATACAATGTACCTGGGAAGAGACCACCTACTTTCCGAAAATAAACTGGCAAACTTTCTCACATATATCGGCGCGAGCGAGATTCGAACCCGCGCCGACAAGAGATGAGTCATTGTGGTTTTGAGCGCGATGCTCTAACCACTCGGCCACGGAGGTCCCCTGATTCTTAAATGAAAGCGCATGCAAGTTAATTTAAATTAAAATCGCAGTGTCCGGTTTAAGATATTCAAAGAAATTTATAAAAAAAACTAAGTGCGAAGCACGAGTGAAAATAATTTAAAAAGTCCTGTCTCACGAGTGAAATAAATTCCATATCCATTACAAAGCACTGATTTTAGAACATGTTTATTTCAAATCTTTTAAAATGTATAGTAATGCACAATCAGTAACATGACGTCACAAACAGTTATTTTCACAGTGTATGTTTGTTATTTTCACACGTTGAAAATATCAATTTTATTCACATCGTCGCAAGCCACTGATGAAATGGCATGTCCTTGTTTCTGTAAATGAGTTATGACGTCTGTATACTAACCATGAGTCATTTACAGAAACAAGTGCCTGTGGTTGAAATATACGCTCCTTTCCCTTTCCAGCCGTGGCTCTCTGCGTGAAAAGTTTTTTCGTTACGCATAAATATCCATGTCGCAATTCTGCCAATCTCTGTGCTTCCGAGCGCAGGTTAATCGGAGATTTGAACAGTTTATAGAAATGCAATCAAATTACTTTTGACCAATCAGAACGCTTGTTTTTCTAGTTCTCCGGTAAACTACCCAGAACAGAACCCGTATTTATAAAGATATGGCGATTTCTACATTGAACAGTTAACAAATGAACAAATAGATGTATTGGGGTATAAGATTTTTTGTAAAAGATAGTTTAGTTACATAAAGCACAATTAAGTCTTCGTGACTGCAGCCATTATTGACTTAAATGCGGCTGCGCTATTTATAAATCAGATTTTCAAATTTAGGATAAGCGTGAATTCTATTGGTCAATGAATTACATCATTCTCATCATGCATATTTATGAGAAACGAGAAAATTTTCACGCAGACAAAGGAGAAAAGGGAGAGGAGCGTACATTTCAGCTGGGGCGTGCGATGATGATTTATTCAATAGATAAATCATAGTATTTCGCAGTTGAAATGTAATAAATTAATTAATTTCATTTTACTTTTTAAAACTTAAATTTAGTTTTCATTTTCATCACTTTTTTAAGGCGTCGAGCTTGCTCTAGAGCCTTCTAGCGATCCTGCATGATTTTGACGCCCTTTAACTAATCTCAATGGGCGAAATCAAAATAATACTTACTGTTTTTGAAAGTTTCTTATGATTCAAGAATTTGAGACATTAGATAAAGACAGAATTACAATTCCGTGGACATTGATGTCGTTGTTTATATAATTGCGCAGTAATTAAATAACGACTGTTTGGTAATTCACGGATGAATTTACTACAAAACAGATCATTAAGTACCGGGCAATGTGGTCTCCTTTCCCACAATTCCGTTTGCCACTGTAGAGAGTGAGCGAACGGGATATTGTGGGAAGAGGGACCAAAATAATCAATGAGAAATTTTCCGAGAAATATGTGGCTCATGAATATCATTAAACACTTACAAAATAACCTGCGCAAATTTCATTTGTATCTAAAGTCTCGTAGTTTCATCAAGAATCCTTATTTCAGATAAACAGAAAAATACTAAAGTGGTGAATAAATTTTGCGCAACGTCACGGTTTTATTGCCATTCTTACACAAACACTTAAAGTGAAAGTATTTCCGGTTTTGTTTTCAGTAATCCCGATCCCGATTTTCTATTAGCAAAACAAAAGTAGCATGTGTATCGCGAAGAAAATAATAGATTATTGCAAGAAGAAACCCAGTCTAGATATCTTTCAGTGGGAGTTAAATCTTGTTCAGATTTACAGTAACCTTTCTTCATATTACGTTAAACGTTTGAATTGTTAGATTTATTATTGAAAACAGAGAGTTAATGCTGAAATTGTTACATCATAATGAAAGAGAAGATATGACTTGTGAACTAGTAGTCTCACTCTGAAGCAGTGATATTCTTTTCAATATATTTCATCAGCATTATAGCCTTTGTAAGATAACTAGGCTTGAGGGGATACTATCTAGGAAGAGGAGAGTTTGAACTTGTTAGGATAAGCAACTTTAGTCCAAACTCTCCTTTTTATTTCTTTTCATTTAAATAAACACAATTTGCTGACATTTTACAATGATTTTAATGCTATATTTAACTGACTAAACACAAGGAAATGCCTACAGCGGCACTCAGGTATTTTTCCTCCTACTTTCTCTAATTTCACCTGCTAT
Source organism: Ostrea denselamellosa (assembly GCA_024699665.1). Taxonomy (NCBI): domain Eukaryota; kingdom Metazoa; phylum Mollusca; class Bivalvia; order Ostreida; family Ostreidae; genus Ostrea; species Ostrea denselamellosa. The sequence continues at coordinate 240,963 of JAMZEH010000034.1, read as the reverse complement.
CCTCTAAATTTATTGAGAACCCTGATGAATGTAACATTGCACTCGACGCCTTTGTGGCCCTTCAGTCCTTTGATTAATGAAGTTGTTTTTAGCAGCAAGTGTCATTAAGCAGTAGTTTTACTCGAAAGTCTTTTCATCAGAATTTCAGAAGAGAGGATTAAACTTTCATTGGGAGGATGCTAATCTAACATTAGTTTTCAGAGAGAGAGAGAGAGAGAGAGAGAGAGAGAGAGAGAGAGAGAGAGAGAGAGAGAGAGACTACGGAAGCCATTTTCTGGGGAGGGACATTTTCTCTTAATAATACTTTCGATAAATAAACTGAGTGGTGAATATGTTTTAAAACATCATTAAGATATGCAATATATGGTAACATGCGACCTATAGGTAAGCGCCTATTGGCGGTGTATGCATAGTTCATAATTTATCGTGGAATTTTCACAAAATTAGATTAATGAATTACTGGTAAATGTCAAAAGGTTAATAACTATACTAAGAAATATATTTCCTCCATATATTGGACAATCATATTCAGACATATATAATCTGCATTGATGACTTACTTATCCTCTTCGTACTACACTTAAGCTTCAACCAGTGCCCACCACTCATTTCTAATTAGTAGCCTACTTCGCCTATGGGTCTTGCCCATCTCTTCCATCTCACTCTCCAACATTCGCCCTGTGCGGTATTTCTTTTATTCCACCTGGTGTCTACGTGAGGGCTACTTCTGCCATATTGTCGTTTTCTGTCCACAATACATGCCAAGTCCATCTCCATTTATAATAACCAAGATATACACTTTTCCACGAACAGGTGGCGGATCTAGAAAATTTTCACCGCACACCCATCCTTCTGAAAACTCCCCTGCTTGAAGAACTTTAAGGGATTGAATTCGAATGTACTGAAAACATAAGAACAAAAGCCCAAAATTCTTTTGTTATGTGAATTCATATGTTGATAAGTGAACGTGCAGTGATGTACGTGATAGTCACGTTTCATGGAACCTTTCATCGCCTCGTTAACAAAGCTCTGCATGAACTTAAGCATTATCCATATACTGTAGTTGTTTCCTTTATCTATAATTAATTTCTTACGCAATTTCATTTAAATAGCCTTCCATAATTACAATTATTAACATACATCAGTCTTAACAGAGTAAGTTTACAGCACTGAGAAGAATGAAGAAATCGAAAAAATTACAAAAGTGAAGAAAGCTCTTTTTTTCTTAATCGGGTGAACAAACCTGTCCATAAATTTACATAATTCGGTCCTTGTTTTGCTAACTCATGAAAATCTAACAAACTGAGTAAATAATCGCACACCATACAGCAGAGGAAGTACACAGTCGGTGCCGTGAGCTACTATTGAATCGCCTTCCGCAACCAAACAGAAGAAATTTAATCTAACAGCTTTTTAAAAAAAAATTATTTATTTATTTATGGTACAGGGATATTCGCTTGCTACATTTCTGAAAATAATATTTGAATAGGGCAGATATTTTTGTATTAGAAGTGAATCGACTTTAACCATCACTGATATATTTGTATACAAGAGTTGCCCAGGTGAAGCATAATTTTCGTAACGTCTTTTTTCTGTAGAGTTTCAGTTTTTCTTGATACCGATATCCTGTAATAAGGTTTTCCGTTCCAACGGTTGTCTTTATATATATATATATATATATATATATATATATATATACAAATTTTTGTGATTTTGTAAAATTTTCAGAGAACTGAAGATCGAAAGTTGGGTTTTTTTCAATTTTGATTACGTCACTTATTACGTAAAGTATTCAATTTTATTTTTCAATTTTCAGAGGGTCATCTTGTTCTTCAGTGCTCTCAGAAACTGTTTAAGATATCAACTTGAAATTTTCAGCGATTGTAGAGGAGACATGGTAGATGTAATATTGAGTACAGCGATTTCTCTAATGCAAAAAAAAAATTAAAAAAAATGCGCCACGAATATTTCCTGCAATATTTGACACGACATTTTCAATATATTTTCATACAAAAATAATTTAAGACGAATTGTTTGACAAATGTGGATAACATCAAGACGTATTTCACAATATCAAGTTTTAGGGGCCAATCCCTTAGATAAGGGACCAAGAAGGGTTAAAAGAATCTCCTAAATATCTCAGAAACTGTAAAGAATTCGTAAAGCATTTATTTGTTTTTATGTTCTCTATACATAGGTGTGTAATGCCATTTAGAGGATTGTTAACTATGTAATAAGGGAATAGAGGAGACTATAGGAAAGTTTTACGCTTTCTATCTCTTAAACAAAAACAAATAGTTCGTTCAGATTTGAAGGGGAATAAAATGCCCAGGATGTTACTTTGAATAATATGCAATCCCCTTCTTCTTCTTCCTCTTGCGACCATTTGGAAGAATTACGGGGCTGGCCTCTGAAATTAAATATCTCGATTATCTTTAAACTGAAAAGCATTAAATGTTAAACATTGTAGAACAAACTTTGTAGATGATGTCAAGACCTATTTGACGGTGTTGTGTTTTAGTGGTCAGCCCCACAAATAAGTGACTGAGTGCGGTCAAATGTATTTCCTAAATATTTCAAAATGTTAAGCATTACTGAAACGAAATTGTTTATTGTAACCTTCTCCTAGCAAAGACAACTTAATACGTAACAGATTTATAAGGGACTAAAATCTGAAATTTTTATGCTTTCTACTTATTAAACAAAAAAATATTTTGTATAGCACTAAAGAACAATGTTCAGAGTAATTTTGATTAAGATGTAATCCTACATTTTTCTTGAAATCCCCTTGAAGGAATATCTGGGTTGGCCCTAAAATTGAATGTCCCAATTATCTCGAATTACGAAAAACAATTTTACACCTTGTAGAACAAAAGTTGTAGATAATGTCAAGACCTGTTTAATGTTATTTAGTTTTAGGGGCCAGATTCTTAAATAAAGGGTCAGAATGGGTCAAATGTTTTCCCTAAAAATCTATAAAGAATTTGTAAAGCATTACGTAAGTAAAATTCTTTGTTTTGACGGTCTCCAACTACTGATATCAAAACGTATCAAGAAATTTATGGAAGACTAATGTACGAAACTTTGGTGCTTTCCATCTTTTCAGCGAGAAATGTTTTTAAAGCATTATATAACAACTTTGTTCACAATGTTATTCTATAATAATATGCAAGCTTCAAAATTATTCTTGTGACCCTTTTAAAGAACTACTGGGGACGGTCTATAAATTTGAATATCCCGAATATCTCGAAGCTAAAATATAAACTTTGTATGTAACAAATATATTCATGCTAAAAGTGATTTATTATGAGGTCCCTTATATCGTACCCTGTTATGTCTTATTGATTGTCACTTACATTTATGGAAAGACGAAGTTCAACATGCTGATATAAACCAATATATTTTTTCCTCGGGTTAAAAGTTCATCAGAGATTCTAGTAGATTTATTGTTACACTACTTAACGTAATGCTTTATTCAAATAATTGACCTCTAATACATGTGTAATTTATTTATTCATTTCATGTAACTAAGAAATAATTATGTCTATTTCCCATAGTATTAGTATACTGACATTTGTATTCAAGGTGAGAACCCCGTAAGTGAAAAGATTGTGTGTTCAATATGCACTTGTTCAAATCAACGAATTTGTTGCGCATTATTGAGGTAAAGTTGCTTGTTTTGACCAACTACTGATTATGGGTAATGTAATGAGATATTTATTGGGTAATAATGTACTCAATTTTGATGTCTTCTGTCTCTTAAATGAAAAATATTTTATAAAGCGTTATAGAACAAAATTTGCTCAAAATATTATTTTTAAAATATATGCAACCTTCAATATTTTTTTCCCTTGAAAACCCTTTAAAGCAATTACGGGGACTTTCCCTAAAACTTACTCAAATTCAAAAAAAAAAAAAAAAAAAAAATTTCTAGCACATATTTTTATAATATGAATTTCTAATTTTCTCTAGTTTATTTCTTTCATAGTTTCAATTGTTCATTGTGCAATATTGATATCTGGCATTAATAAGTGATTTTATGTATTCTGTATAATTTTGATTTGCATTTTAGTATAGTGTAAAGCGCTTTAGAGTATATTTAGATAAGGCGCTATATAAGTGCATTATTATTATTATCATTATTATTATTGTTAAACGTTTTTCAACAAATGTAGATAATGACAAAAATCATCCGACAATATCAGGTTTCAGGGACCAGCCCCTCAAATAATGAGAAGTCAAAACTATTTCCGTAATATTTCAAATCAATAAATAATTTATGAAGCATTATTGAAGCAGAATTGTTCGTTCTTATGTTCTGCAACTGCTGATTTTAACAGTATGACGGTTAAGTAATAGAGGATTACTGATGTCACGAACATGGGGATCCGTTGTGTATTGAGAAATTTTGACAGTTCTTTCTATAGCAAAAGCTAAAAATTTTCTTGTAGATATAGAATAATATAGAACAAAGATTGCTCGTTAATTTAGGGTGGAAAGAAGTAGTCTGTATTGATCTAGATTGCATCATCAAACAGAAGACCTCCTCGTTATTTACAACGAGATCGTGTCAAATTTCTAAACTCGCAAACTTTTCACTGGATTATTCAGACATATGAAGCCTAAGTTAACTTATCATAGAGACTAGAAATCAGTTGTTTGCTTTAAAACACATTTTTATTTCTACCTAGAATATTAAGTTTCCGATAGAAACACATACTTATCATGTCTGAGATTAATAGTTTGAAGCAATAGGAAATATACGATAAACGGTGCCATATATATATATATATATATATATATATATATATATATATATATATAATACGCCTGTCAAAGCTACGGAAATTCCAGAGTTAATTTGTATATTGCGTCCAAACTGCGAGAAAATGTCCATGTGCTACTTGTGCGAGATCAAAATTTTATTATTTATAGTGAAGAAATATTTATATCAACAATCCAGAAATAATAACAGAATTGTATTTAGAGATATTTTGAGATATTTACATAACTACTATATTTTAGAAGAAAAAATGTCAAAAAATGAATTTTATAAAAATGAATGGTGCAAATGGAAATGTCTTTTCATAGAATAAAATGCTGTTAAATAACTGTAGTGCATGTATATAACTATATGTGTTGATTGTGTGTGTATATATATATATTTATATGTTTGTATTTTTTCCCAACATGTATGAGAGTGTGAGAGAAAGGTGTAAGATGTTGTGTTGTAGAATGCTATGAAAATAATAATAATAAAAAACAAAAAAAACAAAAAAACAAAAATTATTGATTACGAAGATGTCTTTATGAAATAAACACAAATCAGAGTTTGAGTACTGAGATTAATATAAGCTAAAGTCCGTTTAAAGTATTATTCGCGGTTTTGCGAAAGGTTTAATTAAAAAGGGAGATAACTTACCAAGCGTGTTATGGTTAAACAGCGGTTTCATCTGAAAGTGTCCGTTGCTTTTTTTTTTCTGAAAGTGTCCGTTCCAACGGAAAGTGTCCGTTATATTTATACACCGTGTAAGGCAATGTGTGCTAATGCGCTTCATGAAGATTTTCGGCGTGAAGCGTCGCGGTTCATACCCTCTTGTATTTTCAAGATTGAAATTTATTTTTTTTACACTTACATTTTCCCTTCACTTCTGTCGGAATTTCAAATCGTTAAAAGAGACGCAGCATACATACTTAGCAACAGTTAAGGAGTTATTCGCATATTGTTCAAAACTGCATCGCATTCATGAGGAAATGGCAATTATTACAATTGGTAAAAATATCGAAGGCAAACACATTGGAAATGCAAATATTTAGATATGAATTACAAGGTAGGAGTTCAACAAACAGCTTTTTGAATTAATTTCATTAACTTTGAGCACAGTATGGATCTGCAGATAATCTTATACATTCAAATTTTAAATATTTTTCAATGAATGTCAGCAACGATAAAAGATTTTTTTTTTCGGAATGGAAAAGCTTGGGGTCCATATTTGAATATTTTTGATCGGTTGATTATTTTATACTCTAATGCTTTATTAATGGATCTTTTCTTGATTTCTTGAGGAAATGTAATTGGGACAGTTCTTGTTTATTTTATATACTAAATGAAATATTACATAAATTGATATTGAGATTAGACGGCAAATTAACTATCGAGACAATTTTCAATAGATAATTGTAGAATTCATATTCTAAAAAAGATGTCAAATGAACAGAAATAGGTCAAAATGTCAGCGCGTGTTTACTTTTTAAAACACAATTGTACTGCTGCTGTAATTCAATCAGATTTGAGGTCAATGGCGTGAAACCCTTCAAATAAAAGATCATGAGTGAAAATTCCTCCAGCATGAGTGTGCGCGCGCATTCCTCCGGATATACCAGACACGCCTACCGTAAATTAATTACAAAACACAACCCGTCATTATTTCTTGATGACATCCTTTAAAAAGAAATGGATAAAATGGCATACAATGGTTAATTGATTGTAAGGAATTCAATCACTTATATCTCTAATTTAACCACAATCACCGTACACACGGTAGCTTCCGGCTGTACTTAAAGTAGCGTGTAAAATCATTAGCTTCTGGCTGTACACACCAATTATATATATATAATTCAAATGACCAAAGAATTGTGCATGCGCAGATATCTTTATTGGTCTGTTGGGCCGGGTGTAAAATTATTTTAACATATATCTTACCGAATTTCAAACGTTGTATTACAAGTCTCACTATGTGTAATATATATATATATATATATATATATATATATATATATATATATATATATATTGTACGTGGACAGTGAGCATAGCTAAGCATATAAAATAGTCAATTCTTCTTACATATGTATTCCGATTTATTAAACTCATTAAATAACTCATTAACTGTCTCTTTTGAACACTTAAAAACTTTAAAAGATGCGGGTTTTATTATTTATTTATATATTTTCTAAACTGAATACTCGACTGATAATACATTTGATTACAAATGAAGTTCATTGTGAATATCATTTGTTGTACAAAATTTAGGCAACCGATTTTATGTCTTTGTTCATTGAACTGAAAATCTGATACGGGCAAATAAAGTATTGATTACATGGAGACAGGAGAATCTGTGATGACAGTTATACAGGTTTTGTGTGTATACACATAAGAAATATTTGTTTAACCAAAGTATATACATATCATTGTTAAAATCTGTTAAGATTCAGGTGTTTTTTTTAATTGTCGTTTAAAATAAATGACGGGTACCGATGTCACCTATATTCTTAATGACAGTAATTAATCATCTTTTTCTTTTGCCTCTCTGTTCCAGATGAACAGTAATTCCCATAACATATCTACAAATTCCTTTGGTCACATTGTTTCAGTTTATAAATATACCCAAGTTAGGGTTTATGTCCTAGTAAAGACTTGAAACTTGATCAAAAATTCTGTCCTACTTATACGAGGGTCAGTGTGAATTTTGGTTTGTTTGAGAGCAAAAAGGTCACTGACTTATAATATACAAATCCAAAAGTACCCCCATTTTCTTTAAATGTCTGATCCTATAAGATACAAGGCAAAAAAAAAATTTATAGAATCATTAAAATCACCAAAAAAAATGAAAAAAATGGCCACGACATTGTTGCCGTGGCCTTTCCAGTGTCTCCCCATCCCCCCTCTCCCTCTCTCTCAGAGAGAGAGAGAGAGAGAGAGAGTACTTGGTATTGTTATTTTGTAATATAAACTCTTATTGAATTCGACAATATTTTCCAATGTTTTTCATATCGCCACAAATTATAACAGTGGCCCTTTCCTCATGAATATGTTACCGTTGTAAACAAAGCGAATGTTGATACATATACTTTTTTTTTAACTGCTAAGACTTCCATCACAAATGAAAGTAAAATGTAAATAAAAGAAATAAACTTAATTTTTGAAAATACATGAAAGTATGAACTGCAGCGCTTTACGCCAGCATACTATTCATGAAGCGTTAGTGAAGTACGATGTATGAAGTATGCCGGCCTGAACCGTCTCAGTTCATACCCTCATAATGTTCCAACAATGAATTAGATCTATTCATGAATTGCGTCGGCTCACGCCAGCATAGTTTGGTGTATATACTCTGATATACTTTGTTTCACCAGACGTCAAAACTGTTCAATTCATTAAGCCGTTGTTAAAATACCTATTACATTAGTATGACGTAACAGGCTTACAGGATTATCCCCCTCCCCCGCCGTGCTCTTTATTGTGGTGTCCACCCGAGTATCATTCACGTGGTTTGTCACAAGTGTAAGCACAGATCTGTCATGCCGTTCGATGTGCGATTGAGCAACAAATGTTTACCTGAGGAATTTATGCTCCGCCTCTTTGTGTCAATCTCGATACGACATCCATAAAAAGGCAAATTTTACCACAAAACATCGTCATCTGGAATAAATCTTCTGATCATCAGCACTTACTACCCAAGAAAAATGTCTGCAAATGATGGATCTCCTCCACCCTACACAGAAAAACCGGTATGTGTGTTTGATTTTTAAAATTCTATTTTTACAAACACTTGTGTCCATTTTCTCTCCATTTTTTCTTGATTAATTGCACTATTCTCAATTCCCTTTAATTTCCCGAATTGTAAATTTGTTTCCCTTGTATAGAACATTGTAATTTTCCTGCAAAGTTTGTTTACAATATTTTTTCATTCATGATAAAAATTGCATTATGTATGATTCATGTACAATTGCATCGAGGATGGCATTGTCTCAAGGGATGTCCGTATGTGGTTTACAGATCACATATTTTGGCAATACTGTATTCTAAAATCTATGCAACATTACGTTAGATATATTTTTTTAATTATTATTTATTTTATAAGATATGTGTAATTTCAATTTAGACTTTATGAATTGAGCTACATCACCTTCCTTTGGTTAAGAATTTAGAAGTAGTTTCGAGTTGGAACCACAGCGTGGTCAGTTGAAATTGAATATTGTGACCCTTGAATGGCAATGTATATGTCTCACACCAACCAGCTGTCAGTGGGTATCGCTTTTAACTGGTGTTGGTTAAGGGATGGGGGTGATATTGTGTCTTTCCAGGCTTAGAAATTTTGTAAGTTAAAGTTAAGATAATTATTGCGCAGCCTCAATGCCTGGGAAAGGCTTTTACCTTTTAGACAAATCAGTTTATCAGGAAGTATTTGGGAAAATGCAATGATAAATGTGGACCATAAACCAAAGGATTAAGTAGGGGAAATCAGAGGTGGGACACGAGTTCTGTCAAAAATCGAGAAAATTTGCATATTGATACATTTAAGATGAAATTTGTATTTCTTTCCCTAAGCCACGCAATTTTATTGGGAAACGTTAAACAAAATTTGTGCGAGTACATTAATTCTGGAACAAGTCCTACCTTCGTTCTGATGCGACAGGCAGTAATTTACATTAGGTTTCTCCAACGAAGCGTAAAAAACAACCGTCAGTCTGACGTATTTTGTCAACCATATTTTTATTTCTCATTCAGTCGAAGCGGAACTACAAAATGTACGCACACATTTACCTGCACTCGTGTCGGAATATGTGACGAATTTTAAGCTTAAAAACCATAGAAAACTTTTGAATTCGGCTCTTTTGTTTGCAACCCAACGCTAAATTCTTCTTTTATCATTTACCATTATATATATATATATACATATATGTAACTCCATATACTCATCACGGAGGATGAAATACGAAATAACTAGCGGATATCCGACTGTCCTTTCTGACATATCTCTATATCTCTTTGCAAATAAATAATGTATAATGATAAGTTATAATTCTTTTATCAGTCAAAATATTTCATTTGCATTAAAATGATGTTATAAGAATTATTTATATATTTCAAAGTGGTGATTAACTATACTTGTCTAGAAAGGAGGAGATTCTTTCACATGTCAGATTCAATTAACAAAGATTTTGGTCTATTGTTATTTGTTGAGAAAAAGTGTAAATTGGTTACGGAGTCAAACTTCATTGATTGATTTCTTTTATGAGCTCCGCTATTGAATTAAATTTCACCAATTAGTCTTTGGTAGGATATTATCCCCTAAATCGTTTAATAGCTCCACTATTGAGTAAAACTTCAATTTTTTTTTTCTGTAGGGTTTCTTCATCAATTAGTCTTTGTTAGGGGATTATCCCTGTTAGGGTCGGGTAAACATTAATGGCTAGTGACGGAAAATGTCGCGAGTAGATAGGTCACGTGATCAATTAGTTAATAAGATTAATGTAGGCGAAATTAGATGTAAACAAAAGATTTGGAGTTTGATAGAGAAGAGCAGGTCTTCGGATAAGTTTGCGTCCCCTAAGTGAACCACTTTGAACTTTGAACTTTGAATAAAGCAACTTCATTTACTTTGATCTGCACTTCATTGTCTTTATTTTTACAACACTCCCAAATATTTCCGTACCAAAATAGGAGGTCTCTCACAGCGTAGCAGTTCGCTTAACTTCCCCAACCTAGTTAACAGACTGACAGACAGACAAGGGATATACTATAGACACGGCACGACAGTGGTGTTTTCTAGAGAAAAATATTTTGATCTAGTGTGCTTTAAACGTTTGACATAATTAGAATGCATGGTACCGATATCCTAACCTGTCGTGAACTGAATTAATAAATATACCACACAATATACAGCTTACATACCTTATCCCTCGTGGACTTCTTTTTATTCCTCTATTGCAAAAACATGATTAATGCGCAATAATAAATCTGGGTGGTTTTTTTTCATTGTAGAAAGGAATTGACAACGTCGGATTTGACGACAAAGATGAAAAGGTGAGTATGCTCAACAATGTAATAAAACAAATTAAAGATAATGCTTTTTCAAGTTTATTCGCTCAGACCAAATTTAGTGGTATATGAGATACGAAACATATTGTTCGATTACATCAGAGGAGCATGAATACATGTAGAAGACATGGATAAGAAATATACAATGTACAATTGAATAGGGACGAAAGTTTCTCATCGCCTCATAACTTTGTGTCATGATTCGACATATTAATTAGCCATAATGCTCGAAGTAACATCACTCTTTTTAATCTCCAGTTGGATATGACCCCTGTAGAGAAGGAAGACCCCTGGGCATTACCTGAACTCAAGGATACCGGCACACCTTGGAACGGTAAGCATTGATAATCATCATAACCAAATACATAAATATTAAAATATTTCTATATACCAATGAAAATGATTTAAGTTGAAATAAATTATAAATATTATTGACTGATAAGAATAAAATGCTGGAAATCAATTTAGTTATATATATATATTTTTTTACACTGTCAGAACTGAGCACAGGTGAAAAAATCCTCCATGTAATATGGGTGATCGTTCGCGTCTTGCTGTTCCTGTTGTCCTTGTACGTCTTCTTCTGCTCCCTGGATTTTCTGAGTTCCGCTTTCAAACTTCTCGGAGGTAAGTTTGGTTCATTTGGTTCAACACCCTTGTAATTCCAAAATACATCAATTGATCTACCAGTCATTGACGGTCAGCTTGTCTGATTTTCTCTCTCTCTCTTTCTCAATATAAATAAAATGTCTGAATTTCTGTAGGTAAAGCTGCTGGGGAGGTGTTTCGTAACAACGAACTTCTAGGTAACCCTGTCTGTGGTGTCATGATCGGTGTGCTGGCTACAGTCCTGGTACAGAGCTCGTCCACCAGCACTTCAATAGTCGTCAGCATGGTGGGAGCCGGAAGTGAGTGTAGAGTACATTTAGCGAAATCCCGCGTGATCGAGCTGTTCTCATAAAAATGCATAACACGGGTTCCCTTATTACACTTCTTAACGTCATCTTTCAATTAAAAAGGCAATGTGTTCATATTTTTTTAGTTCTGGATGTGAAGAGGGCAATACCAATTGTGATGGGCGCCAACATCGGAACGTCGGTAACAAATACATTAGTATCCATTGCTCAGATCACGGACGTTTCGGACTTCAGGCGGGCCTTTGCAGGAGCCACCGTCCATGACATGTTTAACTGGCTGGCTGTCATTATTCTTCTACCTTTAGAAACTGCTACAGGTATAGATCTTTAACGAAATGTCAAATTTTCACACGAAATTAATTTTCAACCGAATTACTACAGTCGCCATTTTCGACCGTATCTGAATGTTTTACATTGTATTTTGCAGGTTACCTGTACTGGCTGAGTGGTGAAATCGTTGGGAGCATGCATCTACAAACGTACGAGGACGCTAACAAAGACCTGCTCAAAGCTATCACGAAACCATTCACTAAACTGATCGTTGAAGTGAGCAAACTTAATTCTAATCGTCCGTTCAAGAATTTACTTTAAATCAAAATGATAGATTGCCATTTTGATACTGACCGTCATCGTTTCCTGTCTTTGTAGGTTGATTCCAAAAAGATTAACAAATATGTCACTGACGATAAAGATCACGACACCCTTTTGAAGATATGCTGCAAGTCTCAGACTTTAACAAAATTGAATTCCACTGGTCATGAGATCAAGGAAAAAATCTGCTTGAAGAATTGTAAGCAAGGTTTTTTTACGCATTTTTGTTAAGTATGCGCACGTACGGAAGCCCATTTAGGACCTATAAAAATATTTTTTTCATTTAAAGTACCGAATTTCAGAATTCGTTATTCGTAATGTTGATCATGATGGGTTTTTTCTTTTGCTATACAGGTACACATTTGTTTATGAATACTGATCTCTCAGACGCCGCTGCAGGAAGCATTATGTTGGTCGTTTCTCTTATTCTCCTCTGTCTTTGCCTGTTTGGAATTGTAAAGATCCTGAATTCTCTCCTGAAAGGAAATATCCGTAAAATCATCAAGAAATTTGTTAACTACGAATTTCCTGGAAAAGCCTCCTATTTCACTGGTTACATCGCTATTTTAATCGGTACCGGCCTAACCATTCTGGTTCAGTCCAGTAGTATTTTTACGTCCACATTGACGCCATTGGTGGGAGTGGGCGTGATTGGATTGGATAGAATGTATCCCTTGACTCTTGGCTCCAACATCGGCACTACTACTACCGGACTTTTGGCAGCTTTAGCGACAGATACTTCCAGTGGAATAGAGCATCTTAGTAATTCGCTTCGAATTGCAATATGTCATTTGTTTTTTAACTTGAGTGGTATTATTTTATTTTACCCACTGCCCTTTATGCGGTTTCCCATTTCTCTGGCTAAATTCCTCGGCAACACTACCGCCAAATATCGCTGGTTTGCCATTATGTACTTGATTTTGATGTTTTTCATATTCCCTCTGTTCGTATTCGGGATTTCGTTGGCCGGAATAGAAGCTTTTGCGGGAGTGGGCATACCAATTGTTTGTTTCATAATCTTGATTGGCATCATCAAAGTACTACAAAATAAAAAACCCGGAGTCCTTCCGAAAAAACTCCAGAATTGGAAATTTCTTCCAGAAATCTTGCGGTCTCTTGCACCACTTGATAGACTTTTCAGCAAAATGTGCGGTTGTTGTAAATTCTGCAAAAAGGAAAACACCAACAAGGACGTCGAAAAACAGATCGACACAAAATTGTAGTATAGATTTTTGCCATCCTTTTCATAACGACTGAGTCGCTGTTTTTTCTGTACTTAACAAATTAACTTTGACCTTGCCGCAGAAAAAAGGCAAATAAGATACTGAAATGATTTGATTAATAATAACAGCTATTTAAGTATGTGTTCATAGCTATTGTTTTAACCCATGGAATCTGTTCAAATCCAGAGAGAGAGAGAGAGAGAGAGAGAGAGAGAGAGAGAGAGAGAGAGAGAGATTTCATTCATATATGAGATATTACGACACAATCTTTGTGATTTTGTTTTTTTCCTCCCTTTATGTTTTCCATGCAACTGTGATATTTTCATAACAAGGAACAAACATATTTTATGTACCATTTTTGAAGTATATTATACCGTTTTTAAGTATGTGTACTTGGGTATGAAATATTCTTATATTAAAATTACGTTGTTTTATATCGTATTTGATGTTTTTACTTTATATTCAATAGACTCTACCCCCACCCCCAACCCAATCATCTCTACTGTAGATTGTCAATGTTGGCAGAACTTGGCACAATGCCATACTACGGTTTGGGTGGGCTCTTGTTAGTTTCATTTGGCCATGATCTAAGATATTTGTTTGTCGTATAAGCAAATAAAAAATAAGTTCAGTGTAAACGAATCCGAAAGAAACAAATTTTGGACTTTTCTGATAATCAAAAAATCATGTAGCCACATTTTTTTGGTTTCATTTAGACTTCTGATTTTAAGGACATACACAACGTTCCAATAGTATATAATTTTTCGTGAAATTTCACGTACAATTCACTTGCATTCTATGTCGTTTCTACAAGGGATATGCTACCATGTCTCTTTTAGATTTAACATATTTTGTGAATGTTGCAAGTAAAAATGTAACGTCAGATTTACTGTATAAATGGACATCATAATAGAGAAGAGCAGAAAACTCTATGGAGTTATGGGATATCGAAACCGGGGTCCTTACATTATAAATTACAAGGCAGGGTTACTTGGGTAGAGTATGACATTTTCCGTGATCTCTAACTTAGAAAATGGCCAGACCTTGATCGTATTCGGAACGAACATTTCATCTGTAGCGGTATTCAGTTAAGTAAATCACCTTCCGCAACACTATTATAGGAATAGGACGAATTTCCTTGTACTGGAAAAAAAAGACTTGTATGTCCCAATCTACAAAGGTTATAACGAGCCCAGGAATTCCCCGACAGCTACAGATCCATAGCTCTTCCTCTATGTCTACTAAAAAAATTTTGAAAAGCGATTACTTACCACAATTCGAACGTATATCTACATGAACAACTAGGCTTCCAACAAAAACGTGGATTACAGCCTCCTTCAACCTGCAAGAGACTATTCATCGCAATACAGAGCATGACAGTCCCGTCCTTGTAGACTTCCTTGATACACAGAAGGCATTTGACACTGTATGGGGACATGATCTAATGTACAATCTACCTCAGCTTGGAATCTGGTCGTTTATGGATTTTAATCAACGACTGTCATGCAAACGCATTGTTCTCTGTCGTAGCTGGCACACTGATTCTGATTACGTATTACTCCATTTACTTGATCAATATATAGGGCTCACGGTGGGTATGACCGATCAACAGGGAATGCATACTCCTCCAAGGCACGCGATCCCACCTCTGGTATATCCAGGGGTCCGTGTTTCTCAACTATTTTTCTGTATTCTTCATAAGAGATATGAGATTGTTCACTGTCCGTTATCTTCACCTTTTCAATCAAGTCAGCTTCGACTGGTTTCCAGTTTCTCAAGGTGTCAGATAAGGAGGTGTATTGTCAACCTTTCTCTATCTTGTGTTTATTGAGAATATTTCGCACAAAATTCAAAATATGTGTACAAATATCCTCAGAAAACTAGATGAGACATGTGTAAAAGCATATTGGAACTTTTTCCGATAACTGCAGAGATTGACAATAAGAAACTGCAGTGTTTTTGGACGTCTCCGTGACCTTGACACTAACTGTCTCACAAAACGCATATTCCTCACCCGTCCATTTTTGTTTATGATGAATCCTTGTAAGTCATCAACTTTGTTGTGGAATATTTCGCGCAATAATAGCGAGATTCGTCTATGCAAATTCATTGTCAAATAATGGACCCTCCTGGATATACCGCCGGAAATTTGCTCACTATGTACGAGACCTTTCGCGAATGTGTTCGAGCACGTATCCATTACTTGCCCTGATTGTTTAATTGATTAATTGTTTGTTTTACGTCCCGTCGAGAATTTTTCACTCATATTGAGACGTCACCATCTGTAGATGAAGTACCACAAATTTAGACGTATGCTTAGCGCTCAGGGCCGTAGCAGTGAAGGTTCTTTAACGTGCCAACGCCTCCCGTGATACGGGACCTCCGTTTTTAAGGTCATATTCGAAAGACCCGTGATTCTCAATTCTAAATGCCGAACGTTTGGTGAAGGAGCAATCACTACCTATTATTACGTCTTAAGTTTGACGCGGCGGTGACACGAGCGGGACTCGAACTCACGACCTCCCGGATATGAAGCGAACGCTCTAACCACTGAGCTACTGCGACCGGTCTACTTGCCCTGAAATGGCTTGATATCGCGACGCTTGGTGGGAAACCTTGAGAGAAGACTTTGACATTTCTCTTGCTGCTGAATTATCTGGGCTGCCCCAGTTTGATTTGTATTTATTTATCCTCGATCCAAGACACCCTGCCTGATGACGACCTTCAGCACTACATCTCCTAAACGTTCGCTTTATAAGAGATGCAGTAGTGATGTACTATAACAACCTACGTGTTACATTATAACTTACTCGTGTACGTTTGTTATCTGTTGTCTACGTATGTTCATGGAAAATTTCTGTATTCTTTTCTCCCCACCATTTATAATTGTTTGTATTCCTCTCCATTTCTTCGCACATTTGCAAACGTCCTAATTAACGCACTATATTTGTACCGGTACATGTTTGTTCATGAATACCGAAGTTAGTAGGGTAAATATTCCAATGTTCTTTCTTACTCCCATGTATAATAATCCAACCAATCACATCCATCGTTTGAAAACTGACACATGCGTAGTATCTTTGCAAAACAGACATGTTGTTACCACACTAACCTTCGTGAAAGGCAGGGTTACTTGGATAGAGTTCAACTGTCATGATACGTCATATACAAATGTAAGAGATGAAGCTCTCTCCGTTCGATTGCAATTCGGATAACCCGAGTGCGTACTCGGGTATGAACCGAAGTCGCCCCAGGAGGTAATGGGCTCGAGTCTCGCTCGTACTTTGGCCTCGTCAAACTCACGGCGCAAAAACAAGTGGCAACTGCTCCTTCGCGAAATGATCGGCATTTGGAAAAGAGAGTCGCGGGTGTTTTGGATGAGACCTTAAAAACCAAGGTCCATTGTCACGGTAGGCGCCATCTGCTACGGTTCTATGCACAAGTCTTTATTTACGACAGTTAACGTACAGCTAATTCCCCTCGATTCTCTTTTTTAAATGGCTTGGTGAAGGAGTTGTTTAACACGTTAAGGAGCAAGCAGTAGCCACGGCCTCCCAACGAGCAGGCCCCAAGCCCACGACCTCCCGGTCACAAAGCTAACACTCTGACAGATGAGCCACCTCAGCCGGTTATATCACCAGGGGCGGATTCAAGGGAATAGGACTGAAGGTCAAGACCCCTTGTAAAATTACCGAGTAATCCAAAATGTTTATTCTCCCCTGATTTTATAGACTCGATTGCAAAATATTAACTCATAGGTTTGCCTCCCGTAACAAAACTGCAGTGATGGAAAATTCTGGATCCGTACATGGTGAACATGTGATATATGACGGGTCTGCTACTTAAATACAATTTCGTATTATGTTGGAATAATTTTCTCCTTTGTAAACAATTTTAATGCCCAATTTATGTGTGCATATGACATGTAATTCAGAAGAAGCGCATGGTATGTAATAGTAGCTATTCATATCACGCCATCTGTACCTGCAAATATTTGTATGCTGCTGAATCTGTGACGTTTGAAGCTCCCTGTGCATATAGTGATCGATCAGCCTTATAAAATGGATGCCTGAAAACTCGCCTTTCATAGTTTGCACTTCGGAATGTACTCTAACAAAAAATCGAGATATATTCAAAACAAAGTAGAGACGGGCGGGGCGGATCACACCAATAACAACCCGCGGGCAGGAACAGAGACGGGCGTGGTGGATCGTAACGAGACGAAAATCAATCACAGAATGACAGAGGCGGGCGGGACGGATTACATCACAGAGAAGCAGCACAGTAAGAAAATTCATTTTTTTTTACAAATAGAAGTTATAAACTCGTGTAAATATTCATGGCGCTCTATACATAATCAAATGGTGCTTTTGACTGTTTTTGAACCAAGTACCAATCACGATTTTCCCAGTTACCTGCTTTGCTTAGACGACCCGTTATATCTCTGAGTAGGACAGATAACGGGCCATTGCATTTCAGTAGAAAATAGTGTCATTGAATATTTTATTTGCAGTGTAATTTCTTTCGTTCGAGGGGCACTTTTTCCCCCCTCAGACTTGGATTTGTGTGAATTTTTGAAAACCTGCTTTGCCCTGATCTGTTTACCTTGACCCCATATTAGTCAAATAAAAGCTTGAAAGGCGACTTTTAGGAAATATATTTATCCTTTGATTTTTTTTCTATTTGTTTTTGCATCATGGTCCTTGACATTATTCAATCCTAGTATGATCTTGTTTACGATATTTCCCTTAAAACATGCCTCACAGTCATAACAGTGAATGGCACTGGGTTTATGTAACCTTGCTCGACACTATCACGTTTCTACACGTGACAATGTCTTCCACTGTAGATGAACAGCTCAACGCTACGAAACCTCTCAACACGCAACTACCCATCCAAACTGTCAATGAAAGGACAACCACCATGGTAATTTTGTTGTTGTTGTTTTGTTTTTTCGAAAAAAAAAACCAGTTTTCACTTGCTATACAAAAATATTTTTTAGATAATTTGTGAAGTAAAGTGAACCCATAATCAGTTGTCATGGTCTCCTGGGATACTTCACTCAGTTTGTTCTTTGCATCACGTATATTGCTTTGTTTGTTTCACGCCACTGCTTTGTTTTACCCTATTGCTTTATTTCACTCTATTATTGTATTGTTCTACTCCATTGCTTTGTTTTGCTCTAACGCTTTGTTTCACTGTACTGTTTTTTCCCCTGCAGTTTCTGTTTCACTGTATTACTTTGTTTATTTGATTCTATTACTTTGTTGCTTTCTTTTGCTCTATTGCTTTGTTTTCCTTTATAGCTTTGGTTTACTCTGTTGTTATGTTTTATGCTAGTTTTTGTTTACCTCTATTGATTTCTTTCATTCTATAGTTTTGTTTCACTCTATAGTTTTGTTTCATTCTATAGTTTTGTTTCATTCTATAGTTTTGTTTCATTCTATAGTTTTGTTTCATTCTATAATTTTGTTTCATTCTATAGTTTTGTTTCACTCTATAGCTTTGTTTCATTCTCACTCTATAGCTTTGTTTCATTCTATAGTTTTGTTTCATTCTATAGTTTTGTTTCACTCTATAGTTTTGTTTCACTCTATAGTTTTGTTTCATTCTGTAGTTTTGTTTCACTCTATAGTTTTGTTTCATTCTATAGTTTTGTTTCATTCTATAGTTTTGTTTCATTCTATTGTTTTGTTTCATTCTATAGTTTTGTTTCATTCTATAGCTTTGTTTCACTCTATAGTTTTGTTTCATTCTATAGTTTTGTTTCATTCTATTGTTTTGTTTCACTCTATAGTTTTGTTTCATTCTGTAGTTTTGTTTCAATCTATAGTTTTGTTTCATTCTATAGTTTTGTTTCATTCTATAGTTTTGTTTCATTCTATAGTTTTGTTTCATTCTATAGTTTTGTTTCATTCTATAGTTTTGTTTCATTCTATAGTTTTGTTTCACTCTATATTTTTGTTTCGTTCTATAGTTTTGTTTCACTCTATAGCTTTCTTTCATTCTATAGCTTTGTTTCAATCTATAGTTTTGTTTCATTCTATTGTTTTGTTTCATTCTATAGTTTTGTTTCATTCTATAGTTTTGTTTCACTCTATAGTTTTGTTTCATTCTATAGTTTTGTTTCATTCTATAGTTTTGTTTCAATCTATAGTTTTGTTTCATTCTATAGTTTTGTTTCATTCTATAGTTTTGTTTCAATCTATAGTTTTGTTTCATTCTATAGGTTTGTTTCACTCTATAGTTTTGTTTCATTCTATAGCTTTGTTTCATTCTGTAGTTTTGTTTCACTCTATATTTTTGTTTCATTCTATAGTTTAGTTTCATTCTATTGTGTTGTTTCACTCTATAGTTTTGTTTCATTCTATAGTTTTGTTTCACTCTATAGTTTTGTTTCATTCTATAGTTTTGTTTCACTCTATAGTTTTGTTTCATTCTATAGTTTTGTTTCATTCTATAGTTTTGTTTCAATCTATAGTTTTGTGTCATTCTATAGTTTTGTTTCATTCTATAGTTTTGTTTCACTCTATAGTTTTGTTTCATTCTATAGCTTTGTTTCATTCTGTAGTTTTGTTTCACTCTATATTTTTGTTTCATTCTATAGTTTAGTTTCATTCTATAGTTTTGTTTCAATCTATAGTTTTGTTTCATTCTATAGTTTTGTTTCACTCTATAGTTTTGTTTCATTCTATAGCTTTGTTTCACTCTAAAGTTTTGTTTCATTCTATAGTTTTGTTTCATTCTATAGTTTTGTTTCACTCTATAGTTTTGTTTCATTCTGTAGTTTTGTTTCAATCTATAGTTTTGTTTCATTCTATAGTTTTGTTTCACTCTATAGTTTTGTTTCATTCTGTAGTTTTGTTTCAATCTATAGTTTTGTTTCATTCTATAGTTTTGTTTCATTCTATAGTTTTGTTTCACTCTATTGTGTTGTTTCATTCTATAGTTTTGTTTCACTCTATAGTTTTGTTTCACTCTATTGTGTTGTTTCACTCTATAGTTTTGTTTCACTCTATAGTTTTGTTTCACTCTATTGTGTTGTTTCACTCTATAGTTTTGTTTCACTCTATAGTTTTGTTTCACTCTATTGTGTTGTTTCACTCTATAGTTTTGTTTCATTCTATAGTTTTGTTTCACTCTATAGTTTTGTTTCACTCTATTGTGTTGTTTCATTCTATAGTTTTGTTTCATTCTATAGTTTTGTTTCAATCTATAGTTTTGTGTCATTCTATAGTTTTGTTTCACTCTATTGTTTTGTTTCATTCTATAGTTTTGTTTCATTCTATAGTTTTGTTTCATTCTATAGTTTTGTTTCACTCTATAGTTTTGTTTCATTCTATAGTGTTGTTTCACTCTATTGTGTTGTTTGTATCTATTGTTTTGTTTCATTCTATAGTTTTGTTTCATTCTATAGTTTTGTTTCATTCTATAGTTTTGTTTCACTCTATAGCTTTGTTTCATTCTATTGTTTAGTTTCATTCTATTGTTTTGTTTCATTCTATAGTTTTGTTTCATTCTATAGTTTTGTTTCATTCTATAGTTTTGTTTCATTCTATTGTTTTGTTTCATTCTATTGTTTTGTTTCATTCTATTGTTTTGTTTCATTCTATTGTGTTTTTTTTTCACTCCGCTGCTTTGTTTTACTCTATTGATTTGCTTTGTTTATTATACTGCTTTGTTTTCTTTTTACTACTCACACATATTGATTTAAACGCCTTCAAAAGCACATTTACTGATAATTCGCTAGTAATCCTTTACATATTGTTTACATTTTTATTCATTCTATAAACCGTTCACCAAAAGTAAAATCATTCTCTCTATAAAACACTCACATATTGCTAACATACTTTGTTTCACTCTATTAAATGGTCACCTTTGTTTCATTAAATGCCTACCTATTCTTCACTTGTGTATTTTTTTCACTCTATTAAACGCCTATCTATTGCATATCTATTTTATTTCAATGAATTAGATTCTCAACTATTGATAACTACATTGTTTCACTCTACTAAATGATCAAGTGTTGGTCACTCGCTGTGTTTCACGTCATTAAGCTCTTCACTATTACTAACTCGCTGTGTTGGACTTCATTAAGCTCTTCGCTGTTACTAACTCGCTGTGTTTGACTTCATTAAGCTCTTCACTATTACTAACTCGCTGTGTTTGACTTCATTAAGCTTTTCACTATTACTAACTCGCTGTGTTTGACTTCATTAAGCTCTTCACTATTACTAACTCGCTGTGTTTGACTTCATTAAGCTCTTCACTATTACTAACTTGCTGTGTTTCACGTCATTAAGCTTTTCACTATTACTAACTCGCTGTGTTGGACTTCATTAAGCTCTTCGCTGTTACTAACTCGCTGTGTTTGACTTCATTAAGCTCTTCACTATTACTAACTCGCTGTGTTTGACTTCATTAAGCTTTTCACTATTACTAACTCGCTGTGTGTCACTTCATTAAGCTCTTCACTATTACTAACTCGCTGTGTTTCACTTCATTAAGCTCTTCACTATTACTAACTCGCTGTGTTTGACTTCATTAAGCTTTTCACTATTACTAACTTGCTGTGTTTCACTTCATTAAGCTCTTCACTATTACTAACTCGCTGTGTTTGATTCATTGAGCTCTTCACTATTACTAACTCGCTGTGTTTCACTTCATTAAGCTCTTCACTATTACTAACTTGCTGTGTTTGACTTCATTAAGCTTTTCACTATTACTAACTCGCTGTGTGTCACTTCATTAAGCTCTTCACTATTACTAACTCGCTGTGTTTCACGTCATTAAGCTCTTCACTATTACTAACCTGCTGTGTTTCACTTCATTAAGCTCTTCACTATTACTAACTTGCTGTGTTTGACTTCATTAAGCTCTTCACTATTACTAACTCGCTGTGTTTGACTTCATTAAGCTCTTCACTATTACTAACTCGCTGTGTTTGACTTCATTAAGCTCTTCACTATTACTAACTCGCTGTGTTTCACGTCATTAAGCTCTTCACTATTACTAACTTGCTGTGTTTCACTTCATTAAGCTCTTCACTATTACTAACCTGCTGTGTTTCACTTCATTAAGCTCTTCACTATTACTAACTCGCTGTGTTTGACTTCATTAAGCTCTTCACTATTACTAACTCGCTGTGTGTCACTTCATTAAGCTTTTCACTATTACTAACTCGCTGTGTGTCACTTCATTAAGCTCTTCATTATTACTAACTCGCTGTTCTGTGTTTCACGTCATTAAGCTTTTCACTATTACTAACTCGCTCTGTTTTACTTCATTAAGCTCTTCACTATTACTAACTTGATGTGTGTCAATTCACGAAGCTCTTCACTATTACTAACTTGCTGTGTGTCACTTCTTTAAGCTCTTCACTATTACTAACTTACTGTGTTTCACTTCATTAAGCTCTTCACTATTACTAATTGCTGTGTTTGACCATGCATCTATACACTATAACTGGTCTTAGTTCTAAGAAACGCTCACTAATTTCCAATATCTATTCTTATCAAAAAGGACACATTGCCTCCTGAGGACCCCTGGGCATTACCTGAACTGAAAGATACAGGAACTCCATGGAAAGGTGAGTAACACATACACATGCAGAATGCCAGTGATTGATTGATTGTATATTGCTTAATGTCCCTCTCAAGAATCTTTCACTCATATGGAGACGTCACCAATGCCTCTGAAGAGCTGAAAATGTAGGCCTATGCTCGGCACTTACGTCCTTTGAGCAGGGAGGGATCTTTTACATGCCACACCTGCTGTGACACGGGACCTCGGTTTGGATGTGGCAAGAGTAGAAACAACCAGGACATCACTGAGAGAAACACCCCCTCCTTCCTTGGAATCATTCAGTGCCTTGGATTTTGTGATTTCATCCGAAGGATTGGCCCATGTAGTCGCCTCTTAAAACAAGCAATGTTTTTGCCGTCGATATTTTTAACAACTGTAATGTTAGCCATTTTGAATGTTGATTGATTGATTGTTTTTCGCCACACTAAACAATTTTTCAGTTATCTGGTGGCGTCCAGTTTTTGTAGGTGGAGGAGAGAACCCAGATACAATGTACCCAGGAAGAGACCACCGACCTTCCGAAAATAAACTGGCAAACTTTCTCACATTTATCGGCGCGAGCGAGAATCGAATCCGCGCCGACTAGAGGTGAGAGGCCTTGTGATTTTCAGCGCAATGCTCTAACCACTCGGGTACGGAGACCCCCTCCTTTTGGATGTGAACAATTTGAGTTTCAATCTTGATAATTAGTCGATTGGAATTCCAATTGGCATGAATTGTACTCCTTTGTCACCTGACTATTTTATACTCCTATGAGGCAGAATATCGACGACGTTTTATTTATCAACAATAATTATTTTGTTCATATTTCGATTCGATATATCCCAGTGAACTTGAAATGAAAGATACATAGAGTCTTCCACATTTGCTTCGTACATATATATATTTTTATTGGAAATAAATGATGACGGCAAACTGGCAACTCAAATTTATGACAAACGGGCTGTTTTCCATTTCTCCATCGTCAACTTTCCTTATCTATGTAGCAATATCAAATATCACCTGCATATAGTGTTTACATCTCTCAACTGTTTGATACCCGAAAGTTTGTTTTGCATATGATCAGTTTTGAAATCGATACAGGCTACTGACAAACAAGTTGATGCTACATGGGTTTTGTACAGTCTCGTCTAAAGTCAGCATTTCGCAAATTTTATGGTCGTTATAACGATCTAGTTTGCAAATACAACCTCCCATTAGGTCAAATGCTATCTTACATTTTTTATACCAATTGTTAGGCCGTTCTTGGCACACTGATTCTGACTGCGGATTACTCCGTTTACCTGATCAATATATAGGGCTTACGGCGGATATGACCGGTCGACAGAGGATGCTTTTTCCTCCTAGATACCTGATCCCCCCTCTGGTATATCCAGGGGTCTGTGTTTGCCCAACTCTGAAATTTCTTTTCCATGTGGGATTTATGAGATTGATCACTGTTCCTAATCTTCGCCTTTTCATAGTACGTGTATATAAACGGCTGGGAACTCCGACAAAAATGAAAGTAGATTGTAAGTATAAAAAAAATAATTTTCCTTTTTGAGTGTATGAACTGTAACACTTTATCTGTCTGCCAGCATACTTTTCATGAAGCGCTTTGATAATTCGTGACTTTTAGATGTTCGACCCTGTTGTTTGATTCACAGACCTAAGTACATACCATTTTGCCTTGAATACGCACTGGTTTACAAGACTTGAGTGTCAAGTCTTCTTTTTTTTTTGCACCAGCTGACCCACAAGTAGATTTTGGACATTTTCAGGCAAATTCCTTATATCCTTATACCCATGATTGTTCGTGACACACACACACACACACACACACACACACACACACACACACACACAGATATCCATCGGTTTTGCCTCTGATATCTTTACCAATTGTAATGATAGCCATTTCCTCATGAATGCGAGGCTGTTGTGAACAATACGCATGTGAATCTTGATAAACATTTATTGTAGAAAATAAATTTCATATACACTCATGCATATATACCCAGAATCAATGTATAATGAACATGAACACTACAAACAGTATATCAAATTGGTGACATTTAGAAGTTCGACCCTGTTGTTTGTTTCACAGAACTGAGTACAAAGGGGAAGATACTGCGTGCAGTGTGGACCTCTGTGCGGTTATTGCTGATCCTAACAAGCCTGTACCTTTTCATCTGTTCTTTGGACTTCCTAAGCTCTGCCTTCAGGCTTCTGGGAGGTAAAACGTTTTTAATGAAATCATATCTCTTCTGTTATGGTAAATATTTCAAATGTATGGAGCAGATTTATTGCCCCCAAAAATGCGTCAATTAAACGATAAAAGTGAGTTATCCTGTGACCTTGGTTTTATGTTTCATATCAATTCATAGACCTTTCTTAACATATAAATTTTGACTACGGACTACTCCGTTTACCTGATCAACATATAGGGCTCACGGCGGGTGTGACCGGTCGACAGGGAAAACTGGGGATGTTCTCCTACGAACCTGATGCAAATCCATAGGTTCGTGTTTCCCCTACTCTCAAGTGTGTACTCTTTATGGGATTTATGAGATGAGTCATGAATCAGGAACATGCTATGTTTAAAGCTTGAGCATGAACAAAGAAAAGTTAAAGATAGAGTAATTTCAATGCTTACTCTATCATCGTTTTTGACTAGATTGCTTCAGGGTCACAGGATGTCATTTGCCTAATATATACTAAACCGCAAAAGAAACGTCGCATTTTTTTTTTTAGAAATATTTGATAATATGAAATATTGTTTGTAAATATTATAATCTGTGCTAAATATGCATGAACACGAAACGTGAATTCTACAATCATTTAAAAGTAAATTACGCTTCACTGATTTTAGCGACACGTTCAATTGTCATTGAATCTCTCACCTCCCGTGGTACACACTTTCCAGCATCAAATTGAAAAATGTTAATGCTCATGCTTTTCACGCTTCATTAGGGGTATAAATACCGCGAACATTTAAATGATTATCATTATAAGTTTTGAAAGCAGAGCTAAGCCACGTTTGAATCGACAACAGAGGGACCAAGCCATAGGAAGATTGCATGCTGGGCAAGCTGACAGGGTGATAGCAAACAACTTCAACTGCAGTATACGCACAATTGAACGTTTACGCCAACTAACAGCACAGACGATCGCCCACGTAGCGGTAGACCCGCAGGTTACAACGCAAAGACAGAACAGGTTCATACTGCGCCAGCATTTGAATGACCGATTCACAAGGGCATCAGAAACAGCACGCAATACAATTGGAACACATCAGCGACCCATAAGTGACGACACAGTACGTCGTCGGTTAGCAGCAAATAACCTCAGATGTCGCCGTCCATACAGAGGTCCTGTCCTTACACAAAGACACCGTCGGGCACGTCTTCAGTGGGCTTTACAGCGGCAAAACTGGCGTAATCGACAATGGAGGAATGTCATCTTCTCCGATGAAAGCCGATATTGCATTTCCACACACGATGTTCGAGCAAGATGTTTGGCGAAGGAAGGGTGAGCGTTACAATGACAACTGTGTTATAGAAACTGATCCATGGGGCGGGCCGAGCATCATGGTGTGGGGTGGTATTGGCCTGAATTCGAAACTTGGCCCCGTTGTCTTCCAGAATCGTGGTCCAGGCAGAGGAAATGGTGTAACAGCTGCCCGCTACATTGATCAAGTCCTGAGGCCTCATGTTGTACAGCATTTCAACCAACATCCACACAAGACGTTCCAGCAAGATAACGCGCGTGCACATACAGCCAGAATAACTAGGGACTACCTGCAGCAGAACAACATCGCAGTTATTGACTGGCCAGCTCTTAGTCCCGATCTAAACTCCATTGAACATTTATGGGATCACATCCAGTTGAAGCTAAACCAACAACAACCAAGACCGACAACTGCTGCTGAACTTTCTATGGCATATCAGCGTGTGTGGGCGACTATTCCTATGGCCTTCATCAATTGACTCATCAACTCTATGTATCGAAGATGCATGGCTGTAATTAATGCCAATGGTGGCCTTACACGTTACTAACGGAAGTGCACTCAGGACAATAGCAATCTGTGATATTGACATTATTTGACATCAAATTGAATGTGTATAACTCTAAGACAAATGTTAGATAATTAAAAACACATTACATCAATTACATATTCGTTATTTTTTATTTCAAAAAAAGTGCATTACTTTTTCAAAATTTAATGCGACGTTTCTTTTGCGGTTCAGTATAAATTATAAATGAGATTGAGTAAACTTTGTGTCAAGACGATAGATGGACAGATTCATTGCCGGAGGAACCATAATATATGTACAAATCTTAATATTGAAATATTCCTCTTGTTTGCTTAATAAGCAGTATCAAATACATGTACTTAAGTTGGAAGGAAATCAAACGATGATATTCTTTTTAAAGGAAAGACAGCAGGTCAAGTGTTTCAAAACAGCGAGCTTTTACAGAACCCGATATGTGGGGTGATGATAGGAGTGTTGACCACAGTTCTAGTTCAAAGCTCCTCCACAACCACGTCCATCGTCGTCAGCATGGTGGCAGCCGACAGTAAGTTCCTCAACGAATTTTCTCCGGTATCTGAGCAATGGTGATTTCTATGAAATTGTACAAAAAAGTATAATCGAAAGTTTCCAAAGTTACAATTCAATAAAATTCTTTCAACATACCTAAACTATGCTTCTCTTACAGTTCTGACAGTGAAGTTGTCCATACCGATTGTGATGGGCGCCAATATTGGAACATCAGTGACAAACACGATTGTGTCGTTAGGGGAGATCACCCATCGTAATGACTTCCGGCGAGCATTCGCTGGGGCCACTGTGCATGACATGTTTAACTGGCTTTCCGTCATAGTTTTGCTTCCACTGGAAGTTGCCACAGGTATGTCAGGGGATTTCACTGAATTTCTTCACTGAAAAAAGAAGATATATGTCACGTACCGAAACAGTGCAAAGTCCTCCATTAATGAGATTTTCAGCATACAACTACAGCGACTTCATCTGAAGATGTTGGATTCAATCTTTCGGATGAAGGAACTGGAGCTGTTAAAAATTTATCATATATCTCTAATGGGTACATCATGAACTTTTGTACCCCTAGGTTATTTATATCATCTTTCTGGGGCTGTAGTAGAAAGCATGCAACTTGAAACATACAAAGATGCCAATAAAGACTTGCTAAAGGCGGCGACGAAACCCTTCACCAAGCTAATCATTGAAGTAAGATTAAAGAAATTACACAGAGAATCTTCTAACTGTTGTTGACTTGGAAAGTTTTATTACAGTGATGCTATGAATGTAAAACGTTGTAGAAAATAACTGTGATTTAATACCTATATTTCATTTGATAGGTTGATTCTAAGAAGATAAACATGATAGCTAAAGGAGATGGGAAGGACGACTACAGATTGCTGAAAACGTGCTGTCGGTCGAAATCAATCTCTACTACCAATGAAACTGGATACAATTTTACACAGTCCATATGTCTTAAAAATTGTTAAGTGCAGTTTTTAATATCAATCAGTAGGCTCACGCTATAGATGGTTTACTAATTTTAGCACTGTATCTATCACTTAAAACATTTTTTGTGGCGTTATTCCAATGTTATTGAAATTGGTTCAGTATTATTGTGATGAGTCCAGTATTATTGTGATGAGTTCAGTATTATTGTGATGAGTCCAGTATTATTGTGATGAGTTCAGTATTATTGTGATGAGTCCAGTATCATTGTGATGAGTCCAGTATTATTGTGATGAGTCCAGTATCATTGTGATGAGTTCAGTATTATTGTGATGAGTCCAGTATCATTGTGATGAGTTCAGTATTATTGTAATGCGTTCAGTATTATTGTGATGAGTCCAGTATCATTGTGATGAGTTCAGTATTATTGTGATGAGTCCAGTATCAATGTGATGAGTTCAGTATTATTGTGATGAGTTTAGTATCATTGTGATGAGTTCAGTATTATTGTGTTGAGTTCAGTATCATTGTGATGAGTTCAGTATTATTGTGATGAGTCCAGTATCATTGTGATGAGTTCAGTATTATTGTAATGAGTTCAGTATCATTGTGATGAGTTCAGTATTATTGTGTTGAGTTCAGTATTATTGTGATGAGTTCAGTATTATTGTGTTGAGTTCAGTATTATTGTGTTGAGTTCAGTATTATTGTGATGAGTTCAGTATCATTGTGTTGAGTTCAGTATTATTGTGATGAGTTCAGTATTATTGTGTTGAGTTCAGTATCATTGTGATGAGTTCAGTATTATTGTAATGAGTTCAGTATCATTGTGATGAGTTCAGTATTATTGTGTTGAGTTCAGTATTATTGTGATGAGTTCAGTATTATTGTGTTGAGTTCAGTATCATTGTGATGAGTTCAGTATCATTGCGATGAGTTCAGTATTATTGTGTTGAGTTCAGTATCATTGTGATGAGTTCAGTATCATTGTGATGAGTCCAGTATCATTGTGATGAGTTCAGTATTATTGTAATGAGTTCAGTATCAATGTGATGAGTTCAGTATTATTGTGATGAGTTCAGTATCATTGTGATGAGTTCAGTATCATTGTGTTGAGTTCAGTATCATTGTGATGAGTTCAGTATTATTGTAATGAATTCAGTATTATTGTGATGAGTCCAGTATCATTGTGATGAGTTCAGTATTATTGTGATGAGTCCAGTATCATTGTGATGAGTTCAATATTATTGTGATGAGTCCAGTATCAATGTGATGAGTTCAGTATTATTGTGATGAGTTCAGTATCATTGTGATTAGTTCAGTATTATTGTGTTGAGTTCAGTATCATTGTGATGAGTTCAGTATTATTGTGTTGAGTTCAGTATTATTGTGATGAGTTCAGTATTATTGTGATGAGTTCAATATTATTGTAATGAGTTCAGTATCATTGTGATGAGTTCAGTATCATTGTGATGAGTTCAATATTATTGTAATGAGTTCAGTATTATTGTGATGAGTTCAGTATTATTGTGATGAGTTCAGTATCATTGTGATGAGTTCAGTATTATTGTGATTATTGTGAGGAGTTCAGTATTATTGAGATGAGTTTAGTATTATTGTGTTCAGTCCAGTATGATTGTGATGAGTCCAGTATTATTGTGATCGGTCTAATATCATTGCCATGATTTCAGTATTGTGATGAGTTCAATATTGTTATGATGGATCTAATATTATTGTAATGAGTTCAATATCATTGTGATAAGCTCAGTATTATTGTGATGAGTTCAGTATTATTGTGATGAGTTCAGTATTGTTAATTTGATTTCAATATCATTGAGATGAGTTCAGCGATATTTTGATAAGTCCAGTATTATTAATATGAGTTCAGTATTATTGTACAATATTGTTGTACTGTGTCCAGTATTACTGTGATGAGTCCAGTAGTATTGTGACGAGTCCAGTATTATTGTTTTGAGTTCAGTATTATTGTATTGAGTTCAGTATTATTGTGTGGAGTTCAGTATTATTGTACTGAGTTCAGTATTATTGTGATGAGTTCAGTATCGTGAAATTTTCACGCATATTGAGAAGTCATCAGTTGTAGGTGAAGTACCACAAATTTAGACCCATGCTTATCGCTAGTTGCCGAAGCAGTGAGAGTCCTTTAACGTGCTAAGCCTGCTGTGACATGGGAGCTCCGTTTTTAAGGTCATATCAGAGGCCCGTGTTTGCCCATCCCTGTGATTTGTATTTTCTATAGGAATGATGAGATTGATCACTGTTCGTTATCTTAAGCTTTTCATCTGAAAGGCCCATAATTCTCACTTCTTAAGGCCGACCGTTTGGAGAAGGAGCAATCACTATTTATATTTACATCTTAGAATTGACGGGGCCATGGCACGAGCGGGGCTCGAACTGACGACCTACCGGATACGAAATGAACGGTCTACCATTGAGCTACCGCGACCGGTACTAATAATAAAAGGAACACAAAAGAAACGTGCATTAACATTCGCTGTAATCCAAATGAAGCGTAGGAACTGTTAATATAAGAAATGTCACATAGACGGTGGAGCCATGAAAACGTCTCTGTAACCAAACAGACTCCTGTAATTAATGTTTTAGTTTCACAATCATAGCGATAATTTTCCCATTTTCAATTTATAATCCAGACTCCGGTGGAAGGAGAAGAAGTGTAAGGACATGTTAACATCCCTGCGATAATGTTTACGGAATATCAGTTTAATACTGGCACACATCTGAATTACTCCACGTAAAGACGTTGCATTTTCCGACAACTGAAAAACGGTGTTTATGTACGTAATACAATTGTGTATTAGTTCTGAGAGATGATTTTCTAAATTGATGGTCTTTGTTTCAGGTACCCATCTGTTCGTCGATTCTGGATTGTCCGATTCTGTGATAGGCATCATCATGCTCGTGCTCGCTCTCGCACTTCTCTGTCTATGCTTGTTTGGAATTGTCAAGTTACTGAACTCTCTACTACATGGAAACATTCGTAATATTATCAAAAAGTTTGTTAATTATAATTTCCCTGGAAAAGCGGCATATTTCACGGGATACATAGCCATTGTGATCGGGATGGGGTTTACTATATTGGTCCAATCTAGTTCTATTTTCACCTCCACTTTGACCCCTCTTGTGGGGGTGGGGGTTGTCAGTATCGATCGAATGTATCCTTTGAGTCTGGGATCCAACATTGGAACCACGACCACGGGAATCCTAGCAGCTCTTGCGACAGATACACGGGATGGAACGCTTCGGCTGCAAAATTCTCTACGTGTTGCGATGTGTCATCTGTTTTTCAACCTAACAGCCATTTGTATTTGGTATCCCATTCCGTTTATGAGATTACCAATCCGCCTAGCTAAATTTCTCGGCAACACTACAGCAAAGTACCGATGGTTTGCCCTGTTTTATCTAAGTGTAGCGTTCTTCTTCCTCCCGTTGGCTGTGTTTGGGTTGTCACAAGGGGGCTGGGAAGTTCTTGCCGGAGTTGGCATACCCATTGTCTGTCTATTTCTGGTCATCGGTATAGTGAACCTGCTTCAGCGAAAAAGACCCAAGTGGTTACCGAAAAAGCTTCAGAACTGGAAGTTTCTGCCTCTTTATTTTCGATCTCTAGATCCCCTGGACAGACTGTTTAACCACATGTGTGGATTCTGTAAAATGTGCCATCATCATCATCATGATCATCACCATCATCACCAGCATCATGATAAAGAGGAAAACATGTCCACAAAAATGGAGAGCGAAAAGATGATTTAGTTTAATCTACTCATGAATTCATAATTGTATTTTATAGCTCAATATACCTGTACGATATACCTGTGCTGTATGGTTTAATGTACTCTACAGATGTACTGTGTGGTTTAATGTACCATACACCTGAGTTTTAGTGATCCATGTACTCTACAGATGTACTGTGTGGTTTAATGTACCATACATATGTGTTTGTGGATCCATGTACTGTACATTGGTTCTTTGTGGTTTAACGTACCATACCCCTTTATGTTATATTTTAATGCCAAAAGTGGTGTAAGTCAAATGTGGATTCTTAAAAATTATAAAGAACATGTAGTGAATTTGAAATCACAAAACTTTTCTCAAATTCACAGCATTAAAACGTATGATTTTGCAAAAACTTTACACGACTATACCTCCCGATGAATTAAATACTAGACTTTTTTACATCATAGACAGTTGCTTGGTGAACAAAAATGGTAAAAGGAAATATTTGTATTTAGTGACTGGTTATCTCAAATATTATTTTGTTAAACACCAGTCTGACTCCACACACAAGTACTCTGAAGTTGATATTCAAGAGATGCTAGATTTCCTCATTGACAATATTTTCGAAGTCTTTGGTGATCAGGTTTTCCAATAGTCTGTTGGAAATCCCATGGGCACAAATTGTGCTCCTTTGTTAGCTGACCTATTTTTATATTCTTATGAACCAGAATTCATTCAAAAGTTTCTACATGATAAGAAAATATCTCTTGTTGTGGCCTTCAATTCGACATTTAGATATATCGACGACGTTTTGTCCATTAACAATGATCATTTTCTTTCATACATCAATTCGATATATCCCAGTGAACTTCAAATTAAACTTAACTTCTGCTTCGTACGTAGATATTTTACTTAGAATAGATGCTGGCGGCAAACTAATAACTCAACTTTATGACAAACGGGATGATTTCCATTTCTTCATCATCAACTTCCATTATTAATGTGGCAATATTCCATCATCACCTGCATATGGTGTTTATATCTCCCAACTGATTCGATATGCAAGAGCGTGTTCTGCATATGATCAGTTTTTAAATCGAGGCGGGCTACTGACAAAGAAGTTGATATTGCAGGGGTTTGTACAGTCTGGTCTGAAGTCAGCATTTCGCAAATTTTATGGTCGTTATAACGATCTAGTTTGCCAGTACAACTTACCATTAAGTCAAATGCTGTCTGATGTGTTTCATGCCAATTGTTAGGCCGTTATTGACACAATAAATCTGACGGAATTGTTCCATTTAGCTGATCGGAATATAGAGCTCACGTAGGGTGTGACCGGTCGACAGGGGATGCTTACTCCTCCTAGACACCTGATATCACCTCTGGTATGACCAGGGGTCCGTGTTTGCCCATCTCTCTGATTTGTACTTTCTAAAGTAATTACGAGATTGAATACTGTTAGTTATCTTGGCCTTTTCATCTGATACATATACCTGCAGAATTTTATGTTTAAATGTACCATAAACTTGTACGTTATGGGTTAATGTATCAAATACCTGAAAAAGTGAAGATTACGAAAAGTAACCAATCTTATAAATTCTCTAAAGAATATGAAATTAATAGTAAGGCAAACACTGGCCTCTGGAAACACCAGAGGTGAAATCAGGTGCCTAGGAGGAATAAGGATCCCCGTGTTCACCGGACACACCCACCGTGAGCCCTATATCTTGGTAAGATAAGCGGAGTGATCCGTTGTCAAAATCAGTCTATAAAGAACGGTCTAACAATTGGTACGAAAGACTTCAGACGGCACTCGATCTAATGATAGGTTGTATTTGCAAATAAGATCATTATAACTACCATAGAATTTGCAAAATGCTTTGACTTATTGTTGAAACACCAGTAATATCAATTTGTCAGTAGCATAGCTCTTTTTTTTAAAATTATCATTTATAGAACGTGCTCCAACATATAGAATCAGTTGAGAGATAGAAACACAGTATGCAAGTGATAATGGAATATCGTTACATGAATATTGGAAGCTAACGATGGAGAAGCTGAAGTCATCCTGTTTATCATAACGCTGAGTAATTACCGGCTATCTTCAGTAAAATACCTTAATATGAAACAGACGTTGAAGACTCTGTGGTATCTTTTATTTGGAGATCAATGAGATATCGAATCGATATTTGAATGAAAGTGAATGTTGTTCATAAACAAAATATCAATATATCTTAATGTCGAGTTGAAGGCCATCACAAGTGGGTGTTTTTTTTTCATTTTGCAAGAGCTTTTGAATAAATTCTACCTCATAAGAATACATAAACGGGTCAACTAATAAAGGAGCACAAACTGCGCTAAAGGGAATTTCAAGGAAAACTGTTGGGAGACCTAATCTGCAAAGACTATACGGTAAATGATGTTCAAATTGAACACATTGAAGAATAGTGAATGATGTTTAAATTAACACATAGATGACGTTACAGTAGATATTGTCAATGATGACATTACGGTAGATGTTGTCAATGATAACATTACGGTAGATGTTGTCAATGATGACATTACGGTAGATGTTGTCAATGATGAACTCCAGCATCTTTTTCAACTTAAGTGTACGTGTGCATAAAACCAGAATGGTGTTTAACAAGTTAAATTTTTGAATGACTGATACGAATACTTTAGAGTTCCATTTTTATTGAAGATACAGCTGCGAACGATGTCAAAATGTCTAGTCTTAAAGTTCCTTGGATATTTTGAGAGTCCACTTTTGATTTTCACATTTCTCGCATTTTTATGTTGTGGTAAAATACCTCTAAAAAGTTTCTCCTTCACGGAAGTTTTGAAATATTTTCATGAGGAGTAAAGATGGGGTCTTGATAGAAAATAAACACGATCCTGCAATGTATCGTAAAGTTTAATGCACCATAAACCTGCATGTCATGGGTTCAATACACCGTATAGCCGTACCTTATGGCTCAACACACCATACATTTGTGTGTATTGTGTACCTTATATGTATTTGTATGGTATGGTGGTCCATCAAATTTGAAAACTTTTCAATCCAGTCACTCCGTCGTCTAGTTTAGAACATGTGCACCTATCTTAACATTTCCCGCCTCGGGTAAAATCATATCATAAGTAACCATCCAATGGATGCTCTTAGTTTAATGTACAACCCAGAGAAGACCGTTTGCGACCTCGTTTGGAAGAAAAAATGCAAATAAAAGAAAGTTTTTAAAATAATTTTGAAAAAAATCACACTGTTATTCATTTTGAAAAGTTTGTTTCATTTGTGAAAAATGAATACCTGTAATTAGGTGTAATAACAATATTAGACAGGTTGATTTAGAATATTTTCAGTTAACAACCAAGTTGACATTTCATCCTCCACATAATAAATTGCCTACAATAACATCTCACAAATCTAGGGCCATTATTATATCAAGGAGCTGAGCGTTTTCTTTTGTTGGAGGTCGTTCTATAAATCTCGACACACCCAAGAGGTGTACCTTCCAGATATACAGTAATTTCCAGTAATAGGAAGGCTTGTATGATAATTACAGAAAGCTCCCGACTACGCTGACTAGTGATCACTCGTGGAATGATACCGCCTGGCTTCAAGGACAAATGCAAGGCTAAAGATAATGATATGCCGTAAATACATTTTACTTTCTCAGTCTACATGTCCAATTAAAATGCTCGGCAATTTGTAATATGAACATATTTTTGTGACATAAGAAACCGTGAATGGCGCTTACATCATTACCTTCCGGTGTGATTAACAAGCAAGTATTTTTATTATTTGTAACTGTCTCCCTTCTGTAAAAAAAAAAACAATACACATTTCAAATTTGACGACACGATGAATTACTCACAGTGGATAATCCTTTTCTGAACTTTGTTATGGGAATTTCGGTGTACAGAATATATACGCTGTAACACTGCTGGGAGAGGCCGATTGCGTGGGTGGAGGGGTGTGTCGATTTTCAAGGGAGTCAAAGTTCCTCTGTTCCTCTGTCTCATTTAAATACGTTAAACGTGACAAGATTTCTGGCAAAGTTGTATGGTCATTTGTCAACTATTTCAGATTTCTTAGAGATTAGTAAAGAAGTGCAATTTTAAGTTCAGGAATTTTAGGGAAATGTGCGACTTTGATATCCGAGACACCATTTATTAAATTAACTTTGGTCAAAACTTTTGACTGGTTAGTGATAAGGCTTTTATATTTCACTTGTGTATTCCTTGTGACAATCCCTTTTAATGGTTTGACTTTATGATCTTGGAGTTTAACTATACTAGGGCATCAGTATTTCACAGACACATCTCGTTTTCCGTAGAAATGAAATAGCATGAATTGAAAACAGAAAATAAAATACTAAAACAGAAAGTAAAATATTAAAACAGAAAGTAACATACTAAAACAGAAAGTAACATACTAAAACAGAAAGTAATATACTAAAACAGAAAGTAACATACTAAAACAGAAAGAAAATATCAAAACAGAAAATAAAATACTATCGTTTAAGGGTGAAATTACAATTTCCAACCGCAGAAATACACACTAAACAGTTTTTTGTTCAAATTGTGTAAGTAATTGAAGAAATTTTACCAGGCATTGGGATTTTTTCGCTTTTATGGGTTTCATGTGTATGCGAGGTACATGTGGTATTTTATCCGTCATGTTATGCACTAAGGATTTCTTAAAACTCCGCGCCCTCATCTTTATTCCTTCTTGTAATCTAAACTAATACTCGATCGGTTTGTGTACGCTGAATTAATTGCTACTTACAAAAGAGTTGTGACACCGTTAATCAAACAATACGTTCCCAACTGTTTGAACACATAGAGGAGAGACATTTTACACATCAAGATAAACATTGACCCATGTGCTATAAGGTTACACGTTTGGTAGACCAGTGTCCCTTGATTATGCACATAAATGTATACGAGACCTTCATTAAATTTCACCCGACAATAAAATTGGTTAATATATGCAAGCAGTAGGTATCTAGGTTGTTCGTAGTATGGAGGTATAAAAAATACTAGCATAGGTAATTTATAAAATTGGTGAATTATTCTGAATGAGTAAAACTATTGTTGAAACATTTGAGCAGAAGTTCTAAAATATTGTGTTTGAGCTACTTTGAATGAATAGTTGATATTTGATGTTAGAGCTACTTTGAGTGAGTGGTTGATTGATTGATTATTTGTTGTTTTCCGCCACACTCAACAATTTTTCAGTTATCTGGTGGCGTCCAGTTTTTATTGGTTGAGGAGAGAACCCAGATACAATATACCGGGGAAGAGACCACCGACCTTCCGAAAGTAAACTGGAAAACTTTCTCACATATATATCGGCGCGAGCGAGAATCGAACCCGAGCCGACTAGAGGTGAGAGGCCTTGTGATTTTGAGCGCGATGCTCTAACCACTCGGCCACGAAGGCCCCCTACTTTGAGTGAACAGTTGATATTTTGTGTTTAAGTTACTTTGAATGAACATTTGATAATTTTGCAGCAGCACAGAACACCAATGTGTAAAACCTGATATCATCAACAATGTCAAATAACTTCCCTCTGTCACCATAGAAACAAACTGAGAAAGATTTCCATCTGACTTCTTGTATTCTGGGGATCTAGCATCCCACAAATTTGAAATGTCCATCAAAGTATCGTCATCATTGCATTTGTTGCAAAAAGTGCCATTTTAGAAACACATTTTATGTACCTGTAATGAGATACGTTTGCCTGTCCGTCTGTTTGTGTACAGAAACTTTAATCTTGGCCATAACTTTTGAATGGATGGTTATAGGGGTTTCATATTTCACACGTGTATTCCTTTTGCCAAGACATTTCTTTTGGTACCAAAATGTTTGGCGTTATGACCTTGGTGTTTGAACTTACGGGAGCATCAGTGCTTCAAAACACGTCTTGTTCATGAAAAACATAAAGGTGAAAGAAATAGTTCAATTTTTCAATTTATATAATATCTCAATAACAAAAATATTCCATAAAAGCGAATTATAAGTTTCTTCATAAGTTGTACATAAGCGCGTTTTGTGATTCCGACACCATCTTCACCAAGTCAAAAATTCATATTTTACTATAGTTTTAAACGTATTCAACTGCAACATACTAATTTCTGTACTCCTGTGATTGGATTTCAGATATAAAGGTATACAATCTGGTGTCGGATGGTACTACTACACGTAATTCATGGCTCTCTATACACTGTCAAATGTTTCCGTCTAATTCCGGCGATTCGTAATTAGGTGATTAACCTCCATAAACTCAGTTTAATTATGGATTTACCGATGACCATTTTTATTCAAAATTTGATTGGACGCTTCACGTATCGCTGTTTTAAGCAAAAATTGATGATATACTTATCCTCCGATTTCGCTGAAATCAGCAGAATGTTGTTTGCATAATTAGTACCGACGTGTCCATTTTGTGTGACCCTCCATCCCCTTGGTGTGGTCGTGAACACCTACAGCATGCATTAGAAAAGCTTGAAAAGCGAGTTTTAGCAAAGAAAAAATTGTTTGCTTGATGTAGTTTTTCTTTTCTTTGATTTTGTTTTTGCTTTGTTGTTGTTTAAGAATTTAAACATTGTATATAAAAACGATGCATCATCGTTAACGAAACCTCGTAATAATATTGACGACACGGTAAACGTATATAAAAAACTGCATTTATACATTTTAAAAAATGCAGATTGGTGCAATGGATATAAATACTGTGTTAAGTTTACCTGTGAAAACTGCGCACTAATTGCATTGATACGATACAGGTGCAATGTTAATGGTACGCGTCCGTTAGTTGGGGGTGCCACAAAATAGAGCTATGACGTACACCTGTAGCATTATTGTCTTTAAAAAAGCCTGTAAAATCAACATAATATGCATCGCGTCCTTGACATTGTAAACCTTGTTTATTCCTTTCTAACTGTCAGAAAATGCGTCGTTAAGTTGCATTGCCTTCGTCTGGTCGCATGACTCTCGCACGTGTAACGATGTCTTCCATTACAGAGGAACACGATGACGCTACAAAACCTCACGACATTCAGCTATCCATTGAAAACACCCATGCAAGAACGACCACGCTGGTAAACCTTTTAAAGAATTTATGCTTGCTAATCGTAAATACTTTGGGGGCCGCTTAACTTGCTTGCACCGGTGTGCACTTTGTGTTATCATATATTCTCCTCTAAATTCCTAGTGCGCATTTTCGCACTTGTTGAAAGCATTAGATTAAATATACACACAAACTATAATTTTCAATCAAATTTTGTCAGTTATTCATGTATAATTGACAACAATTTATTTACACGTATGTCAAAGTATTACAATATATTGTATTAAGTAATTTAAATGTCGCATGTGGTTCTAAATACAAAATTCTTCATGGAATATCTTTAAAAAAAACCCACACAAACAAACAAAAAGCAACATCACTCAGTTTAAAGTCATTTACAAAAAATATTAACATGTCTTGGTGACTTGGTGGATTCTGTTTGTTTGATTTGATTTGATTGTTTGTTTTACGTCTCTTCGAGAATTTTTCACTCATATTGAGACGTCACCAGTTGTAGGTGAAGTACCACAAATTTAGACCTATGCTTGGCGCTCAGGGCCGTAGTAGTGAGGGTTCTTTAACGTTCCAACGCCTGCCGTGACACGGGACCTCCGTTTTTAATGTCATATCCGAAAGACCCGTGATTCCCACATCTAAATGCCGAGCGTTTGGTGGATTCTGAACAACACCCATAAATGGTATCAACACATGCCGGCCCAGTGGGGATCTGGGTTAGAATAGGTCCTCAGTGCCCCTTGCTTGTCGTAATAGGCGACTAATTGGGGCGGTTCCTCAGATGAGATCGCAATAAAAAAAACAAACAAACAAACAAACAAAAAAAACCCAAAAAACAAAAACAAAAACAAACAAAAACAAAAAAACGAGGCACCGTGTCACACCAGGTGTGGTACGACAAAGATAAAACCCTGCTCAAAGGCCGTAAGCGCCGAACATAGTTTGCAACCCTTCACCGGCAATGATGACGTCTCTAAATGAGTGAAAAATTGTCGAGCGGGACGTTAAACAATATACAACCATTTGTTCACCAGTGTATAGCACTGCTCTCGATGCCAGTAAATCAACCGGACCCATACATTTTTGTTCTTTCTTGTTTTACGTGCCATTCGATAATTATTCACTCCTTTAGACACGTCGCCAGCCTTAGGTGAGTTGCCACTAAACTTGAAATGTACGTGTCGCTTACGGCCGTGGCAGTGAGGATTTTTTTTAAACATCGTGCCAACGCCTGTCATGACACGTGACCTTCGTTTGTAAGGTCTTGCCCGAAAGATCTGTGACTTTCACTTGTAAGTCAGGCGCTTGGCGAGGGAACAGTCACTCCGTGTTAGACCTCATGGTTTTGAAACGAATGATCTAACCACAAAGTTCGGTACCAAGACGACTCATGAGCAACTGTTAAGGTCACCTGCAAAACGTCACTCAGGTTATTCCTTGTTTCACTCTATTACTTTCGTTTTCTCTGTTGCTTTATTTTATGCTGTTGCTTTGTTTCATTCTATTCC